>CM060922.1:495284455-495884455 GCA_030737875.1 Allium sativum
TCTGCTTTAACTCGTTGGCACACCAAGCATCTAGCGACGTACTCGGCCACATCCTTTTTCATACCGGCCCAAAAGAAAACCCGCTTCATATCTTTGTACATCTTATCCCCGCCGGGATGAATGGTCATTTTTGAGCGATGAGCATCATCAAGAATGGCCTTCCTTAAGTCTTCGTCTTGTGGTACACAAAGTCTATTATCCCTTCGTAACCAACCCTAATCGTCTAGGGTATACCTACGAAGATGGCTTGATGACTCCCCCCCTTTGAGCTTTTCTACTATCTCAACCAACTGTGGGTCGTCTCGCTGTGCCTCACCAACCCGTCCTAGAAGTGTAGGTCTAACCTCCAAGGATGCTAACAGACCGGGTACTAAGTCAACGGAGGGTCTAAAGTCAAACATAGAGATGAATTCTAAGCTTTGTCGTTCAACAAACAACGGACTCAAGGACAACCTTTTCCTACTTAAGGCGTCTGCCACCACGTTACCCTTGCCCGAGGTATATGCTATTTCAAAATCGTAGGAGGCTAAGAATTCCATCCACCGTTGCTGCCTTAAATTCAAATCCTTCTGAGAGAATAAGTATTTTAATGATTTGTGGTCAGTGAACAGTTCGAATTTCTCACCAAGAAGATAGTGACGCCAAGACTTAAGCGCGAAAACAATTGCAGCTAGCTCTAAGTCATGCGTGGGGTAATTCTTTTCATGAACCCTCAACTGCCTTCCACCATAGGCTATTACTCTTCCCTCTTGCATGAGGACCGCGCCAAGTCCCATCCCACAAGCATCAGTATAGATGGTAAACGGTTTATTCCCGTCTGGCAGCACTAAGACTGGGGCTGAAGTTAAGGCTCTCTTTAAACGTTGGAACGCATCATCGCAATCTTTGTCCCACGTAAAAACAAGGTTCTTCTTCGTTAACCGTGTTAATGGAGCTGATATTTTTGCGAAGTCTTTGATAAACTTCCTATAATAGCCAGCCAACCCCAAGAAACTTCTTACTTCGGTTGCATTTTTAGGGACCTTCCAATCTTGGATGGCCACCACCTTTGCGGGATCCACTGCTATCCCTTCTTTGGAAACCACGTGCCCTAAGAACCGTACTTCCTTCCTCCAGAAGTGACACTTAGAAAATTTTGCCTTAAGGTTATGCGCTCGAAGGGTTTCCAACACTTCCCTAAGATGTAGGGAGTGCTCTTCTTTATTCTTAGAAAAGACTAAGATGTCATCCACAAAGACTACCACGAATTTGTTAAGGTATTCCCTAAACACCCTACTCATCAAATCAACAAAATATGCAGGGGCGTTTGTCAAACCAAAGGGCATCACTAGCCATTCATAGAATCCGTCAGGAGTCCTAAAAGCAGTCTTATCTATACTATCCTCATCCACTCTCAGTTGATGAAAGCCAGTGGCTAAGTCCAACTGCGAAAACACTGAGGCGCCAACTAACTGATCAAAGAGATCGTCAATCCTCGGCAGTGGGTGTCGGTTCTTTTTAGTAAGCTTGTTTAGTTCTCTATAGTCCATACAAAGTCTAAGAGACCCATCCGCCTTTGTGGCAAAAACTACTGGAGCACCCCACTCCGATATACTACGTCTTATGAACCCCTTCTCAAGCAACTCCTTTACTTGCTTATTGAGTTCCCTCCTTTCACGAGGAGCCGTGTGGCGCACTGGCAAAGATACGGGTTTAGCATTATCCACAAGATAAATTCGAAAGTCTATCTCCCGCTTTGGAGGTAAGCCCTTCACCTCCTCAAACACATCCGGATATTCCCGGACCACTTCTACCGATCGCAGGTTCTCTACAGACGCGTCAAGCGATTCAAGATAACTTAGCATAACGGAATTTATGGGATTACAAAAGATGTCGAGAGCATTACCAAGGCGAGTCACAAGCCTAACTACTCTCCTTTCACAATCAAGAATGGCCCTATTTCTAGACAACCAATCCATTCCTAAAATTAGCCCATAGCCCGTGAAGCCCAATACATAAGCATCACATCTAAATTCAACGCTAAGTATAGAGATTTTCAAATCCAAACATATCATGGTCAAATGAGCCGAACCCCCAATTGGATTTGAAACGACCAAGGGATCTTCTACTAAACTGGTGTTCAAGTGCAGTGATTCAACTAATGATGCAGAGATAAACGAATGAGATGCGCCAGAATCGAATAAGGTACGGACAGGATGATCAAACAGAAAAACTAAGCTTTCAACAGAAATTGTTCTACCTCTTTCTTGCAGCGGTGGGGCCGCAATAGCCTGAACTTGCCCCCTTGCCTGCCCTGGTGCCATAAGAGCCTGCACCTGTCCTCCCGAGGTAGACCCTGCCCTCTTCCCCTTCTTTGGATAGTCCTTTACTAAATGTCCCGCATCTCTACAATGAAAACAACCAGTCTTCTTTTTCTTTCTACAATCTTTGTTGAGATGGCCAGGCGTCCCACAATTGAAGCATTTCTTCTTCCCTTTGCCATTATTGTTTTTACCACCCTTCTTATTTTGCTGTTGGGGTTTCTTCTGATCCCCTTTCTTTTCAACTGCCTTATCCTCATGCATAAGTGCCATTTCTACTAGCTTTTCAAAGGTGGCTCCCATAGGGATGTGGGTCATAGCCAACCCTTGCAACGGTTCATTCAAGCCTCTAACGAACCTCAAAGCTTTCTTCTCTGGCGTGTTCACCAACTCCAAGCCAAACCTTGCTAACTGATTAAATTTATTGACATATTCCTTTACTGATGAGCTCCCTTGCTTTAGTGCCAGGAATTTTTCCATATTTAAGTTCTCCTCTGCCCTTGAAAGAAACTTTGCCTCAAACCTTCGTCTGAAATCCGCCCATGAATCAACTGGACGTTCCCCGTTAGTGACCTCCCACCAAAACGAGGCCTCTCCCTTCATTAACCAAGCAGCTAAACGGACTTTCCTCCCATCTTCCACTTCAAAGATATCCAACAATTCCTCAGTCTCCTTAAGCCAATCTCTGGCCTCCACAAACGTCTCAGTCCCTTGAAAAGTTTTTCCTCCCATAGCCTTGAATTCCTTGCACGTCTTTGCAAAAGTGTCAACACGAGGAGGAGGAGGAGGAGGAATGGGTGCAACTAGGGGTGGAGGAGTATCCGCTGGGCCTGCAGTGGTGGTCCTAGCCTCCAAGTATCTCCTAAACCACCCTGGAATCGTCACACCTTCTGGGAGATTAAGATCTTCAGCCATGCTGAAACGAAAAAGGAAAGATTCAAAATGGAGAATTCGAAAGATAAAGATAAGGATGTGGCTATTTGGGATTATGTTTTTCATAAAAACTCTCTTTAAATAACATGTTTTTTTTTTGAAAGCACTTCTTCCAAAAATACTTTAGAAAAAAAAATATTTTTCTAAAAAAAATTTTTATCTGTTCTGGTAACCTTATGCTCTGATACCACGTGTAACACCCCACGTCCATTAATGTCACTCACAAAGGGAATGCATTAACTTCCATAGAGGTTTTAAGTGAATATAGAACAGTAAAATTACAACAAGACAGATATAAAATAGTACTTGGAAATTCAAAAACTTTATTTCATTGTAGCAGAAGTCAAAACATGTTTGATTACATCATAACACCATATTCAATGTCAAGTACAATATCTATCTTGATAAAACAAGCACATAATCCCGTTACATGAATAGCCATCAAAAAGAAAGATAACAAGCTGGACTTTACTTCAGCAGTCCAAGCTTTCCAGTAGATAAGCGATCCAACTAGACTCCACTAGAACTTGGCCCAACCTGCGGACCTGAAGGGAGAAAAAGGATGGAAAAGAGGGGGTCAGACATAAAGTCTGGTGAATATGATAATTCTACAATACTATTACCAAAATAACTGGACTAAGGCATAAGCTGGAAAACAAGAAAATGTCTATGAAGAGCAGATTAAGGACATAGACAATCGCTAAAGCCAACGTTATAGGCGCTCCTAAATACTAAAGGATAAACACTATACTGCACCACACCAGTCACCCTAAAGATTCATCCCACTTAGCTTCACTTAGAAACTTTCCCAATGGCTTTACGTACCCCTAGCTGACTACATAGGTGCCGCCTGCCCCTATCTCCACTAGGTGTACCCTACTTCCCATTATTCGATCGGCTCCCTAACTCGTAGATACCCGTGCTGGCCCCACAGTGGGGTGTATCACTCCCCTAAAGTGGCAACCTGATACAACGGACATGCACGGCTTATACCTACACGATGCAACAACGTCTTACCTACCAGCCCGGGTCCACACACGCATATGAAACCCGTTGGACTTGCGTTGCCACCGCTCCCTGTTTTGGCCTCTTATAGTCAAACCCAGTATGCGTGTCCCGTCCTCGACTTGGGTCGAGCCCACAAAGATACGTTTTGGGATACTGGTTGAAATGGGCCCCCACTATTTACCACAAGCATTCCACCTAAGCTTGTCCCCATTAGTCCATTCCACTTAACCCACTTAGTCATGTTCATTTACATGTGTGTTTGGTTAAGTCTAATCGTATTTCAAATGCCTCTAAAGGCAACCACCAGATTCCTCATGCCACCCAAGGCACCTACTTAACCCCCATGTCCCACCTTACATGATTATCTGGTTAAGTATTTCTTAGTTCATTAAGGCCATAACCTCATAAAGACCTCTCACATTAGACTGGCATTTATGGCAGCTGGATTTGCCGGGCGGGTCCGGGCAGTCTTACACCATAAAAGAGTCTAACCTCGTGTCTTTACAACTGTTATGCTTTAGTTTGGGCCTAGGACCTCTCACATTGGGCCGACATTTGTGACTACTGGATTTGCCGGGCGGGTCCGGGCAGGTTTACATCACAAACGGGTCCAACCTCGTGTCCTAAGCATTGATTATTAATAATAATCCACTTTCCCCCAATTTTAATAATTCCCTACTTGAATTATTAATTACTTCCAATTTTTAACAATGTCCATAATTGACTCAATTATGGACATCCATTCATGGTATGCAAAATCTTACAAAATTGCACCCAATTTATTAATTCCTAATATTACCCCTACCCCACGTTTGAACGTTTATTCGCAAAATATATGTTAGACTCGAATAGCCTAACTCATAGCATAAAAGAGATTATCATAATAACAACATGTATATGTGACCAAATGAATCATAATAAGGGGTGAAACTTGCATATGTCCAACTTGCATAGATTATACATGTCATGGACCTAAAGGTGTCAACTTGTTCAAAATTCACCTAATATAATCTCAATCAATTTTCATAAACTTACATATGAACATGTGTGAATCAACATCATCTAATTTTTTAACAACATGGTTTTATATGGGTACACCTAACTCAATAGGCAAATTCCCATATTCAAGTTTTATTTAATTATAGTTTCAAGTTTATGGGTACACCTAACCTAATAGGCAAATTCCCATAAACAAGATCCATTTAAATTAAAAAAAACATAACTTTAAGCATGTTCCAACAACATCATGATTTTACAACATAATATAGCATGATTTATAACATGGCTTAGTATGATAGTATAACATAGCTTGACATGATTCTCAACATAGCACGACATAGCATAAGAGAATTTACAACATAGCATGACATAGCATATATAATTTACATCATACGACAACATCATAACATAATAAGAGATCCACAATATATAGAATTTACAATTACAAATCACGTCACTTTCTTGTGATCCATTCATAACTGAGTCAAATTAGTTTGTAATAGTCTTGTGAGAATCATCATACTCACCAACAAAAGAAAAGAATTAGAGAAAGAGAGATCTTTTGATTTGATTTGTGTAGATTTAGTTGTAGATGATTAGGCTTCCTCTTCTTAGTTTGTGACGGCTATGCTGAACTCCATGGCAGCAGCATGACGGTAGCTTCTCTAATTTTACAAGTGATTTAGGTCTATGGTCTACCCACTTATTTATAGATTTTAGAATTCATTTAGGCCATTAGATTTAACCTAGAAATAACCGCAACCGTTCAGACAAGATGGGGTTTATCTTGTTGACTCAGCAATGAGTCAGAAGTGACTCAGCAAACACTCAGCATATTAATAAACTTCTATTCATGTCATAAATATATATATTTTCTACAATGTACATATTAGATACATCCCCCTTTACTTATTATTGTTTTTATATACATATTAGATACATCCCCTCTCTCACACACTTATTAATATTTTTATATTCATATTAGATACATCCCCTCTCTTACACACTTATTAATATTTTTATATTCATATTAGATACATCCCCTCTCTTACACACTTATTAATATTTTTATATTCATATTAAATACATCCCCTCTCTTACATACTTATTAATATTTTTATATTCATATTAGATACATCCCCTCTTCTACACACTTATTATTATTTTAGCAACTTTAGTGTTAATAGAAAATTCGGGGTGTTACAGTATTTGTACCAATACCACAAGAGATTTCAGTGAACTTGCTATAAACTTTATGTTGGTGCATTCATCTTACTGAAGAAACTCCAACGTTGCATTGATTCTGACCTTGTGAATTATACTAATTACTCCCCATCGCAAAAGGAGAAGCATGGTGATAAAGAGCAGCAGGCAAGGAAAGCGGAGGCCACCCAAAGGCGTAGGATGCAAGTAGAGACAGCGAACAGGGAATCTAAGGTTTTCCCTTTCTAAAAAGGAAAAAAATAGGTTTTTCCCCTCATCCTCCACTTTAATTGATATAGTTTATGCATTATGAAAATTAGTGTAGGTGGAGGTAATAAGGAGAGTCTTAGGGTAAGATTCTTGCAGGAGAAAGAAAGCGGAGACGATGCAAAAAGAACGTGATGAGTAGGCACAGGTAGCGAATAACTTGCAACTACATCTCATTAAACGTGTAAATTCTTTGATTTGCTACAAATTAAAAGGTGATTAAGTCCATTTATTCATTTGTTAACTCAAGAATATAATATGATGCATGTAGAGATAATTGGAAATAAGTTAAGACGTTACGTTGCTAATAACCGAAACATAGTATATCAAGTCGGAAAATTGGACATGTCATTCCCATCAAATTACTTAGCGTTCACAGTCCAATCCAACAGTGAGAAAACATTTTATAAGAGCTCCCAAAAATCAATTCAAACACCGGTGGAAGTAACATATAACTGATATGGATTTTTCATATTTAGACATACTTTGTATCATATAGACGAATTCATGAAAGTGCTGAGAAGGCTGATAAGTTAGCTGTTAGTTTTTATATATGCTTGTTAAAAGTAAGCTCACAACAGATGTTTCGAGGACCATCTTCTGCATAGCATCCATGGCTTTTACGTAATCAGCAAATAAAAAACTCAGTTATTCTTCTCTTGTATATATAACAAAAAAAAAGTTTGAGAAAAAATCCGCTGAAGCTTTGTTGTTGGCACCAAATTCAATCAGATGTGTCATAGGGCCCGCTAGAACCATTTTCTAAGCAACTTTGCACAACTCAGTCTGGAAAACTGAGTTTGCGCAATGATATACACGTAAATGTGTATATTTTATCCGCTTATTTATCTAGTTTTCTATTTAAAATAATTAATATTGTGTATTTATAGCTGTGTTTTCAGATTGTTGATAAAAAGCTTGGTTTAGAGCATTTGATGGATAAAGCATGAAGAATTTGCTTAAAAAGAGTGAAGTTGAAATTACTAAAGCTTGAAGAACGGTTGCAAATAGAGTTCAGTTGGGTAGATTTGGCTCACTAAAGACTCATGTTGCGTTCACATTAGCTCATTTGCAAGGCCTCTCACTCTACAGCTGCGTTCACACTAGCTTATGTGTTAGTTGGGCTAATTCTTTAGTTCCACATTATGGAATTTGCCAAGTAACCATTGTCATATCAGCTATAAATACACTTTATCTCATTTATTGTAAAACACACTTAGTTTTATTCTGTAATCCTTTGCTTGGAATAAAACTCTTCTTCCTCTGTTCTATTTAGTTTAAGTTTTGTTTATGTTCATGTTATTTAATTTCTGTGTTTCTTCTTCTTTAGCTATGTCTAGCTAATCCCGTTTGATTAGGGGGTGATGACGCTAATAAATATGATTCAACATGAATCACATAGCCAATAGATGAGGACTTTATATATGTAGATCTAGATCTGAATCAAGGGTTAGATCTGAACCTTCATATTCTGTGTCATTTAAGAGCTATGCTCCTTCACAGGGTATATTCGTGTTCGATCTAACAATTATCAGATTTAGATCTAGTTTTAGGTTTTTAGAAATTAATTTGTGAATCTGTCCTGATAGTCTATGGTTGTTTAAGAGCTCAGCTCCTGCATAGGCTATGCTTGTCGTTATTTACTTATTCGTTTCTAAGAATCTATTTATCGTTGATTCGTGTTTGTGACAGAAACATGAATTATATCTATATTTATTTGTTGGCTATTGATGAGTGTGAATCTAATCTATGTCATTATCCCCTAATTGCTTTCTCTCATTAGATAAATCTTTCGTCTTTATTTAATTGCTATTATTTTCTGTGTTTTCAATCAATCAAATCTTGGAATAACTTGATTGGATTTATTAATTAAAATATTTTTGGTCCCAGAGTTCGACACCCTCTACAACAATCCTTGTTGTTTAGGAAAGCCAAACGGATTTTACAGTTGTTTACAATTGTATAATTTGTTCGCAAACAAATTTTGGCGCCGTTGCCGGGGATCAAAATTATTTTTAATTTTACATCCTTCGGGTTATAATTTTAGTTTTTCTTATTTTATTTTTTTCTCTTTAGAAAAAAAAGCACAAAAATATTTTTATTTTATTTTGTTTCCTTTTGTTTTCTAGTATAGGTAGAAAAATAGATTCTTGATTGGCTTGATTTGGTGTCAGTCAATGACACTGTAATCTTCCTACGAAAAGAAAAAAAATGCCGAATTTTCTTTGATTTCTTTCCTTTCTTGCATTTATTCCTTTCCAATCTTCTACAAACAATCTCTGTTTTTACAAATTTCATAAATAAATAAAAAATCTTTCTACAATCTTTGTTTCTCTCTCCTGCTTGATTTTTTTTCTTGTTTGATCTTGCCACTTTTTCTGTCAAACACTTGCCAATTTTTGTTTTCAATTTCTTTTCCTTTTTCAATTTCTATTTCTTTTTTTTTCTACAAATCTCTTTCCTTTTATTTACAATTTATTTCTACAAAAAAAAACCTCTGCCGAACTCCTCACGCATCCATCACCTACCGCAGCAAACACCTACAAACTTGAACGCACCTCCCACTTCAAACACTTCAGCCTTTCACACAATTACCCTGCATCCTTCCACTCCCATTCACAACCCACCTCCGTCCATCATACACGCACACCATACTCCACATTGTTTCACATTCAAACTTCACACCCACCATTCAATACTTCTCACAACAGTCCCTTACATACACCCACTTCCTCCCAGAAAACAAACTCTGCACCATCAACCATTCGCCACCGACAGCCATCAAAGCAAGACCCACTTCAACAAAACAGTACATTCACCATCTCAACTTACCCAGCGCAAGATCCTCAACCCAAAATTGCCATCAGAACCTTATCCAAACCACTCCATTCAGCCTCCATCACGACAAGTCCAAACTGTTGACCACAAAATCACCACACCGAGTCACTTGCCGAAGTCACGAAATCCCTTCAATAACTGAACTCAATCAACAATCGCGCCACACAACATCGAACTCCTCTGTCACCCTCGGCTCTTAACTTCACTTGCGAACTACAACCAGTTCACAAAGACCAAAATCGCCTCGCGGTTGATGAAAAAACCCAAATTCTAGTTCGATAACAGCACCTACGATCGCCTTTTCAAATCTAGTCGCATGCGATTTAATTATCGTGGATTCTGAGATTTTTCCCTTTGATTTGAATCAAAAAAAAAAGAGCGACTTTACTTTTATTTGGATTGGGCACTTTGTTTTCTTAGGAATAGGGTTTGTGCGTGGCTCTAAAACTGTTTGTGCGTGATTTTATATTCAAGTGCATTGAGCCCAGCTCCATTTGTGTCCAGTCTTGCATTAGTTTCTGGCTTGGTTGAGTCATTTTATTTTATTTCATTGCGTTTTCATTTTGAGTGAGTTTAGTGTGTCGAGTCTAGTTTTTTATTTTGTTTTCCTTTTCTTGTTTATTTTTTCGGGCTCCTAGCCCGAACCCGTGCCGCAGCGCAGTCAAGCAATTAATAGAAGGGGTCAACAACAGAAAGCAGCGGACGATTCAGGGTTGGAGCGGTTGCACACCATGTGGGGTGTGAACGCGCTAGCATGACTCAATTGCACTGGATGGACCGCCGATCAAGGTGAGTATTTTCTAACTTTACAGGGACCGCTACTGCAAATAAAAAAATATAGACATTGCTTGTAAAACTCTTCTGCAGAGCATCGGCTTGCTTGTAAAAAAAAATTTGTTTTTTTTATTTATTTCTGCAGTTTCCTGTTCTGAGACTTTTAATTCTGTGACTAAAAAAAATATTGCATTCATCTTAGTTTTGTTTTTATTTTCTAAGGACTTCATTATATTTTGACAATTTGGTTTAGTTATAACGGATTATTTCTTGGTGTCTAGACTACGGCAGAGTAATAACTGTTTATAAATATTACGGTGATTCGTAAATATTATATCGGTTGTTCCTCTGAGGGTACTTAAACCTTCAGCTGCATTGCTAGGGTGATTCCTGGTGCACCGATAACTCCTATCCGTTAACTGGCTGAAAAGTCTTTTGTTGAAATAAATCAAACCGTCATTATATAATTCTAGAAATTGTAAATTGCATTAGGTTCATTTAAAACAATGCTTTTGTGTCTAATTCTTTTTCTCTAAAAAAAAATTCGCTCAAATTTGTTTTTTCTCGTCTTCCCTTATTCTTCTCGCTAGTGCATGCGTCATTGGACTCGTGATCCTTCAGACAATCGTTTAGTTCGAACAAACATTTCTTTAACCATGGCCGAAGAAAATCCCCCTCGATCTCTTATGGATAGATACTTCCCCGATCGGGTTTCTATTCCTTCTTGCATCATACTGCCCGCCCCAACGGGTAACCACTTTGAAATTCATTCGAATCACATAAACACTCTTCCAAAGTTCGGCAATTTAGAATGTGATGATCCGTATATTTTCTTGACCAAATTTGAACAAGTTTGTGCAACCATGAAATTTCAACAATTAAGTGACGATGGAATCAAACTTAGGTTAATTCCATTTGCACTTACCGATTATGCTGAGAAATGGTTGTATAGCTTGCCTTCAAATACGATTGGAACTTGGGGTGAATTTTTAAACATTTTTCTAAAGAATTTTTACCCTCTGGAAAAAACATTCAAAATTCGAAATGAAATCGTCAATTTTCGTCAATTTGGGGGTGAATCCTTTGCAAAATATTTTGAAAGATTTAAAGAGCTTCTAGTCAAATGTCAACATCACAATTTCGAAAAATGGACTCTTTGTCAAATTTTATACGATGGACTTGAAAATAACTCTTGAACCATGCTCGAATCAATGTGCCAAGGAAATTTTCTAGCCCAAGATCACAATGCTGCTTGGCAATTTCTCGAAAATTTGGCCGAAAAATCAGCTCAATGGGAAAGATCTAACGAGAAATCGATTTATTCCCGTTCTAACGCTCATTCGGTAGGATCATCAGTAGCCTTAGAAGCAAAAATAGACGCGATGATATCCAAATTCGATAATTTCCTTTCATCAACTCAAATAAATCAAGCTCAAGCGTCTCAGACCTCATGTTACAAATGTAACGATCCTAACCACATATCTGATAAATGCCCACATTCATTGGAACAACTCAACGCATTTAACAAAGCTAGGAATGACCCATTCTCCCTAACGTACAATCCAGGTTGGAGAAACCATCCTAACTTCTCTTGGACCCAAAACAATGCAAATCTGAGTGCGGTTCGACCTCCTTTTCAATCATTTTCGAATAATCCTTCGAAACCTCCCTTTCAACAAACTCAATTCCAACATCCTGTGCAACATTCTCAAAACCAAGCGCAACAATCTTTTGTTCCCCAAGACGATAAACGATTGACATCACTGGAGAAAACTCTTGAAGAATTGACTAAAGCGACGACTTAAAATCTCCAATCAAATACCAATCTTCAAAATTTATTGACTTCGCACATGCAAAACACGAGTCAATCGATCGCTAAACTTGAAATGCAAATGAGTCGGTTAGCCACTTCGGTGAGCGAACGGGAAAGAGGCACTTTCCCGAGTCAACCCATTCCAAACCCCAACCGTCAAAATCCTAACTCCAACCAAATTCACATCATTCAAGATTCAAATGTTAGTCACTTGAATGCGGTCACGACTCTTAGATCCGGCAAAAAGATTGACAACCATGTGGTCAACCCAAATGCTTTACCGGACGATCTTCCAAATCCTATCGAAAATTCGACCAACTCAGATCAAAACATTGAGCCAATTTCTGACAAGGACCATCCTCAAACTCAAGTAGCCCAATCTATTGAGTTGTCTGCTCCATTTCCTCATAGACTCCGACCTAGGAAAAAGACGGATCAGCTAGAAAAAATCCTTAAAATATTTAAGCAAGTTAAAGTGAACATTCCTCTTTTAGATATTATACAACAAGTTCCACAATACGCAAAATTTCTAAAAGATATGTGCACTCAAAAACGTCATACACATGTACCTAAGAAAGTGTTTCTAGCGGCAACTCTAAGCGAAGTCTTGTCCCAATCGATGCCAGTGAAATACAAAGATCATGGCTGCCCCACAATATCATGTACTATTGGGGACAAGAAAATCAATAGATGCTTGCTAGACTTAGGTGCTAGTGTTAACTTGCTTCCATATTCCATCTATCGCCAATTACGGCAAGGAGAACTGAAACCCACTAAGGTTACCCTTCATCTTGTTGACCGTTCAATTAAGAAACCTGTGTGCGAAATCGAGGATGTGTTGATCAAAATTGGCGAATTCATCTTTCCAGTTGATTTCATTGTCTTAGAAACTCAACAGGTTAGCAATCCTGCAAACCAGATCCCTTTGATTCTAGGACGACCCTTCTTAGCAACCGCTAATGCTCTCATCAACTGTAGAAATGGGTCTATGAAACTTTCTTTCGGTAACATGACTGTCGAGCTAAACATCTTCAGAATTGAAAACTCTCCTAACTCTTATGTGGACTAGTTTTCTGAAATCCATGTTGTCCACGATAATGAATCTGAGCTCGACCATCTGAATAACGAAATTGAATCAGATTACGAAACTTTGTTTCAAGATACTCCCAAAAATGCCTCTGATTCGATTCCTGTCGAGCCTCTCACAAATGAGTCTATCCCTCAACCAATTTCTTCGGTTGAGTCGCCCCCAAAATCTGACCTCAAAGTGTTGCCCAGTCATCTTAAGTACGCTTACTTAGGAGACAATGAAACTTTTCCTGTCATTATCGCTTCTGGCCTTACTTTAGAGCAGGAACAATTGCTCCTTCCCATCCTTAAGAAAAATAAGGAAGCAATTGGTTAGTCCATGGCGGATATTAAGGGGATTAGTCCTTCGATTGTCCAACATCGTATCCACCTTATAAATGATGCCAAACCCACTCGTGATCCCCAACGTCGATTAAACCCCATCATGAAAGAAGCAGTTCGGGCTGAAATCCTTAAATGCCTTGACAATGGAATCATCTACCCGATTTCCGATAGTCAATGGGTTAGTCCGATTCATATTGTACCTAAGAAATCAGGGATTACCGTGGTTCAAAATGAAGCTAACGAGCTTATCACAACCCGCACCCAGATTGGTTGGCGTGTTTGCATTGACTATAGGAAACTTAATGCTGTAACACGAAAGGATCATTTCCCTCTTCCATTTATCGATCAAATGTTAGAACGACTAGCAGGTCACGAGTACTATTGTTTCCTTGACGGGTACACGGGATATAATCAAATCCCTATCGCTCCTGAGGACCAAGAGAAACCCACTTTCACGTGTCCATTCGGTACATTTGCGTACCGACGTATGCCTTTTGGTCTCTGTAATGCACCTGCAACCTTTCAGAGGTGCATGATTAGCATCTTTTCTGATATGATCGAGCGATTTTTGGAAGTATTCATGGATGATTTTTCCATCTTCGGGGATTCCTACACTGAGTGTTTACATCACCTGGATCTTGTTCTTAACCGTTGCAAAGATAAACACTTAACGCTTAATTGGGAAAAGTGTCACTTCATGGTTAAACATGGCATTGTTTGGGACATGTCATCTCTAACAAAGGAATTGAAGTAGACAAAGCCAAAATCGAAGTTATCTCGAATCTTCCCATTCCCAAATCCGTTAAGGACATCCGATCCTTTTTAGGTCATGCTGGTTTTTATCGTCGCTTTATAAAAGATTTTGGCAAAATCACTCGACCTTTAACCAATCTTCTTTGTAAGGATGTTCCTTTCGACTTCAATTCTGATTGCATTTCATCTTTTGAGCATCTTAAAAATGAACTTGTCTCTGCCCCGATCATTTGCTCTCCTAATTGGAAGCTACCTTTTGAAATCATTTGTGATGCCTCGAATCTCGCTGTTGGCGCTGTCCTAGGACAACGTATCGATAAGATTCTTCACGTCATTTACTATGCGAGTAAGACTTTGAACGATGCCCAAATCAATTATACGACCACTGAAAAAGAACTTTTGGCAGTTGTTTTTGCTCTAGAAAAATTCAGGCCTTATCTAGTTGGCTCACACATCACGGTTTATACCGATCATTCCGCACTTAGGTATCTTTTCTCTAAAAAGGATGCTAAGGCTCGTCTCATTCGTTGGATCCTTCTACTTCAAGAATTTGACCTTACCATTAAGGATAAAAAAGGATCTGACAACGTTATTGCGGACCATTTGTCTCGCCTTCCAAATGCCCCGTCTTCTTCTCTTCCGATCGACGAGAATTTCCCTGATGAACAGCTATTTTCTCTATCCACTGATCCTTGGTTTGCTGACATTGTCAACTACTTAGTCACTAAGCAGACCCCTTCTTTTTGGTCTAAGCAGGATAAACACAAATTCTTTTCCCAAGTGGAACATTTTTATTGGGATGACCCCTATCTTTTCAAGTATTGTCCCGATCAAATCATTCGAAGGTGTGTTCCCGACACTGAAACTCACAGTGTCCTCTCTTTCTGTCATGACCAAGCCTGGGGTGGTCACTTCGGTCCTAAAAAGACAGCCGAAAAGGTTCTCCAATCGGGTTTCTACTAGCCCAACCTTTTCAAAGACGCGTACGAATTTTGCAAAATTTGTGATCGATGCCAATTCTTGGGGAAAATTTATAAACGGAATATGATGCCCCTGAACCCCATTCTGGAGGTCGAAATTTTTGATGTGTGGGGTATAGACTTCATGGGACCCTTCCCTAATTCTTTTGGGAACCTTTACATTCTCTTAGCTGTTGATCATGTTTCCAAATGGGTCGAAGCTGTACCATGCAAAACAAACAATAACAAGGTTGTTGTGCGCTTCTTGAATGAAAACATCTTTCCTAAGTTTGGCACACCTCGCACAATAATCAGTGATAATGGTACACACTTCTGTAATCGTTCTTTTGAAGCTATCATGAGAAAGTATTCGATAACCCACAAGTTATCTACTCCTTACCATCCTCAAACTTGTGGGCAAGTTGAAGTATCGAATAGGCAGATTAAACAAATTCTTGAGAAAATTGTGAATCGAAATCGTAAAGATTGGTCCCAAAAGTTAACCGACGCTCTTTGGGCTTACCGCACTGCTTTCAAAACCAACTTGGGTATGTCCCCTTATCGGTTGATTTTTGGTAAGCCATGTCACTTACCAGTTGAACTGGAACATAGGGTGTTATGGGCAATAAAAACTTTGAATCATAATTTAGAGCAAGCAGGAGAACATAGGAAGCTTCAACTTAATGAACTTGATGAAATTCGAAATGATGCCTATTAAAATGAACGAATTTACAAGGACAAAACAAAAGTTTTTCATGATAAATCAATTTTACGTAAAACTTTCATGCCAGGTCAAAAAGTTTTGTTGTATGACTCAAAACTGCATCTATTTCCGGGTAAGCTCAAATCTAGATGGACAGGACCTTACACTGTACGGACTGTTTTTCCGTATGGTGCGGTAGAAATTGAGAATCCAACTGATGGATCATCCTTTAAGGTCAATGGTCAACGCCTTAAACCTTACTTGGAACCAATACCCAACCAAGATGAAGAGCTCATGGTCCTCCATGAGCCATATTACATTCGGTAAGACGCACTAACCCTCTTTTGTACATATGTAAATAGCCTCTTATTTGTTTTTTCCTTTCACTAAGATATGTCTGATAAAGACTGTGAGGACACTGTCACACTCAAGTGTGGGGGGAGTTTACATTACATCAGCAATCAAATTTTATGAACTAGGTCATTCATTGAACAAGGATTAACTTAAATTCATAAATAACACATTGGTTCTTGTTTGATAAGTTGAATTTTTGGGTGATGAGAATGAACATTATTTATTCATTGAGTCGTAATGTGTCTTTTTAAGTTGCTAGCTTGAGACTGTGCAGACGTTAGTCGTGTTCTGGAGTAAGCGTGTCAAACCTTGTTATACGTGTTAGAATGTGCAACTAAAAATAATCAAAAAAAAATATCAAGAAATAAAAATGATTTTGCACCTACATTTGTTGGATTTTCTGAGTTCGTTTTCATACATAATATTTTCTTTTCCACTCAAATTTTCAAAATCGTAAGTTCTAAAATCCACTTGGCCCAATTAAGGGGAAATGACTCATTGTAGCATTCTTCTTCGATACCCGACATTATTCAAACCCAAGTTTTAGTCGAATTACATCCATGTTTCGACAAGTTTTCTTATATTGGTATACTTAAGAACCTTGTACTGATTTATTTTCAAAGGTTCAGAAACGTCACTTTTTATACCAATATTACACTACCCACTCCGTACTTGTTTTAAGGTAGGATAACCATATACCACATCTTATTTTATATGGGTTATCTATCTTACGAAACTTTGCTTATCATTCCTTTCAGCTTTTTGTATAACAACAATCCAGACTTGTGTGTTGAATTAGAGTTATAGAAGTAGAGTAACTAGGGCACAAAACTTTCCTTTCATGAAGTGTTGGTTTAGTAGAGGAGGAATCAAATGAAATAATGTACGGTATCATTCCATTCCATCTCCACTCATCATTCATCATGCAAAAGAAAAAAAATGGAAAAAAAGAAAAAAGGGAAAAGAAAAAAAAAGAAGGAAAGAAAAAAAAGAGAAAAAAAATGAAATAAAGAGAGAGTCTCTCTGAATAAAATAGTCATTCATCATTCTTGACTATAAAACATTCAATTCCATTCCATCCACATCCATTCTACTGTACTTGGAAGTGAGGATTGTAGTAGACGAGATGAAAGGAAATAAAAATGTTCATATGTGCCTTAGTATTAATTTATCTTTTGTAGCTTGAAATTCAACTAATACACTTGCCCTCTTATCTAGAATATTTTTAGAACTTACAAAAGTTTTCCTTCATCTATGCATAACTCATATCCAATACATTACAGTTACATTGGTGCAAAAATCATTCCAAAAAAAAAATAGGAATAAAGAATAAAGAAATGATTGGGTGCACATTGTCGATGTGTAGAACTTTGGTTGATACCACGCTCTTAACCTTCAAGACAATTACAGTGTTATCAAGGAATTACGATTCAGCTTGAAAAATTTTGTTCATTTTTGCACTAATTATGGGATGGACAATTTGGGGCTAAAACGTTATTATTGAGGTTAGGTGAAATCCTTGGAATGTGAAAGACCTTAAATATATTGTTTGATTAATCCGCGTACATAAGACGCTTTGGATTTTGTGGGTAGTATCCACTGAAAACCCTCACGAAACAACACTCGTCCTACTGGGGACACCCAGAGGTTTAACGGCTTGTTGCATACGCAAAATGCAATCGTGTTTCCTACGAAAGTGTGACATATCTTAGTTTAGTTTATTCGAGGACGAATAAAAAGATAAGTGTGGGGGTATTTGATATACACGTAAATGTGTATATTTTATCCGCTTATTTATCTAGTTTTCTATTTAAAATAATTAATATTGTGTATTTATAGCTGTGTTTTCAGATTGTTGATAAAAAACTTGGTTTAGAGCATTTGATGGATAAAGCATGAAGAATTTGCTTAAAAAGAGTGAAGTTGAAATTACTAAAGCTTGAAGAGTTTAAAGCTTGAAGAACGGTTGCAAATGGAGTTCAGTTGGGTAGATTTGGCTCACTAAAGACTCATGTTGCGTTCACATTAGCTCATTTGCAAGGCCTCTCACTCTACAGCTGCGTTCACACTAGCTTATGTGTTAGTTGGGCTAATTCTTTAGTCCCACATTATGGAATTTGCCAAGTAGCCTTTGTCATATCAGCTATAAATACACTTTATCTCATTCATTGTAAAACACACTTAGTTTTATTCTGTAATCCTTTGCTTGGAATAAAACTCTTCTTCCTCTGTTCTATTTAGTTTTAGTTTTGTTTATGTTCATGTTATTTAATTTCTGTGTTTCTTCTTCTTTAGCTATGTCTAGTTAATCCCATTTGATTAGGGGGTGATAACGCTAATAGATATGATTCAACATGAATCGCATAGCCAATAGATGAGGACTTTATATATGTAGATCTAGATCTGAATCAAGGGTTAGATCTGAACCTTCATATTCTGTGTCGTTTAAGAGCTATGCTCCTTCACAGGGTATATTCGTGTTCGATCTAGCAATTATCAGATTTAGATCTAGTTTTAGGTTTTTAGAAATTAATTTGTGAATCTGTCCTGATAGTCTATGGTTGTTTAAGAGCTCAGCTCCTGCATAGGCTATGCTTGTTGTTATTTACTTATTTGTTTCTAAGAATCTATTTATCGTTGATTCGTGTTTGTGACAGAAATATGAATTAGATCTATATTTATTTGTTGGCTATTGATGAGTGTGAATCTAATCTATGTCATTATCCCCTAATTGCTTTCTCTTATTAGATAAATCTCTCGTCTTTATTTAATTGCTGTTATTTTCTGTGTTTTCAATCAATCAAAATCTTGGAATAACTTGATTGGATTTATTAATTAAAATGTTTTTGGTCCCAGAGTTCGACACCCTCTACAACAATCCTTATTGTTTAGGAAAGCCGAACGAATTTTACCGTTGTTTACAATTGTATAATTTGTTCGCAAACACGCAAACTCAGTTTGCGCAAAATGAGTTGCACAAACTCGGCTGGGGAAAAAAGAGTTGCGCCAACTCAGTTTGCACAAACTGAGTTGCGCAAACTTAGTTTGCGCAAATTGAGTTGCACACTCAATTTGCCAAACTAAACTCAGTTTTCCAAACAAAGTTGCGCAAACTCTGTTTGCACAGCTGAGTTTACACAACTCAGTTGGCAAACTGAGTTTGCATAACTCAGTGGGCAAACTGAGTATGTGAAACTCAGTAGGGCAAACTGAGTGTGCAACTCAGTTGTGCAAACTGAGTTTGCACAACTCAGTTTGACGAACTAAGTTTGCACAAACTCATGTTTTTTTTATATGTGAAGCATGCTCATGTTTCTAACAAGGAACTGAAAATTTAATGTAATATCAAATGAATGCAGGCACTTCCTAAGGCAGTAGAAGTAAATAGGAAACGGGATGGTAGCTCTAATGGTGCAGTAGAAGATCTTGAACTAGATGCACGAATTTATGATGGTCCTCGAAATGTAATATACAAGTTATGTGAATTTTCAGATGGAGACTTTGTTATATGGCTAGAGTTTCATATTCGATATTTGTAGAAATTCATTTATGTATCGAATTTACCAACTTAATTATGAATTGTACTTCTCTGTTGCTAACTGATATTCTATGTCGATACTTGATTATGAATGTTGTATATTAGTGTTCATTGAGTTATACTTTTTAAATTGAGAATAATTTTTATTTTGGATTCATATTAAATATTGTCTATATTATAATCATATTGGTTAATAATTGACTACTAATGCTAGAATATAGGAATTACTAGTACATATTTATGTTACTATTAACATTTATATTTGTTGTGAATGAAAATCTTGCAACATGTATAAGCATTGCAAACAAAAAAATTGTAACATGTGTAAGCGTTGCAAATAAAAATCTGCCAACGCTTATAAGCATTGGGAGAGAAAATTTACCAATGCTTATAAGCGTTGGGAAGGAAAATCTACCAATGCTTATAAGGATTGTAAATAAATCGCCACACCCCTATAGCAACACTAATAAGCGTTGTTCAAATTGTTTGCGACGGTTATACTCGTTGGGAGTCTCTTTTTTGGTGTAGTGTCAATTGCCATATTTGACTTTAAGATAGTGCTAGATGGTATGATTTAAACAATAAATTAACCTAAGGATAGATTTAGACCTAAAAGATACTCTAGTTGCTAGGATTAAAATTATGACACAGCACCACAGATTAAACCAAGCGAGATCTAATGGCCCTAGATCCAACTGAAATTATAAAAATAAGGCTAGACCTAACCCTCGATTATTTCCAACCATTTTCTTCTTCTTCCATTTTAAGTTCCCTTTGAATTATAGGGGATGAGACTTAATTAAACATTTTCATGAGGAAGAAGATAAATTAAAATTTTATTGATGAACCTGGTACATTGAGGGTCTTCTAGGAGGTCAAAAAATATAGCTCAAGATCTTAGGTGAGTGGGAAGTTTACAATATTTATGAATCAGGAATATTAATGGAATAGCTAAATAAGTAGAATCTCATATGCAAAAAAGTTAGGCTTAAGTATAATATTCAAGTTTATAAGTACTTTGTATAAAAATTGAAAATAATAGATAAGACAAAAGTTGAAAATAATAGAGAAGATATGCATGTAGATCTTGATTTGCAAAGAGAAAATAGCAGACTTAATTAGCATTAATTATTCCCTTTATACGAATTAAATTTGCATGTAATATATTTATATTTGCAAGAGAGAATGGAGCAAGCTTAATTATAAGACATTAATAAACCCTTCTAATGTGAATTAAAGCTACATGTAACGGATCTAAATAAAAGAAACAAACTTATTAGCTAGATTTTGATTAACTCTTTATCGAATTAAATTTACATATAATGAATGTGAATTTGTTAACCGTGCAACGACTATTATAAAATAATAATATGAAAATAAAGAGACAAGTTTTACAATCGAAGTGTGAATTATAACACTAGTTATAGTAAGAAAATACAAAAATAATAACATTGCTATGATAAGTAAAGATAAACAGGTATAAATGGCTATCACAGCTACGATAGGTAGAGATTTTAAGGACAGCGATTATCATGATATGCAATGAATCTAAAACACAAAGGCTATCATAATAATAGTAAAAGCTTAAAAATAGCAAAGACTCGATAAGGTTGGGGACTATCTAGACGACTTTATCATGCACATCGAAGATATAAATAAGAGGCCAAATAATTTAAAGACTTTGTAGAGGCCACTTAAACGACGTTGGCCATGCATACTGAAGATAAGAATAAGAGGCTAAAAGTCTAAAAATTTAGTGCGGACTATGGATAGGGACTCGTCTAAACGACATTGGTCATGCATGTACGAGATAGACATAAGTGCCCAAGAAGCTAAAGACTTGGTGGGATTTGAACTGGAGTGCAAAAGGATTATTGTTTAGGGCTCTTCCAAATGACAAAAGGATATGCACATCGAAGATGGAAATAAGTGCACGTAGAATAACGAGAGCTGAAGGAAGTGCTACCTAACAATGTTCGGGCATGGAGACATTGAAGCGCATCTAGTGGATGTACCCTAGAGGAGTCAGTTATTAGATTCCTTCTATGTGGTTTTTAGGAGGTCACTGGACTTTTGCCTATGGGAGAGGGATAAAGTTTAAAATATATCTTATTGACAATGCTGGACTGGTAGCATTACCAGTAATATATATGAACCCTGAGGAAAAGCAAGATTTGAGTAAGTAAATGAATGATCTTTTGAAGAAAGGCTTATTAGCAGGGATATCGGAAAGGGAAGCACTAGTCGTCTTTTCTACAAAGGTGGATGTTTCTCTTAGGCTAAATGTTGAATAAAATAAGTTGAAAAGAAGAACCATTCTCCTTTGTCTTACATTGATGATCTCTTTAATTAGTTGGTAGGAGCCAATGTTTCCTCTTAACAAGTTCTTGCCAATGGTCTAGTGCAAGATAGTATAGACAAGATCGGTTTTAGGACACCTGACAGATTTTATAGATGGTTAGGTCATACCTTTTAGAATATATAATATTCCAGTTTATTTCGTTGACTTGATGAGTAAGGTGCCTCGAGATGTTTTGAATAAGTTCATAGGAGTCTTTGTGGATGGCACTTTGGTCTAATCAAAGGGCGATAAGGAACAAATATGGTATTTAAAGAGGATATTTAGCATCCTCTAAGAGCATAGACTATAGAGCAAGTTTTCTAAAAACTAATGTCGGATGTTGGAAGTTTTCTTGGATTAGTGTGTTACTATAGAAAATTCATTACAGATTTTATGAGATATCATTTCACTTAACCCACTTCACTAAAAAGTACTTTGTTTTTACTGGATATGCTCTTAGGTAATTGAAAAGAATTTTAGCTAGTGCATCGGTACTAGATCTACCCGATTCCACCATGTTTGTCTGTGCAGATGCTAAGCAGCTACAGATCCATGAGAGGAACGACCCAATACATGTCTCAAGATAAATGCTATATTTTCCTGCTAGGTCATAAAGGAATTACTTATTATGAGAAAGATTTGATTTTTTAGTCAACCATAAGTCACCGGAATATTTGTCCTCTTAAAGAGATTTGAACTTTAGGAAACAATGATGGATAAAGTTTCAAGCAACCTCTGATTTTGGAATTGCATATACTCTTGGTAAGGGTAACATCATAGTTGATGCATTGAATAGAAAGAAGGCGATTTTAAGTTCTTTATTTTTATAAGATCTCTTGGAATATATACAGTATAAGTCAGCAAAAGAGATTCACTTTTCACTAGTGAGTTTTGGAGAAGTTTCCGTGAGTCTTCGAAACCATGTAGAATCCAATAATGGATTATTACTCGCAAACAGATGGTCATACAAAGAGGGGGAAATAGGGCCTTAAAGGATTTACTTTGGAAGTATATCTTGGATTTTGGAGGAATTTTGTTAGAACACCTACCACTTTTGGAGTCCAAGGTTGATGGATTGGTGTTCATCAAGGTTTCATCAATTGGGCATTCGATGAGGTTAGTAGATCCTATAAATTCCATTTATATAATAGTAACATATCTGAAGGTCTTTGGTGATGAATTTGTATGTAATTTCCAGATCAGGATAATAGAGCCCTAGGATGTTAGGTCGTTGTGAGATTGCCAATTTAAAATGTACGACAAATTTAATCATTGGACAAAATGGTTAGATATTCATATGTTACAGGAAGTAGGAATATATAAATTCCATGTGACTAATGAGATAAACACTTGTGTTTGAGGACAAGAAAACGATTTTAGTAAGAAAGATAAACAATGTTAAAAGAGGAATTGTTTAAAGGTCGATAATATATATGGAAGTAATTGTTATGATGAAAAAATAAGTTGTAAATCCACTTAGAAATTTTTGAAAATAGCATGCTTTGAGATGAAATTTGTATTTTTAGAATCCCATAACAATATTAGGCTGTCCAGAAAGATTTTAAATCAAATATTTACAGGTTAAATTGAGTTCGAATAAAACATATTTGAACACTTGCACTCTCATAGGGTTGGATAATATAAGTGGGTTGAAAAGGAATTATAGATAAAAAGGTTAAGGACACAGAGTTGGAACGTGAATGCTGTAAAATATTGAAAGCATGAAGGGTCTTCTTAGAGAGTAGAGTAGACTTTGAAATTTCAGGCCGAGTTGTAAATAGTGACTAGGCTATATAGGACCAATTAAATGGACAGATGCGTCAGAAATGAAGGAAAATTTTAGGAGGGTAAACTAGTCTATTTGTTCCAAGACTTGTAAGACATTTTCCCCATAGTAGCTGGAATTGACATGATTATAGAGCTTCTTTCTGTGTCTTGAAGAATAACTATCCGTTTCAAAAACTTTTCCTCCCATCGTAGAATCACCATCGTCGAATGATGAGTAACTATGTAGCACCACATTCTTGATTCATGCAAAAGCCACGGCTCGAACAACTACTATAGCGAAATCACCATCAAGTGGTCCACCATATCCCTCTCACCGAAATTACACCATCATCCATGTTACAAAGGCCAGAATGGACAACAACAACAACAACAGTAATCAATATCGACCACATATTAGTAATCGATAACGATTATTCAGACCATGTACTTAACCCAAATTAGTTAAATACATATTCAGAGAGAACATACGGCATTTGTCGCGAAATTCAGCTCGTCGCCAAGTCCATCCTCCATCATCAAATCATCCACCAAGCTTAAGCGCAGCTTCGTCTTCGAATTCGTCACCAAGCTCAAAATGCTGCTCCAACGTCGAATCCGTCCATGCGCTCTGAAGATCCTATAAGAATTTATCTCGTCCGTTCAATTTTACCATACTTATGTGCTCAATCGGTACACACCAACTTGTGCGTTCGAATGATAAGAACCTAACTCTTAAGAAAAAGTTTTTCCTATTACTAGATCTCCTTTAAGCGGCATTTTAAGCTAAACTAAGCATACAATTCAACCATGCAACCAATAATCAGACAAAATCTTAAACTAGCACACATGCATCCATAATAGCATAAATAAATTAAATATAACATATATATATAGCAATCAAAGTGAAATAAATGTCCAAATAATATAGAACTAATAATGTGGTCGAAATAGCGCGTAGTAGCACGCATATAGGTAAAAATGTGATAACCAGGTTAAAACTACTTAAATCACTTTCTGATCTTATTATTAATCATTTACTATGTTCAACTATCCTAGATATTATGAATTATAATTAGAAATCAGTTTAAACCATCAAATTTCTACTACATAAACAACTATGGTTCAGTAAGAGACAATATTGCTCACCTTAGCCAAATCATCCCAAAAATGCTCTAAGGTGTAGAGCTCGTCAATATGAGTCCAACGAAAGAAACGGTGTCCAATTCCAACCTTATGCGCAAAAGATATAGCAAATATAAATTTGTAGATTAAATAAATAATTAAATTAACTAAGATGATTAGATTAAGCTAATACCTTCGTTAAACATTAATCCATCTTCCCTAATACCCATATGCAAATCCTATACATGCATCAGTGTACTCCAAACCCATCACGCAAGACTTCCCCCTTTTGATTTCTTTTGATTCTCTCAACAGAATTTATCATCCTCGCTTCCTATGAAATCCACGTCGCATGCTCTACCCAACAATGAAAATCCTAATGGGGTCAGGCCCCTTGAGTAAAATCCAACCAGATATGGTGTGGGCTACAGGGAAATCCTGAGTTTCCTCTATAGCATCGCAGCCTATTAAACTCGCAGAGAAGATTCATCTGCTTGACGTGAAACCATTGTAATTGATCTCATGGCCTCTCGTGCTTCCTACTAGGTGAAGTTTGAAACCCTCGATCCAGGAATCACCACCACATTATTCAAAATGGGTATGTTGTGAAGTTATAATCACCGAGAATTCAATGCAAGTTATCTCGAAATTTTTAATATGAAGATAAATAGATACAATTTTTAAAGTTAAAGAGTGGGATGCGACCATTAACCCAATGTTGTAGTATCTGTGTTGAGAAGAGATAAACACGGATGGAATGAGCATAATGGCTATAGAGCTTTAAACACTATTTTATTATTATTGCACCTAATCTCCATTTAAATCTCACTAAAAGCGATCATAATTTTTAATTCATTGCAATCAAAAGACACGTCCACTCATTACGAAATTTGATGACATGCATCTTCATAATGATACAGTTTTTATGGAACAAGTTTCGTAGTAGTCCAAGTTTGTTGCACGAAATGAAAATTTTAGGCGTTTTTCTAGATGGTTTTGACCCTAAAATATCTCTATCTCGAAGTTTGGATGAGACTTGTGAGGATTGGTATTACTCCTAAAAAGCTTCAGAGATCGTATTCTTCTTCTTCTCCCTAGATTCTTTTCCCCGATTTGGTATTATTCTTCTTATCCCCAGAATCTTCTCCTTGGATCGGTATTCTTCTTTTCCTTGGATTCTTCTCCCTGGGTTGGTATTATTGTTCTTCTAACTGGATTCTTCTTCCTGAATCGGTATTCTTCTTCTCCCCAGATTGGTATTCTTCTTCTCCCTGGATCAGTATTCCTATTCTTTCTACATTCTTCTCCTCGGATCAGTATAACTCCGCTTACTATGGTCTTGGAAATGATGAAAAATGGCTAAGTTTTAAAGATACAAATTTCGGGATATGAAACTTCCAAAAGCTTGGTCATTTTGGATGAGCACACAACTCCTATAGTAATAAATAGGCATGGACTTGGATATTTTGGATGATCTTTAGCTCTCATATATCGGTATTCTGCCATTATCAACACTCAATTTATTTTCTTTACTTCTCTTAAATCAAAAGCAATGTACATATAATCATACAGTACAAAGAAATAAGATTACCTCACAGTGAACATAGGCACGATTAGCCATATCACTATAAATTTTGTGTTCACTTTATTTTCTGTACTTTATGTTAGAATTTACTACTTTACTCTGTGATTTCTTTTTAGATTTGGGTGTTGCGCTTGACTGACCATATTCATCGTCAACATTTTGGCTTACTTGGAAGGGGGTCATAACTTTTGGATTGCCTAAGTAGTTGGATTGCTCGAGATTTAGATATGGTGAAAAGGAAGAATACTAATGCTACAACTCAGGCTGAAGGAGCAGGATTGGAAGGAAGCTAGGAGGTTTCCTCCATTGGAAAACCCTCCACTATCTAACTTGAGAAGTGATGGATGGGGTGTAAAGGATTTTCACAGTGCATGGTACGACAAGAAGAACTCCTTAAAATGCAAGAGGGGTCTATGAATGCGTTTTTGGCTCAGATGGGAGAATTTGGAAGGTCTTCAGGCTAAGTAATACTGCAAATTGCGTCCAAGGACTGTGGTGGGACTAGGGTGCAGTTCCTTCAAATCATCCCCGGATCGGTGCTAATCTGGCTCTACTAGTGAGGAAACTCCCTCAATATCGATAGAAGGATGGCTCATGATATTCTAATTGGTCACACATCAAATTTAGGAGATGGAGATGCAGCCCGGGAGCAAGTTCGCAAAGGTCTGGATGTAGAAAGGTCTCCGGAAGTTAGGTTTATGCCTAATATGGCTCCTAATGTCAGGGCCGAACCGGGTACTCACGTTAGGAATCAGAAAATGCCTCAATATGGATTAGAAACTGGGGACAACGATGTAGGCTTAGACAATTGGAACCAGTTGCTTGGAAATCAGATCGCAAATCTGATTTGATGGTTTATTCGAGGCGGGGTATCTCACTCGGGTATGGACTGTGTTAATCGTTGATCATTCACTCAGGATATTAGAAATTCTCAGAACCTACAAGATTTCAAACTTCTAGTACTGGATTCTTATGATGGTAGGAAGGATCCTACTGTCCATTTGATGCGCTATATGCGACATATATAATTGCCATTGGTGTCAGGCAACATTATGACAAAGTGCTTCCTACTTTACCCTATAAATATTGTTGTCATGTGGTTCAGGCAGCTGGAATTAGAAAGCATAGGAAGATGGAATGTTTTGGTTGAAAATTTCATTGAGCAGTTTAGGGTCCATATATCCCGATCCAAGAACGATATGACTCTCACGACAATCAAGCAAACATTAAGAGAAACTTTTCGAAAGTTCTTGGAAAGGTTCAATGCGGTAGTGGAGCCGGTAGATCGACCAGACCCATCAATGTTACTAATAGTTGTAGTTTCTGAAGTATTTGATAAATTGGATTTTAAGTTCTCGTTGGGGCGGGATCCACCAAGGGGACTTGACAATTTTTATTTTTAAGAAGACAGATATTTGTGGGAAGAGGATGCGTGAGTTGATAAAAAAGTTCTCGAGGTTAGCATAGCTAAGGGTGGAGGACTGTTCAAATCTAGAAAAAAGAAGGATAAAGGCAAAGGAAGCCTTATCTAAAAATGACCGGAATGTGCAACAATGGAGGGAACCTAAACTCATTTCGTACATGGAACTCCTTTCTTCTCTAGAGGTGATTTATTAGATGTTCATAGGACTGCTCCGTTCAGAAAGCCTCCTATGAGGGAGCTAACTCAGAGTGAAAGGAATTCCGATAAACATTGTTTGTTTCACGGGTTGGATGAACACAATACAAACAAGTGTAGACATCTTGGGGATACGATTGAGGGGAGTGTCAGACAGGAGAGCTGGCATACTATGTCACAAATTAGACTACTATAGCAGAATAGGCACAACCGCCCACTATCACTCGGAATAGGAGCAAGCCGGCCTTAGCTTGCATGGAATCGTCATCAGCCGATTTGTACCTCTCTAGACTCTTCGGATTTTTACCTTTTGGATTTGGGTTATTTGGACTTTGGATTTTTAAATTCTAGCTCTTTGGTTCTTTATTTTTTTTCTTGGGTGGCTAAGGTCATTTATGCATGTGTGGGATTATGATTTAATCCTTAGGCATGCTCTGTACCCGACAATAAACAATTAGCCACTAAGTTAATAAATTTGAAATAAAAAACGACTACATCAGACCACTCACGTATGGGATTAGAATGTATTCCTCAGACATGCTCTATATCTGACTATAAACTATTAACTTTCTTTTAGCTTTGGTAATAAATTAGAAAATTTTGGAACTTTAATAAAATTACTTCGCTTGTATAGATTATGCTTGGAATGTATGGAACTAGAAATTAGAATTTCAAAGTAATAACATGGTAAGTCTAGATTATGCTCATCAAGTATAGAACTCTTAAAATGTTCCCCAAGTATGGATAATGCTTTGGAAGAGCTAGGCTGTTTTGTCAGGACTTGGCAAGGTCGCTCGGTCAAGGCCCGAGTATTGACTATACTCGATTAGAAGTTGATTGATTTATCAGGACTTGGCAAAACAATTCGCCTAGTTTTTCTGTAGGTATGGATTATACCTATGCTGGTTAGACTCGTTGAGGCCATGGATTTTGGACTGGATTGGATATTCTGATTTTGTGGATTTCGGATTTATTGGATTTCAATTTGGACTTCTGTCGGAATATGACTACTGGATTTATGGATTTCTAGGCTATGCAAAACACGTCTTCTGCAGAAAGACATGTTTTGGTGGGCAAGTGTTGACCCGCCTTTTACAAGGCTTTTACGATCCGTATTTAAATGATTAGATATTTACATATTGATCGTTAGTTGTTTAATTGAGGGTTCCAAATGGTGATTTTCCACAAATGATCAAATCAGGACTCGAGACTAGTTTCGTTGAGTTCGTATTGTTTATCACATTAATAAAATGCATAAGGATCGCTACATTTTGAGTCGGACCATTTGATGGTCATAATGTTCTCGATATACGTGTAAAATTATCATTTTAGACAATAGTCTTACATTATGACGAAACTTGTACCATCCGAAATGTATCGTCATAGTGATGCACGCTTTAAATTTTCATAGCATTTGGATGGTTAATTTATCGAGGAAGGTTAAAACGTGAGTTAGATTTCAATTTGAAATTTGAAAATATAGGTTAATAAAATAATAAAACCTAGGCTACGGCAGAAAGAGGGACCCAACCTATATTTTTTTCTTCACAAATTCATTTTTACTATTCCACTGAAATAAAACCCAAGGCCACCCCTTTATCATTTCATTTAAAAAATCAAAATCAATCCAACCTCCTAACTAAAATCGTGAAACCCATCAATAACTTCCTCAAGAGCTTGAATCTATGTATTTTTTATGACTACTAGGCGTGAATCTTATCGGGTCCATGGCTATGTCGTGGATCTAAGGTTGGACTTTACGGATGTAGGGTTGTCGGTGTGCATAATGGAAGTTACCAATGTGCTCCTCATCGCAAATGGCATCTCACCATGCTGTTTATGTTAGGTTTAAACCCCTAGGGAGGAATGCGACCTCCTAGGGTTGAACTTGAACCATGCCACAATTTTAGATGGATTTTGATAGGAGGATTCGAGTGTAGCATGTGAGCGTGCATCGCGGAGAGGGCACGAATAGTGATTCACTGGTGAAAACAGAGTTTGATTCAACTGAGTGTTCATTGAGTTATAGAGGAGAGGAGTGAGAATTTAGGTTTCTTTATGCTTGATGTAGCGTACCATATATAGGAAAAGGAAGATGGATTAGAGGCCTAATCATGTAATTATGAGATTGTTTAATTAGTAGGTAATTGTAATAAGCTAATTTAATTATTTAAATAATGTGGAAACTTACATATGAGATGACCTTTTCATAGGTATCAAATTTGGACGGGATTCGTTCGTTGGACTCGTATTCACGAGCTCTACGTTGTGGAGCTTGTTTGGGCTGATTTGGTTGCGGTGAGTAATATTATCTCTCACTGAATTCTATTTGTTCATATAGTATAGTTTTGATGTTATAAATTTATTTATAATTCTAAAACGTATTTTTAGAATAGTCGAACCTAGTAAGTGATAAATAAAAACATTAGAAAGTGATTTGAGTAGTTTTGATCATGACTAGGATATTTTATCCAGTTATACGTTATTGTGCATGCTATTTACTCGTTTGCACACTATTACTTACTATTTTGACCATATAGCTTGATTTAAACTATTTGGACATATATTTCACTTTTATTGCCATAGATAGGTTATGTTCAATTTATTATCTATGTTATGGATGCTTGTATAATAGTTTAGGAACTTGGATGATTGTTGGTTGTGTGCTTGAATTATTTGCTTAGTTTAGGTTAAAACACTGTTCGAAGGAGACCCAGTATTAGGAAATATTTCGTTCGTAAGAGTTTGGGTGTATATCGATCGAATACACATTTTGGTGTATATCGATTGAATTCACTAGGATGGTGGACTCGAACGGGTGAGATATATTCTCGATGGAGCTTTAGAGCGTATGGTTTGACTCGATGATAGTGTAACGTTGGAGCTCGACAACAAATCTGAAGACTTGGATGGAGCAAAGAAATCGATGGACGGAGTGTATTTCAGTTCGACCAAGCTCGCATCGACATAGTCGATCTGGAGTCAGTTCAACCAATCCAGGAACGACTACGTCGATCCGGATCAGGATTGGCAAAGTGACCAAGCCCGGGTCAGCAATGCTTATCCGAAGTTGGGTCAACATGAGGACTAAGCCTGGATCGACTATGTCGTTCTAGATCTGGTTCGACATAGTCGACCCGGAGTTGGACCGGCCCAGGGTTAATTCGAATCGAGGAAAGGTGACGATGGTGGCCACAATGGAAAGAGTTCTTCATGGTGGTGTTTCTCGTTGGCGACAAGCTGGATTTCGTGACGAATTCCAGACATTTTCCTTGGAGGGGTATTAAACCAAATTTGGTCAAATACGTGATCCGAGTAATCGTCATCGACTATAATCGAATGGTCGACATCGATTAGCATTGACATTGGCCATCTGGACAATTTGAAATCAACGAGCATGTGATTACAAGAGCAAGATATAATGGTTCGTTCGGTAGCGGTTTTGATATGACGGCTCTTTGGTTGGTAGCTTTGTCTTGGTGCTTCTATGTAGTGATGTGTCATTCGACGACGACGGTTCTGGGATGGAGAGAAAATCTATTGCGATGGATCATTTTCTCCGAGATGCAAAAAAGGCGACATTAAGTTTATTTAAGTGATTGTTCAATAGAGAGAGAAGGGAGACACATGATGATATCCTACGACATATGATGACCATCCGGGATGGTTCGCATATCGAGACGACTTTAAAAGGATTCTTGTGGATATTCTAGAGATGGATTCCGCTGTGGAGAACGTATGTAAAGGAGTTATTGGTGTTCGTGACTTCGACATACCCTTTAGAGAGTGGAACAAAGAAGGATCAGAGTACGTGCTATGTGCAGGACATAGTTAGTCCATGCTATGTGCGGGACATAGTTAGTTCATGTTGTGTGTGGGATGTAGGAGTGCCTTGATTGATAAGAGGATCAAAGTACTGAATTCCATATGCTTCACACATTGAGTTAGCCAATGTGAGGATGGTTGATGGGTGTTATGGATGTTTACTTATTTATCACCATTAGGTGCTTAGGCATCTGTCACACTTTATCTACTTGAGGTGCATATATCGATTGTTATGTGCTAACTCTGTGGATGCAGGGGCAGGGCATGTATGATTCCCCATACCCTCCATGTCATTTATATTATTAAAACTTTTACAGTACTTTGAGACTTATTTATCACTCATACCAGACTTTTGCCTGAACCAAGGTTGTATTTCCCTTTTATACGTTGGGTTCTCATCGACGATGCTGATGAGCAGAACAGATAGTAGATGCAAGTATTGCTCGGAGTTGTATGGGTGGATTCATAGGAGAAAATGATTTATATTTATACTTGTATTATATCTGTTCATTTCCACTGTGTAGCACTGTGGAGCCTTGAAAGTATTGTAAATTCTTTTAGAGACAGTGTATCAATTGAGTTTATTCATCTCTTGTATAAACCCTATTATTGGTATGTATAATTGTATGAGCCTATATACTCTGATTATCTGGTTTATATAGTTATTACTATCTCGCATGTTTTATATATGTGATTTGATTATTACAGTTATCTGATGATGCGCTGTGAGATATATGATAGATTCTATGATTGATTTTATGTTCTCTTCTTTCTTCCCCTCCATTTCTTTCTTTCCTTTCCTTTTTCTCTTTTATTATACTATTTCTTTCTCTTAAAGATCGCTTTACATCATTCAGGTGCTTGTATAACGCGAATTTTTAGTTTTAAGCAGCGGTAGTGTAAGGCAGATAATCACACTTGGTATAAGATATTAGGTTGCAATGTTTAACCTAAGTAGTACTGAACTCGAGAGTTAATGTATATGAGTGTGTACATATTTGTATATACTTTGGTTTTCAAATTTATATGTTAGTAGTATATAAAGTATGAGTTGTTTTGCACACAAGTGCCATTGAAATGGTTTTCTCTATTAGTGACCGATTGATCTAATTTTGAACAATATGGTGATGAGAAATACTTTAATTTCTCTATTTTTAGATATGAGAGTCAGGAAGAATCGAGAACTACTAGTCTTGATTTACATTTTTCGGTAATGGTACGATCTATTATCTGGAATTCCCTGAAATCTTTAATTAGTCGTGGCCTCAAGTGCAGTAAGTCGACTATGTCGTGTTGTTTAGGCACTTATGTATCTATGTGTCATACCATTCCTTGAACGGAATCGACTGTTGTAGGGAGAGGATTATTTAGGTTCTCGCGAGGGTTTCTTCAATGATTTGGAGTTGAATAAATTAGCAGTTTACTTCTAAGAAACTCCAACAATGAGCCAGAATTGGTCAAGAGCCATTATCGTTTCGGGTTCCCAAAATAGATTCACTCGAGACCAATTCACTTCGAGAGGGTTTGTATCGACTTATTAGAAGTCGATGAGGGTTCGTTGATTTACGTGATATGTATGTGTTGGAGAGTGTGGCTGAATTCGATGCGATATCGAAGTAAGGTCAATTCTCTCCTTAGTCACTCTAAAGTTTGGAGTTTGCGGCTGGGTTGAGTGATGGACTTGGAGGGTGATTATTTCATTCTGAAGAAATGTTGGTCAGAGGAGTCGATAAAGTAAGATCGTGATGTTTGAGCTTGCGCCCAGTGTTGAGGTTTGTCTTACTTAGTCGGGACAAATCTTGGAAATGTATATGTTGATTTTCGTTCCCGTTCCATCGAGTGCTCCCTCGATGAGGAAGAAAATAGCAGTGTCATCACTCAACGTTTATTTCCATTAATGGCATTTCGATACGTGTGGTATTTTGGCGTCGATATTTCCTTGTTCCATTTGATCATGTTATTCAATGGATGAGACAGGATGAGAGCCCGTATATTGATTTATCTCTCTTGATTGTGACTTACCATGTTGAGGGCTCAATTATATTATATATATTTCATGTGTTTGGTTACCAGAATTTAATACTATGGGTGATTGTAAGATCCTTAGCAATTAATCGGGACTCAAGGTAATGGAGTGCTATAACATAGCTAATCTATACTTATTAATATACATGGTTCATCAAAACTTAAATTCATCGAGTCATGGTTGAATTTTTGCTAAATTGTTTCTTGTTTCTTGTTGATTTTTGAGCTTAACTGGACCTAATATTTATTTCTAGTAGTTCAATTACTAGGAGGATACGGAATATCAGCGGTAGTGAGAGGTTGTTGGTGATGGCAATGGGATAGGACAAGATCTCCAGTAGTGAGTTGTCTTCGATTTAGTGATAGTGGGCTGAGACTTAGCTGTACAGTAGCGAGTCGCGTATGATCGAACAATAGAGGGCTGAGACGGATCTCTAGTAGCGAATCGTTACCTAATGATATACACGTAAATGTGTATATTTTATCTGCCTATTTATCTTGTTTTATATTTAAAATAATTTATATTGTATATTTATAGTTGTGTTTTCATATTATTTATGATGAATGGATTAATGCACTTAATTGTCGAAAAGCTTGAAGAAATGGTGCAAGAAGAGTGTTTTTTAGAGCTGGATTAAAGCTAGAAGACCTGAAGAAATGTTGTTGTTCAACCGCCTTCTACCGCATAATTTTAACTCAAGATTCAATGTTTTCATAACAATCGCTTGTCACGGATGTTATGGGGTTCTTATTTATGCTCAAAACAAATGAAATTGATGTTATTTGATGCACGCAAGCTATGACTATTTGCATGTCCATTCACACGCGTTCTCATTTAGCTATTTGTTTTATTTGTTAATTGGGTAAAGGACTTTTGTCCCACATTGTGCAATTGGCCACTTATTTTTGGCCATAGCAACTATAAATACACTGTATCTCCTTCATTTGTAATTACATTGGGTTCTATTCTATAACTCTTTGTAACAACCCATATTTTGAATAACAAGTTATAACATAAATCAAGGAAGAATTCAATGATAAAATCTGAATCAAGGGAAATGGGTTGTGCCATTGCGTTCGTCTCGGAAAAATACGCGAAATAGAGTCCGAGTTTTCGAAAATCGGAGTCCGTATGACCCAGTTAAGGCCTATAGAAGTTTTCAGAAAATTTAAATTTAAAAAAAAAAAACAGATTTCAAAAATTCAGCTGGGCAGGTAGGCGGGAAAAGATCCCGCCACTCCCCAAGTCGACAGGGGTGTCGACTTGGGAGTCGACACACCCAAGGCTGTGTCGACTGCCCAGTCGACACCCCTGTCGACTTGGGTGGTCGGCCAGTTTGGCCTGGGTGCACCTGACTTGTTCCTCAAGACATGCTTTAGGGCTGGTGACGGATTTTAATGGCTCAGATCTGAACTAGGGTTAATCCTATGGCCTAAACTAACCGAATCTTCTATAAAAAGACCCTAAGACCTAGCCTAAACCCTCATTAATCATTCCTACAACTAAACTATGCCAAAATGTTTCTTGATCATGGCCTCCATCTTCATAACATGGCCTCCATCCTCTTCATGAAAATTTGAGTGTCCTAAGCTAGTAAAAGAGCCACCTTTCTTCATCAAAACAAGGATCTTTCTTCATACAAATCAAAACAACTTGGAGCTTATATGCGATTGGGGGTTTTTAGAGTTGCAAGTGGCTTCGTCTCAATCTTATTTTATTTCATAGGTCTTCATAGCATTGTAAGCCCTATTCTACTCTTAGATTCTAACTATGAAGTTAAATATGACATGTTGCAAGTTTGAGTTTGGGCCTAAGTATGATTTGTGCTTTAATTCTATCATGTTATGCATAGATTTATTCTATGCATGTTTGTAAAGCTATCACCTTGACTTTGTGCATAGTAAACTATGAGCTTTGATCCTATCATGTTATGCATAGATTTATTCAATGCATGTTTGTAAAGCTATCACCTTGACTTTGTGCATAGAAAACTATGAGCTTTGATCCTATCATGTTATGCATAGATTTATTCAATGCATGTTCGTAAAGCTATCACCTTGACTTTGTGCATGGAAAGCTATGAACTTTGATTTGAAATGTTGCATAAAGCAACATAGAAACTCGCATAAACCTTATGTTATCTTGCATATGATGTTATATGCGAATCACTAGCTAAACATCCTATGTCATTTATGACCATGTTTCACCTATTTTGCTAAAGTTTGATATCATGCATGTTTTGAGGCTTATAATGTAATATGCAAGTTTATGAACACATTTGCCTCATATGCCACCATGTTTAACTTGTGGCCAAACCTTAACCCCTCATGTTCCTTAACATGCTTGTGGCCAAATCACCCTTATGCTATTATGCATGCTTGTGGCCAAATCACCCTTATGCTATTATGCATGCTTGTGGCCAAATCACCCTTATGCTATTATCCATGCTTGTGGCCAAATCACCCTTATGCTATTATGCATGCTTGTGGCCAAATCACCTTTTATGCTATCATACATGTTGAGGCCATATGCTAGTATGTTGAACCCCTTTTGGCCTCAAATATCACCATGTTTAACTTGTGATAGACTTTGTCATCTTATACCCACCTTGTCATGTTGTTATGTTCCCTCTTTGATATATTTGCGTTGATGCGAATTTACATGCGATGGGAATACGTTATGGGTAGTTGGGAAAACTTAAATAACATGAAAACATGACTTGAAAATATGACATGAAAGTTTGGCATGTGTTTATGCTTGAAAACACGAACGTGGACATGACATGTAGAAAACATGAAAGTGGCCAACTCGAGGTTGGGTTGAGTTTGTAGCATAAATCTACCCGGAACCGACCGGCTTAACTAGTGGCTACAAACAATAGGACCCAATGTGAGTAGTTGGTCATATCGCACTTAAAACCCGAGGTTAGACTAGGTTGTGGTGTATAGCTACCCGGACCCGCCCGGCTTAACTAGTAACCACAACAAAGTCTAATGTGAGAGGTTGGGGTGCATTAAGTTAATTAATGCCACATGGTAGGGATAAGTCATGGACTACTTGAATACTTAACCAATTAAACACGATGGATTGGTAGGGTTAAGTCGTGGACTACTTGAATATACTTAACCAATTAAACACGATGGATTGGTAGGGTTAAGACATGGATTACTTGAATACTTAACCAATTAAAACCGATGTATTGATAGGGTTAAGTCATGAACTGCTTGAACACACTTAACCAACTCAATACATGGTTAGGATAGGGTTAACCACACTTAACCCGCTTGAAATCCTAGTTACGTGGTCCTTTTCAGCAGTAAACCACTTGGAAGTATCATGGGTACCCTGGACTAGGCTAGGGTGGGACACGATTAATGGACTGATTGTAAGAGACCAAAAGAGACGGCTGAAGGGTGCACCGGTTGTTCAGGCGGACCATGGTCGTGCACATTAAGTCCGGAGTTGAACATGGGCACCAGTAGGTTTAGACTGTGCGTGCTTGAATTGTGTCTGTGGTTTACACCTTAGGGCTGGATACACCCTGGGGTGGACCTTGCACAGTTAACTACATTCCACGATTAAGCCGTATGACACCGATACACGACGAGTTAGGCTTATAGGGAGCCGATCGACTAGACCGAGTAGTTGGACCTTGATTTAGGTCACCTCATGATATTGGGCCAGCTTTGGGCCAAGGGATCATTTCTTGTTTATACTTGACATGGATTGGAATACTAGTACACACCTGGTGCAACTTAACCTTGTATATGCAATACCACACTTGATCTATCTTATTAACTTTTCACCACACAAGTTATCACCCTATGCTTCATCTCTGCTTTACATGTCCAGTTAACTTTATTAGTTTTTATACTAATAGTAGGTAGGACTCACCAGTCTTTTTGACTGACCCGTTTTCTTTCGCCTCTTTTCTTCCGTTCCCCCCCCCCCCCCCCCCAGGTTCTCAGGGTGGGAACACTAGCACCTAGCTGGATCTTTAGCTGCTTTTCTGGATAGCTCATGTACGGTTTGGACTTGAGCATGCTATGATTTTATTCTACTTTGGGGATGGTTACTTTATGTTATTTCCAGTTTATGTTTTCTAGACTTGTAGTAGTTGGAAAATAATGACAGTACTTTGATGTAACTTGACAATGGTTTTGAAATAGTAGTTTTATCCGCTGCTTTATTTACTCTGTTTTACTTATATGTTCTGTCTTGTGATATCTGCATGCATGTTTACCTCGTTTAACGCCCCTCCAATGCTAGTGCGCTTGCAAGAGTGGCAGTGGCGGAGGTGGGGTGTTACACTCTTCTCTTGGAATAAAACTATTCTTCCACTGTTCTCTTTAGCTTTAGTTTTAATTTATTTATGTTTGTTATTTTCTTTTCCCTATTTATTAATTAGCTATGTCTAGCTAATCCCCTTTAATTAGGGAGTAGTGACAATTATATCAGATTCAATATGAATCACATAGCCAAAGAGATGAGGGCTTTATTTATATAGATCTAGATCTGAACCAAGGGTTAGATCTGAACCTTCATATTCTATGTCGTTTAAGAGCTATGCTCCTTCACAGGGTATATTCAAGTTCGATCTAACTCTTATCAGATTTAGATCTAATTTTTAGGGTTTTAGAAATAAAGTAGTGAATTTGTCATGATAGCCTATGATTGTTTAAGAGCTTAGCTCTTGCATAGGCTATGCTTGTCGTTATTCACATGTTTGTTTTTAAATGCCTAATTATCGTTGGTTCATGTTTGTGACAGAAACATGAGTTAGATCTATATTTAGTTATTTGGCTATTGATGAATATTAATCAAACTTATGGCATTACTCCCAAATTACTTTCATATATTGTTAAAAACTCTCTTTCTATTTATTTTCTGTTATTTCGTACAATCAAAATTCCAGAATAACTTGATTGGATTTATTATTAAAATAATTTTGGCCCTAGAGTTCGACACCCTTTACAACAACTCTTGTTGTTTAGGAAAGCCGAACGAATTTAACAGTTATCTATAATTGTTTAATTTGTTCACAAACAAATTTTGGAGTTGTTGGATCATAATAATTTTTACTAGTAAATCCTTCAGGTTATATTTTCATTTCCTTAATTTTTATTTTATTCCTTTTGTTCCCTTTTTATATATAGGAAAAAAATCTTGTTTAATTGATTTGGTATTACTTGTGGATACCACAATTGCTATAACAAGAGAAAAAATAAAACTTGCAAATTTCGTTTGATTTCTTACCTTTATTTTACATTCCCTCTTTTTGTCTATAATTTCCTTCCAATAAAAAAAATAACAGAAACAAAAACAAACAAAAAAATTATATCCTTTTACAATCTTTTTTCCTTCTTTCTTATTTATGTAATCACTTTCCTTTTTGCATTTTTTTCCTTTCCAAAATCATCCCCATACCCCTCATTTTCAAGATTTCCATCACCACTTTCCCTATATCCACTGCGCAGTCAACTACCCTGCGTGCACAACATCTCCCACAAAAATCATTCTCCAACAACAAACAAGATAGCCTCAGCACTGCTACAAACCAGTCCACATTTATCCACAGCTATACTACTACCTTCTCACGCAATACCCCAATTATAGAACCACAAGTGTCGATCACTTCAACACCTACCATCCAAACTTGGCGATCCACACATACACCAGTTCAAGCTGCTCTCTACACCGCCTTATCAAAAATGTGGCCATAAACCATTAGCCTCCTGCACACCTTCAAGAAACTCAGACTAGACAACTACTTCTCACTTCGACAGTTGCAAATATTTCATTATTCCACCGCAATACACCAAACTCAATACCAACATCCACTTTGACAATAATCTACCACCCAACCACATCCTTGCCACTTTCAAGAACCACTACCCAAACCACCATACCGCGACCAAATTTCCCCTTACAGCAAAAAAGCACCTATCACAGACAACATCAGTCCATCTATCCTGACCATCTCAAACCCTCCTCACGTCCAAAAGCCACACGTTCCTCAAATTTGCTAACCAATTCCAAGCACCAAACTTTCAATCAACAACCTGCAACCCAAGAATCATAGTTCCACGTCTCCCCCCAAAACAATTCGCAAGCCCAAAAATCCGAATTAACCAAATCCGCCTCCTTTAGATTGAACAATCCCCTGACCAAAGTCATCGCGGCCTGATCCACTCAGCTCAAAAACCAAATTACATCATCAATGTAGGCCTACCCAAATTCTCAAATAACCCCTGCGTGATTTTCACCCATCTCACAGAGTTGCGTCGCCTGCCATCCTATGACCCAAATCGATCACTGAACCTTCCTCAATCAGCCACTAACCTCAATCACGAACTCAAAACAAGTTTTGAAATTTCTACTTGATCTTTGTTTTCATTTCTGATTTCACGATTCAATTAAAAAAAAGTTGGTTTCGATTTTAACAGATAAAGTAAAAAGGATTTGTCTGGAAGGACCTTGCTTTTAGGTAAATTGGGTTTTGTATCCGTTTGGGAGTGTTTTAAGCGGGCTTGGGACCTTGACCGGGATTGCGTGGGTTGTGTGAATTAAAACTTTTTCTTCTAAACACTTTTGTGTTAATTTTGATTTGGATTTTTAGTTTTGTTATCTTGTGAGTTAAAAAAAACATTTCGGTTGAGCTTGTGGGTGTAAGCTTGCTCTTTTCATTTGTTGTAGGGAGTTCAAGTTGTTTATTTGTTTCTTTGTTTAGAATTTTTGTTTTATCTTTAATTTAGATTTCAATTTAGTTTAGTTTCCTTTTTATAGTTCTTTTTCATAAAAAAAAGAAGGCTAAAGAGGACAAAAATTCAAGCAATAAACAAGGAATCGAAATCGAGCAAAACCATTTGCAATTAGCAGAATTTGAATTGTTGGAACGGTTGCACACCAAATGGGGTGTGAACGTGCTTGCACTACTCAATTGCACTGGATGGACTGCCGATCTAGGTGAGAATTTTCTAAACTCTACAGGGATTGCTGTTACTTGAAAAAAGAAAAAATATAAAAAATTGCTTGTAAAAATCTTTTGCACGGGCTGCAGCTTGCTTGTAAAATCTATTAATTTCTACAGTTATTATTTCTGCATCTTTATTCATTCTGTTAAGGGCACAACCCAATTCACATAATGTAGGGAAGTCATTACCCTCCCTTGGCCCAGAAAATTGCATTCATACTAGGAAAAAGCTGCATTAATAAATAAAAATTGTAGAGTCTGGACTTAAGGGCGTCACGGGCTAAATTAGGGTAAAGTTTATTCTCTTAATAACTAGGATTATATTAGCTAACTCTCCCAGTGTCTAAGAAAGGGTGGAGTTTCGAACTCAATCAGGTTCTTAAACCTTCAGTTGCATTGCTATGGTGATTTGTGGTGCACTAATAAATCCTAACCCGATCTGGCTGAGACTTGTTACTTGTGTAGATTGAAATTGTTAGGGTTATAAATTTTCAGTTAGGAGCTGCTAGGGACAGAAAATTTTATTGTAGCTAATTTCTCCGTGTTTGATTGTTTTGTGAATTGCAATAAAAATAATTCGAACTCCTCAAAAATGAAAAATAAAAACAAATAAAAAACAAATTTTTTATTCTTTAGCCTCGTTAATTTTCTAAAACTCCCATTTTAAAAACATCTTTCTCTTTTTCACTCTTTCCGAACGTCTCCATTTTCTAAATTTCTTTGACAAACTCTTTTCTTCTTTTTGGTGCATGCAAACTTGGACCCATTACCAAGAATCTCGTTGTTTAGTTTGAATCAGACCACTTTCTGTTTCCTCAAAACCCAGTTTACTCAAGTACCTTTAGAAATGGCTAACGAACCTGCACATCTTACCCTGATGGAGAGATTCCTTCCCGATAGAGCTTCTGTCCCTTCTTGCATTCAGCTACCTGATCCTGTGGGTAACCACTTCGAAATCCGATCGAGTCATATAAGCATCCTCCCCAAATTTGGTAATTTTTCTCATGACTACCTTATAGTTTCTTAACGAAATTTGAATACGCTTGTGCAGCCTTTCAATTACAACAGTTATGTGAGGATGGTATTAAACTTCGTTTGATTCCATTCACACTAACTGATTCCGTAGAAAAATGGTTTCTCAGCTTGCCTCCAAATTCGATAATAAAATGGAAAGAATTTACAGCACTTTTCCTTAAAATGTTCTATCCCCCAGAAAAAACAGCTAGAGTCAGAAACGACCACCAAGTAGGGTGGAATCCTTTTGGCAATATTTCCGAAGATTTAAAGAACTATTGTTAAGTTATCCCCATCATGGTTACGAAACATGGTCGTTATGTCAAATTGTATACGATGGACTCGACAATGGTTCTAGGCAAATGTTAGAGTCTATGTGTCAGGGCAATTTCCTAAAATAGTCTAACATAGAAGCTTGGGAATTTTTGGACGATTTAGCAGAAAAATTGAAAGAATGGGAACGAACCAACGAAAAATCTATCTATTCGCGTTCCAGCGGTAATTCTATTGAATCCTCTTCTTCTAAAGCTCTTGAAGATGCATTAGTGAACGTTACTAGATCACACACTCAGTTTAATAACATTTCCCAATCTATGTGTCACATATGTCTTAACTTTGATCATATGGATGATGAATGTCCCCAATCCCTTGAGCAAATGAATGATTCAACAAACTCAACAACCACCTAAATCTTTCTTATGGTCGAAATAACCCCTTGATGAATATACCTTCGAATCAAGCATTTCCGAACAATGCTTCAAACAATCCCTTTAGGCAAAATCGGTACGATTCAAACCTGGCGCCTTTCCACAAATCTCATCAAACGGTCGCACCCCAAAATGAAGATCGCCTTTCTACGATTAAGGGGAGTTTATCTAAGGTGGGTAAACTATTAGAGCAAATGACTGAACAAAGTGTTGAAAATAAAAACTCGTTACACTCCTATATGCAAAACATGAATCAACAAATGATTGAACTTCAATGCGGTCACAACTCTTAGATCCGGCAAAAAGATTAACAACCATGTGGTCAACCCAAATGATTTACTGGACAATCTACCAAACCCTACCGAAAATTCAACCAACTGGGTTTAAAACATTGAGCCAATTTATGATCAGGACCATCCTCAAATTCAAGTAGCCCAACCTACTGAGTTGTCTGCTCCATTTACTCATAGACTCTGACCTAGGAAAAAGACGGATCAGCTAGAAAAGATCCTAGAAATATTTAAGAAAGTTAAAGTGAACATTCCTCTTTTAGATATTATACAACAAGTTCCACAATATGCAAAATTTCTAAAAGATTTGTGCACTCAAAAACGTCATACACATGTACCTAAGAAAGTGTTTCTAGCGGCAACTCTAACCGAAGTCTTGTCCCAATCAATGCCAGTGAAATACAAAGATCCTGGCTGCACCACAATATTATGTACTATTAGGGATAAAAAAACTGATTGATGCCTGCTAGACTTAAGTGCTAGTGTTAACTTGCTCCCATATTCTGTCTACCTCCAATTAGGACTAGGAGAACTGGAACCCACCAAGGTTACCCATCAGCTTGATGACCGTTCAATTAAGAGATCTGTGGGCGAAATCGAGGATGTATGGATAAAAGTTGGCGAATTCATCTTTCCTTCGACTTCATTGTCCTAGAAACTCAACCAGTAAACAATCGTGCGAACCAAATCCATTTGATTTTAGGACGACCCTTCTTAGCAACCTCTAATGCGCTTATCAACTGTCGGAATGGGTCTATGAAACTTTCTTTTGGTAACATGACCATCGAACTAAACATCTTTAGAACCGAAAACTCTCCTAACTCTGATGTGGACTAGTTTTCTGAAATCCATGTGGTCCACGACAATGAACCTGAGCTCGACCATCTGAACAACGAAATTGAATCGAATTATGAAACTTTGTTTCAAGATATCCCCGAAAATGTCTCTGAATCAACTCGTGTCGAGCCGCTCACAGCTGAGTCTATCCCTCGACTAATTTCTTCGGTTGAGTCGTCTCCCAAATCCGAACTCAAAGTGCTTTCTAGTCATCTTAAGTACGCTTACTTAGGAGACAATGAAACTCTTCCTGTCATTATCGCTTCTGACCTTACTACAGAGTAGGAACAATTGCTCCTTCCCATCCTTAAGAAAAATAAGGAAGAAATTGGTTGGTGCATGGCTGATATTAAGAGGATTAGTCATTTGATAGTCCAACATTGAATCCACCTTATAGATGATGCCAATCCCACTCGTGATCCCCAACGTCGACTAAACCCCATCATGAAAGAAGTAGTTCGTGATGAAATCCTTAAATGTCTTGACACTGGAATCATTTACCCGATTTCCGATAGTCAATGGGTTAGTCCGATTTCTGTCGTACCTAAGAAATTTGGGATAACCGTGATCCAAAATGAAGCTAACGAGCTTATCCTAACCTGCACCCAAACGGGTTAGCGTGTTTGCATTGATTATAGGAAAGTTGACGCTGCAACACGTAAGGATCATTTCCCTCTGCCATTTATCGATCAACTGTTAGAACGACTAGTCGGTCACGAGTACTAATGTTTTCTTGACGGGTACTCGGGCTATAATCAAATCCCTATCGCTCTTCAGGACCAAGTGAAAACCACTTTCACTTGTCCTTTCTGTACATTTGTGTACCGTCGTATGCCTTTTGGTCTCTGTAATGCACCTGCAACCTTTCAGAGGTGCATGATTAGCATTTTTTCTGGTATGATCAAGTAATTTTTGGAAGTTTTCGTGGATGACTTTTCCATCTTTGGGGACTCTTACACTGAGTGTTTACATCGCCTTGATTTTGTTCTTAACCACTGCAAAGATAAACACTTAACGCTTAGTTGGGAAAAGTGTCACTTCATGGTCAAACATGGCATTGTTTTAGGACATGTCATCTCTAATAAAGGAATTGAAGTAGACAAAGCAAAAATCGAAGTTACCTCTAATCTGCCTATTCCTAAATCCGTTAAGGACATCCGATCCTTTTTAGGTTATGCCAGCTTTTACCGTCACTTTATAAAGGATTTTAGCAAAATCACTCGACCTTTGAATAATCTTCTTGGTAAGGATGTTCCTTTTGACGTCAATTCTGACCGCATTTCATCTTTTGAGCATATCAAAAATGAACTTGTCTCTGCCCCTATCATCTGCTCTCCCAATCGGAAGCTGCCTTTTGAAATCATGTGTGACGCCTCAAATTTCGCTACAAGCGCTGTCCTGGGACAACGAATCGATAAAATTTGTCATGTCATTTACTATGTGAGAAGACTTTGAACGACGCACAAATCAATTACACGAGCACTGAAAAAGAACTCTTGGCAGTCGTTTTCGCTCTAGAAATATTCAAACCTTATCTAGTTGGCTCACACATCACTGTTCATACCGATCACTCCGCACTTAGGTACCTTTTCTCTAAAAAGGATGTTAAGGCTCATCTCATTCGTTGGATCCTTCTAATTCAAGAATTTGACATTACCATTAAGGATAAAAAAGGATTCGACAATGTTATTGCGGACCACTTGTCTCGTCTTCCAAATGCCCTATCTTCTTCTCTTCCAATCAAAGAGAATTTTCCATATGAATAGCTCTTTTCTTTATCCACTGATCCTCAGTTCACTGACATTGTCAACTACTTAGTCACCAAGTAGACACCTTCTTTTTCGTCCAAGCAGGATAAAAACAAATTCTTATCACAAGTGAAACATTTTTATTGGGACGACCATTATCTTTTCAAGAACTGCCCTGACCAAATCATCCAAAGGTGTGTCCCCGACAATGAAACTCGCAGTGTCCTCTCTTTCTATCACGACTAAGCCTATGGTGATCACTTCGGCCCCAAAAGGACAGCCAAAAAGGTTCTCCAATCGGGTTTCTACTGGCCCAACCTATTCAAATATGCTTACGAATTTTGCAAAACTTGTGGTCGATGTTAATTCTTAGGGAAAATTGGTAAACGGAATATGATGCCCCTAAACCCCATTCTAGGGGTCGAAATTTTTGATGTTTGAGGTATAGACTTCATTGGACCCTTCCCTAATTCTTTTGGAAATCTTACATTCTCTTATCTGTCGATTATGTATCTAAATGGGTTGATGTTGTTCCATGCAAAATGAATGATAATAAGGTTGTTGTGCGATTCTTAAAAGAAAATATCTTTTCTAGGTTTGGCACACCTCGCACAATAATCAGCGACAATGGGACATACTTCTGTAATCGTTCTTTTGAATCCTTCATGAGAGAGTATTCGATAACCCACAAATTATCCACTCCTTGCCATCCTCTAACTTGTGGGCAGGTTGAAGTATCTAATAGGCAGATTAAACAAATCCTTGAGAAAACTATGAATCGAAATCATAAAGATTAGTCCCAAAAGTTAACTGATGGTTTTTGGGCTTACCGCACCGCTTTCAAAACAAACTTGGGTATGTCCCCTTATCAGTTGGTTTTTTGTAAGCCATGTCACTTGCCAGTTGAACTAGAACATAGGGCGTTATGGGCAATAAAAACTCTTAAATCTTAACTTGGAGCAAGCAGGTGAACTTCGAAAGCTTCAACTTAATGAACTTGATGAAATTTGAAATGATGCCTATGAAAATGACCGAATTTATAAGACAAAACGAAAGTTTTTCATGATAAATAAATTTCACGTAAAACTTTCATGCAAGGCCAAAAAGTTCTGTTGTATGAGTCAAGATTGCATTTATTACCAGGTAAGTTAAAATCTAGATGGACAGGACCTTACACTGTGTGCAGTGTTTTTCCGTATGGTGCGGTAGAAATTGAGAATCCAACCGATGGATCATCCTATAAGGTCAATGATCAATGCCTTAAATCTTACCTGGAACCAATACCCAACCAAGAGGAAGAGCTCATGGTCCTCCATGAGCCACATTACATTTGGTAGGATGCACTAACCCTCTTTTGTACATATGTAAATATTCTCTAATTTTCTTTCCCTTTCACTAAGTTATGTCTGATTAACGACCATGAGGACACAGTAACACTCAAGTGTGGAGGGGAATTTACATTACATCAGCAACCAAATTGTATGAACTAGGTCATTCGTTGAACAAGGACTAACTTAAAATTCATAAATAACACTTTGGTTCTTGTTTGATAAGTTAAATTGTTGGGTGATGGGAATGAACATTATTTATTCATTGAGTCGTAATGTGTCTTTTTAAGATGTTAGCTTGAGACTGTGTAGACGTCAATTGTGTTCTGAAGTGAGCGTGTTACCCTTGTTATACATGTTAGAATGTGCAAGTAAAAATAATTAAAAAAATGATTTTGCACCTACATTTGTTGGATTTTCTGAGTTCGTTTTCATACATAATATTTTTTCCGCTCAAAATTTTAAACTTGTAAGTTCTAAATTCCACTTGGCTCACTTAAAGAGAAATGACTCATTGCAGCGTTCTTCTTCGATATCCCACATTATTCAAACCCAAGTTTTAGTCGATTTACGTCCATGTTTCGACAACCTTTTCTTATATTGGTGTATTATAGAACCTTGTACTAATTTATTTTCAAAGGTTCAAAAACGTCACTTTTTATACCAATACTACACTACCCACTTCGTACTTGTTTTAAGGTAGGATAACCATATACCACATCTTATTTTATATGGGTTATCTATCTTATGAAACATTGCTTATCTCTCCTTTTAGCTTTTTTATAACATCAATCTAGACTTGTGTGTTGAATTAGGGTTACATAAGTAGAGTAACTAGGGCATAAAACTTTCCTTTCATGAAATGTTGGTTATGATTCGCTTAATAGAGGAGAAATCAAATGAAATAATATACGGTATCGTTCCATTCCATCTCCACTCATCATTCATCGTGCATTTATGAAAAAAAGAAAAAAAGAAGAGGAAAACAAAAACGAAAAAGAAAAAAATGCAATAAAGTGAAAATCTCTGAGAATAAAATATTCATTCATCATTCTTGACTATAAAGCATTTCAATTCCATCCACATCCATCATACCGTTGTTATAAGTGAGGATCGTAGTAGGGGAGATGAAAGGAAACAAAACGTCTATATGTGCCTTAGTATTACTTTATCTTTTGTAGCTTGAAGTTCAACTAATACACTTGCCCTCTTATCCATAATATTTTTAGGACTTACAAAATTTTCCTTCATCTATGCATAACTCGCGTCCAATACATTACAGTTATACTAGTGCAAAATTATTCAAAAAAAAGAATGAATAAATGATTAGGTGCACATTGTCGATGTATAGAACTTTGGTTGACACCACGCTCTTAACCTTCAAGGCAATTACAGTGTTATCAGGGAATTATGATTCAGCTTGAAAAATTTTATTCATTTTTGCACCAATAATGGGGTGGACAATTTAGGACTAAACCGTTATTATTGAAGTTAGGTAAAGTCCTTGGAAGATCTTAAATATATTGTTTGATTAATCCGCGTACATAAGACACTTTGGATTTTGTGGGTAGTATCCGCTGAAAACCCACATGAGACAACACTCATCCTATTAGGGACACATAGGGGTTTAAAAGCTTATTGCATACGATAAATGCAATCGTGTTTCCTAAGAAAGTGTGACATATGTTAGTTTAGTTTATTCGAGGACGAATAAAAAGATAAGTGTGGGGGTATTTGATATACAAGTAAATGTGAATATTTTATCCGCTTATTTATCTTATTTTATATTTAAAATTATTGATACTGTGTATTTATAGTGTTAAACGGCTTTTTGGTCCGTTCCCAAAAGTACACACGAAATATTTTGACTCAACACATCACATGCAACTAAAGCCAAAATGGACACTTAGGAGCGAAGAAAACAGGATGAAGAGGGATCGTGCCAACAGAAACCTCGCAGCACCCCCAAACACTTACTCATGCAGCCTTCGTGTGCCTCGTAAAGCGAACTTCGTACACCCGGGAGGTGCGAATTTCGCACCTCCCAGGGGTGCAAAATTCGCACCCAACAGGGTGCGAAATATGCACCCAGCAGAATGCGAGTTTCTCACCCCAGGAGGCACGAATTTCACACCTTCATGGGGCGCGAATTTCGCACCCACGAGGTGCGGAATTTCGCACCCATGAGGTGTGAAATTTCGTACCCTCGAGGTGCAAAATCTCATACCCACGAGGTGTGGAATTTCGCACCCTCGAGGCATGAAATCTCGCACCCACGTGGTGTGAAATCTCGCACCCAAGAGGTGCAAAATCTTGCACCCACGAGATGCGAAATTTCGTACCCACGAGGTGCGAAATTTCGCACCCCGAGCTCAGGTGCGAATTGTCCGCATGTGCAGGCTCCAGATGCGAATTTCTGCTTGTGGTCACCTATTTCTACCTACTCCTACCTACTCCTTTTTCTATAAATACCCCATGACTTCACACTTGAAAGGGGTTGGGATTTGAGACCTTGGGACCTCTAGAGATCTCCATTAATGGCATCTTCCATTTGAGGAAGAAGAAGGACGAAAGTGTCCATTTCTTAATTATTCAACATATGATAATTATGACATCATATATGAGAGCTATGACATCATACCTTAGAGATGACATCATATAGCTTAAAGATGACATCATCTAGCTTCGAAATAAATGTAATGAGATGCCATGAGAGGGTCTCAACCTTGTAAACTTTTGTGATCAATAATATTCCAACAACGCATTAAAGTGGACGTATGCCCCTCACGAGGCCGAACCACTATAAATCTCTTGTGTTATTTACTGCTTTTCTACTCTTGTCTATGCGACCAAATTAACTATTCCTAGTAATTGAAATCTTTGGTGTTTATAACATTTTTTTCGTCAACAATTGGTGCTTTCACTGAGAAAACTCGGATTTTGCGCCTTTGTTACATGTTGTCATCTCGACCCCCAACGAGCTTGAGGTTCCTTGCTAAACCTGTCGTCGAGTCTGATCACGATGGCAAAGCGACTAAAGAACGCAATGGTCGGCTCTTCAGCTGCAGCCGAGGCCGGCATGTCCCAACAACCTCAACCGGCGGACATCCCAGCCACTAATGAAACCGTCCCTCATAGTGTGGACCCCGAAGCACCTGCAACACAAGCTCAAATCAGCGTGCTTAATGATAAATATAAGAGCATAGCGGTCGAGCTTAATCAAGCATTAAGGAATAACATCGACCTTATGCGACAACTTCAAGAGAGTTAGCGCATTGTCACTCGACTTCAACTAACTCAGAGCAATGCTCGTCCCCCACCAACCATATCGGAAACTTCCTCTTCCGAGTCGAGGGGCCTACATTAAAGGAGGAGTTTTAGCCTCATCAACAACGTCGCCACCTGCACAAATGCCCTCGACAACGGTGAGGTAATGGCTATGCCGACGACAATTGGAACGGCAACGGCGACCAAACTATAGTCACATATGGCAAGGGGGCACAATACCGAGACCGCTCTTGCTTGATCATCAATGAAGGACCAGGTCCTACAAACCAACCTCTTCCTTGACACAACCCGACGATGGATAATCAAGATGATGGGACCGTTATTCTAACGGCTCGCGTTCCTCCAGAACAGGAACCACATCACTCTGCTCCACCTCACCGTCCACACCAAGACCTAATCATAGATTTCGAGGACATGAAGGAAGACGATCCGAACGTCCATCATAGAAGACGCCCTCACAACAAAACTCCAAAACCTCGCCAAAACCCATGGGTCCCAATGGCAGATCCCCATCTGATTTACCTACCCGACATGGTTCGAAGGATCATGAGGGAAATGCGAGGAAATGTGCACGATTCATGGGAAGCGTACACTAGGTGTAACCCCTTCATAAGAAGGGTAAACGAAGCTAAATGGTGTAACACCCCACCTCCACTAGGGTCACTCACAAAGGGAATGCACTAGTTTTGGAGGAGCGTTATCGAGGTAAACAAACACAGAAATATTACAAGACAAAACATAGATAAAACAGCGGAAGAATCAAATGATAAATTACATTACTTTCAAAAAGAGCCAAAACCTTTTACATCCAAATTACCAAATAGCCAAAGTCAATATTTTCCATTACAACAAATTCCGTCTTGCATAAATAAAGAAGCATAAACTTAATACAACAAAAGTAGCTTAATTCCCCAAAGGTAGCAGAAATGCAGCCATAGCATAGCTCAAGATCAAACCTTACATGAGCTTAACCGAAAGAAAGCGAAATCCAAGCTAAGTGCTAGAATTCCCTACCTGAGAACCTGGAGGGGAAACGAAAGAAAAAGAGGCAAAAGAAAACGGGTCAGACATAATGACTGGTAAGTCCTAGTGACTTTCAGCATAAAAATAGGTAAAGGTAACATGACATGTATAAAATGAAAGTAAACATAAGGATGCTGTCAAGATGGGCAAGATAGACTAAGATAACAGAATAAATCAAGTATAGCATCGCATGTTCAAGGTCCGCTGCACCAATTGTACTAGTATCCCAAACCCATGTCTTATATTAACCATGAAATGATCCCTTGGCCCAATATCATGAAATGACCCATTACTAGGTCCAACGGAACGGTCTACTAATCGATCGGCTCCCTACAAGTTCTAGCTCGTCGTGTGTCTGTGTCATACGGCCCTATCACAAATGTAGTCACCTGTGCTAGGTCCACCATAGGGTGTATCAAGCCCTAGGGTACCAACCACCGACACGAATCAAGCATGCATAGGCGAACCTACTGATGCCCAATGTCTGCTTTTTCAACTCCGGACTACGTGCACGACTATAGTCCGCCTGAACCTACACTGGCACACCAACTCAGCCGTCGTTTGGTCGCTTACAATCAGCCCAGTAATCGTGCCCCACCGTGCCTAGTTCTAGGGTACCATCTTGTGGGTTACTGCTGAAATGGACCACATAACTAGGGTTTTCGTCCAATAGGTTAAGTGTTGTCATTTAAATTCGTGACTTAACCCTTATCAGTCTAGCATGTCAAGTTGGTTAAGTGTTGTCATTCAAGTTCGTGACTTAACCCGCCTAATTGTCATGTCAAATTTGACCAAGTGTTGTCGTTCAAGTTCATGACTTAGCCCTACGAATCATGTATCAAGTTGGTTAAGTGTTGCCTTTCATGTTCATGACTTAACCCTATCATGTGGCATTAATTCATTAATGCACCCCAACCTCCCACATCAGACCTGTTGTTGTGGTCACTGGATATTCCGGGCGGTTCCGGGCAGATTTACACCACAACTCAGTCTGACCTCGGGTTTCAAGCACGATTTGACCAACTACCCACATTGGATCCTAGTGTTTGCAGTAACTGGATTTGCCGAGCGGTTCCGGGCAGAATTACACTGCAAACTCAACCCAACCTCGAGTTGGCCATTTTCAACTTCATTCTAGTGTCATGTCCATGTTCAAATTTCATATCAAGTTCGTGTCAAGTTTCAAGGCAAGTTTCATGTCCATATCCAGATTCAAGTTATAACAATGTTCATGTTTCAATTTATGCCTATTATCAAGTTTATGATTCATGTTCATAACCAATTCATGTTTTGCCTAATCTACCCAAATCGTATTCCAATCGTATGTAAACGTGAATCGATCTATATTACAGGTAAATCCAAATCCCGAAATAAAGGGAATAACATCAAAATTATGATAGGCAAAAAGGACGAGCATAAAGTGATAAAAGGGATTACAAGTCTAGCATGATATAACTTGAGATAATTGGTTACAACATCACTGGCATATGGAATAATAGCCTCAAAACATTAGGATTTCAAATCTAGTATGACAAGGTGATAGTCATGATAAAAGTTGACATAAGGTGATAGTCCCAAACTTGTGAATAATAACTGATTCAACATCACAGGCATGATAATATTATGAAAGGGTTCGATTTACAACATGAATAGGCCCAAATTAATCTCATAGCAATATTCCCAAAAGTCAAGATCCAAGATGAATAAGAATAGATATGAATCAATTGTCATACATAGATCCAATTCCAATTTATAACATGAATAGGCCCAAATTAATCTCATAGCAATATTCCCAAAATTCAAGATCCAAGATGAACAAGAATAGATATGAATCAATTATCATAGATAGATCCTATTCCAATTTATAACATGTCCATATTAAGTTTATAGTTTTTATCTAAAAGTAACTTGGACTTACAGCTCGTGGTCTAAGAAATTGAGATGCAAAAGTTGAATCTATAAACTAGTCGTCAAATAGTTGAATCATTGAATATTGATTTGATTGTAGAAGCAAATCCCCAATATGCAATTCCTAGCCGTAGTCTTCAAGAAATAGTCTTCGTGTTTTATTTTAATTTATATTAATTTAATTTAGAGGAAGAAGAAGGAGCCATGTCCATCAAGAATTTGTGCAGCATAAGGTTAGAGAAGAATGGTGCAAAGAGAATGAGGCTAGGAGGCTGTTTATATAGGATTAGGCGGACGAATCTAGACAGAAAACGAGACCAGATACATCAGAATGAACCCAGACTCAAAACTAGTCTTCATCACCAGGTCGACCATAGGGTCGACCTGGTCCCTGGGAGGTCGACCATAGTGTCGACCCCCAGGTCGACCTGGTCCTGGGCGGGAAAATTCCCGCCCAGTCTGCGTTGGAGTTTGAATTCGAATTTTGAATTCGAATTTCGAGCTGTTTTTTATTCTGAAAATTCCTGAAACTTCGGAGGGTCATATCTCCCTCATACGGACATCTGATTCTTGAAAACTCGGACTCGTTTCCAAGCCGAATTTCGAGACGAACGCAATGGCGCAACCCGTTTCCCCTGATTCTTATTTTAAAATTTAATTCTGCCTTGATTTATGGTTTTAACATGTTATTAAAATTCGGGTTGTTACATTCTCCCCTCCTTAAAGGATTTCATCCTCGAAATCTTCAAGTTAAGAAGAATGCATCCTATCATCCAATCAACCAATTACTCAACCATCATCCACAAGTAACCATTGTCCTTGAAAGATTTCTAATGTTATATGAACATATGCAGAAAGTGTGTGTATATGTTCCTTATCAAATGCAAATGATCAGGCCTGATTGATCTTCTTAATGCAAAATATGTTTAGTGCCATGAATCCAACATGTATGCAAATAGTCCTAGTCACATAAACACTATATGTGTGCACAAACATTCATCCATATGCAACATTCACTTGATAACACATTCAATTTCATTCATAAACAAGTATAAACACTCATGCATATGCAATATGAAAATGTGACTGAGTCGATCTAGTGCCTAATGTGTGTTATGCAACTACGAGCAACCACTTGCGACCACTTGCGACCATTTGCAAACATCAACCATAAAATGTTTTAATCACATGTTTACATCCAAAAGGGTTCTACCTAAGGTTCTCAAGATAGGATTGAGAAGATAAGCAAGATAAAACAAAGCATCAAGGAGAAGAAGTTAAAGATGTACCCCCAAAAGGTCCTGCTTGCGAGGCTTGCCCGTGCTTATTAGGGCAGTTCTTGCTGATATGTCCAGTATCACCACACTGAAAGCATGCTCCCATCTTCATCTTCTTCTTTCTAATACCACAGAAGTGACATTTTCTTTTCTCACGTGTCTTATCATTATTGTTGTTGTTCTTGCCTCCTTTCTCGGAGTCTACCTTCTTGTTTTGAGACTCATTCGCCTTGACCGCCTGCTTGCTATCCTTGTCTTCTTCATTTAAGAGCGCCATGTCCAATAACTTTTCGTAAGTAGCTCCCATAGGTATGTGGGTCATAGCCAAGCTCTGAAGTGGCTCATTCAATCCCTTGACAAAATGGAGAGCCTTCTTATGAGGAGTATTCGCTAAGTCCAGTCCAAATCGGGCCGGCTGATTGAATTGATTGACGTACTCCTTGACCGTCATACTTCCTTGCTTAAGAGATAAGAACTTTTCCAGCTGTAGACTTTGTTCAGCTTGTGAGAGGAATTTCATCTCAGACCTTATCTTGAAATCCATCCATGTTTCAACCGGCCTCTCAGCGTTAGTGACTTCCCACCAATAGGAAGCTTCATCTTTGAGCAACCATACTGCCAACTGTACCTTCTGCCTATCGTCCACCTCGAAGATAACGAACAGATCCTCCGTTTCTTTGAGCCAGTTCCTCGCTTCTACGAATGATTCAGTTCCCTTGAAATCCTTTCCACCCATAGCCCTAAAATCTTCACAGATCTTTGAGAAATCAATTGCACGAGGAGGGGGCGGAGGAGGAGGAATCGCTGCAGCTGGAGGAGGAATATCTGCTGGGCCTGCATCGTTGGCCCTAGCCTCTAAGTACCTCCTGAACCAGCCAGGTATTGGCACGCCCTTTGGAAAGTTAAGATTCCCAGACATGCTAAAATGAAAAGGAAGAGATTCAGAACGAGGAAACAAAGGATAGTGCTAATGGCTTTTGGGGAATAGTCTTTAAATAAAACAAGACTTTTCTTGAAAAATGCTTCTTGGTAAACGGTTTTGAAAATAATTTCAGAAGGTTTTTTAAAAAAAAAAAAACTTTTTCCCAGTCTGGTAACCTTCTGCTCTGATACCCACTACAACAAAAACACCATATTACAACTTTAATTTTACAACGGTGGTAAAAGCACTGTTGTAATAAATGTTTTTTACAACTGTCATTTCCCGAAAGTTGTAATAAACATGTTTTTAACAACTGTGATTTCCTAAAAGTTGCAATAAACATATTTCTAACAACTTTTCTTTTGTGACAGTTGTAATAAATGTTTATTACAACTTTTCACTCTTACCTGTTGTAATAAGTGACAGTTTTAACAATTAACATTTTATAATTAGTAATTAGTATAATAATATTAATATTAATAATTTCTATTAAATAATCAATAATTAGTAAATAATTTTTAATAATTAGTATATTAAATAATAAATTATCAGTATTGTTAAATAATTAGTAATTAATTTTTAGTAATAAATAATTAAGAAATAATCATTAATATTACTAATTAAGAAGTAATATTTAATATTAGTAATTAATTTTGGTAATTAATAATTAAAACGGTTTTATTAGAAAATTTTACAAAATTATTTTCAACATTTCTTTTTTCTACTAATTGTAATAGAGGCCTATTAAATATTAGTAATACCTAATATTTATTAATTAATAATATTAATATTTTAATAATAATTAATAACTAATAATAACATTACAAATAAATAATAAATACTTAATATTTTATAAATAGTAATTATTTTTTAATAATGATTGTTAAGTATTTAATAATGAGTAGTAACTAATAAATAGTAATTAGCTTATATAATAATTACTATTAAAAGATGCTTTGGTTCCAAAACCAAATCTCGTTTTTGGCTCCAAAACCAAGTCTCGTTTTTGGCTCCAAAACAGAATTTTGGGCGGCAAACCTAAATTTTCCCCAAACCCAAGTATTAACCCAGGTTTATGCTTTTCTCCTTGGTAACCCAAAATTAAGTTTCCCCAAATTTACATACGTTTCTTTGTATTCCTTCTTCCTTATCGAAAATTCACAACCGAGCCCTACCACTTGAAAATTCGAGCTCCACCTCCGGATTTAGCCTCCGCCTGGCTTCTCCCTCCACCATCGAACACCCTCCTCAGCCCTGCGTTGCGTTTTCCTTTGATCCTCCTGCATCCTTATTCCACCTCATAGCAGATTTGCACCAGATAGCAAGCCGCCTTTTTGTTTCCAGGTTTGCCTCTGCCTTTTTTTTCATTACCTTGTGCGAACTTTAGATCTGGGATGTTGCTTCTAGGATTTTAGACAAAGTCTTTAGGTTGTGGTGTTTTTTTTCTGATGGTTGAGTCAGCACCGTATCAGTTTGTGTTTTGTGGTAGGATGTGGTGTATGGATGCTCCACTTTGCGCTGACGACACATAACAAGGAAGAGGGTACATGAGCAGATTTGCGCTGACTGTCCGTATCTTGGATTTGGATTCTGTTTGTTGGCATTTGAGGGATTGTCGGTGCAGATTTGTTCATCGCTGTGGTGCTCCTGCCTCATGATTTGCTACTGTTTGACCGGTGCCATAGGATGTAGTGCCTCTTCTTGTGTTTTGTGCTTGCCGTGGTTATGCTTTCGTGTCAAGTTGGGAGCTGAACAAGTGTAGCGGCGTTGAATATGCTGATATGTGATGGTTTCCTTTTGAGTTAATTCGAAACAAGTGAGTTAATCTTGTCATTTTTCCAGACTTCGTAGTTAATCTTGTCATTTTTCCAGACTTCGTGCTGGATTCGAAGTGCCACTTTGTGGTGATGTTACTGTTCAATAAGTTAATCCTCCATGGTATTGTGATGCAATGTGTTTAATGCTATTGTATTGGCTCCTGTAGTCCCTTCACTGTGGTTTATTTTTCCTGGTGTGTGATAGTTTATTAGGCTTCGTCTGTATTTTGGTAGTATATAGTTGCTTGGCACCACAGATTTTGGATTGCCTCCTTGTTTGCAGATTTGCATTTTCAATCTTTTTGAATGTTGCTATTATATTATTTTGTATTTGTTTAGGGACTGCATTGCAGCCGATTTCAGAAGATAACCACCAACTGGTAAAAGGCATTGCGGCTTCCTGGGACGGATAAAAGAAATATCCCCAAATCTATTAAAGCAGGGGAGATGACCACCACCGGGTAAAAGGCATGTTAAGATTAAATCTTACACTGCATAGAAAATGTGAACTGTGACCCAACTTCATTGGAACATTGCAAGAAATTCTCAAATTCATTGGAAGTCAACTCAAGAATGAAGACCACTGCAAGACTAGCAACATTGCGAGCAAATCTCAATTTCATTATGTTTGTATTATTCCTAGTGATGTATATTTATGAAAAATGACTTCAAGTCATTTGGATTTTGGAGTCTTGGATAATGGACTTTGTAGTTACTTTATGTACTTGAGATACTTGTATGATTTATAAAAAAATGATGAGAGTCTGAAAATTCTAATATATTGTTTTTGTTTATGTTTTAAGTTTGTTTGATATCTTCAGTTTTGTAAATAATATGTTTTGAGATGAATTCTTTTAGTAATAATATGTATATAATTTGTTCATATATTTCAACTTTAAATAATGCTTTTAACAACAGTTGTTATAAAGTTTATTACAACGGTGGAAAAAAATTGTAAAATATACATTTTACAACGGTGTCGCAACGGTGCAAAAAAGTTGTAAAAGATTTTAGTCTATTACAACTTCTTAATAGACGACGGTGGCTCCACCATTCTAAAAAGTCTTTTACAACTTTTTTCCACAGTTGTAATATGGTCAATTTTCTGTAGTGAACAAGTGTAACACCCCATCTCCGCTAGGGCCACTCACAAAGGGAATGCACTAGTTTTGGAGGAGCGTTATCGAGGTAAACAAACACAGAAATATTACAAGATAGAACATAGATAAAACAACGGAAGAATCAAAAGATAAATTTCATTACTTTCAAAAAGAGTCAAAACCTTTTACATCCAAATTACCAAATAGCCAAAGTCATTATTTTCCATTACAACAAATTCTGTCTTGCATAAATAAAGAAGCATAAACTTAAAACAACAAAAGTAGCTTAATTACCCAAAGGTAGCAAAAATGCAGCCATAGCATAGCTCAAGATCAAACCTTACATGAGCTTAACTGAAAGCAAGTGAAATCCAAGTTAAGTGCTAGAGTTCCCTCCCTGAGAACCTGGGGGGGGGGGGGACGAAAGAAAAAGAGACGAAAGAAAACGGGTCAGTCATAATGACTGGTAAGTCCTAGTGACTTTCAGCACAAAAACAGGTAAAGGTAACATGACATGTATAAAATGAAAGTAAACATAAGGATGTTGTCAAGATGGGCAAGATAGACTAAGATAACAGAATAAATCAAGTATAGCATCGCATGTTCAAGGTCCGCTGCACCAATTGTACTAGTATCCCAAACCCATGTCTTATATTAACCATGAAATGATCCCTTGGCCCAATATCATGAAATGACCCATTACTAGGTCCAATGGAAAGATCCACTAATCGATCGGCTCCCTACAAGTTCTAGCTCGTCGTGTGTCTGTGTCATATGGCCCTATCACAAATGTAGTCACCTGTGCTAGGTCCACCATAGAGTGTATCAAGCCCTAGGGTGCCAACCACCGACATGAATCAAGCATGCACAGGCGAACCTACTGATGCCCAATGTCTGCTTTTTCAACTCCGGACTACGTGCACGACTATAGTCCGCCTGAACCTACACTGGCACACCAACTCAGCCGTCGTTCTGGTCGCTTACAATCAGCCCAGTAATCGTGCCCCACCCTGCCTAGTTCCAGGGTACCATGATACATCTAGTGGGTTACTGCTGAAATGGACCGCATAACTAGGGTTTTCGTCCAATAGGTTAAGTGTTGTCATTTAAATTCGTGACTTAACCCTTATCAGTCTAGCATGTCAAGTTGGTTAAGTGTTGTCATTCAAGTTCGTGACTTAACCCGCCTAATTGTCATGTCAAATTTGACCAAGTGTTGTCGTTCAAGTTCATGACTTAGCCCTACGAATCATGTATCAAGTTGGTTAAGTGTTGCCTTTCATGTTCATGACTTAACCCTATCATGTGGCATTAATTCATTAATGCACCCCAACCTCCCACATCAGACCTGTTGTTGTGGTCACTGGATATTCCGGGCGGTTCCGGGCAGATTTACACCACAACTCAGTCTGACCTCTGGTTTCAAGCACGATATGACCAACTACCCACATTGGATCCTAGTGTTTGCAGTAACTGGATTTGCCGAGCGGTTCCGGGCAGAATTACACTGCAAACTCAACCCAACCTCGAGTTGGCCGTTTTCAAGTTCATTCTAGTGTCATGTCCATGTTCAAATTTAAAATCAAGTTCATGTCAAGTTTCAAGGCAAGTTTCATGTCCATATCCAGATTCAAGTTATAACAATGTTCATGTTTCAGTTTATGCCTATTATCAAGTTTATGATTCATGTTCATAACCAATTCATGTTTTGCCTAATCTACCCAAATCGTATTCCCATCGTATGTAAACGTGAGTCAATCTATATTACAAGAAAATCCAAATCCCGAAATAAAGGGAATAACATCAAAACTATGATAGGCAAAAAGGACGAGCATAACGTGATAAAAGGGATTACAAGTCTAGCATGATATAACTTGAGATAATTGGTTACGACATCACTGGCATATGGAATAATAGCCTCAAAACATTAGGATTTCAAATCTAGTATGATAAGATGATAGTCATGATAAAAGTTGACATAAGGTGATAGTCCCAAACTTGTGAATAATAACTGATTCAACATCACAGGCATGATAATTTTATGAAAAGATTCGATTTACAACATGAATAGGCCCAAATTAATCTCATAGCAATATTCCCAAAAGTCAAGATCCAAGATGAACAAGAATAGATATGAATCAATTATCATACATAGATCCAATTCCAATTTATAACCTGAATAAGCCCAAATTAATCTCATAGCAATATTCCCAAAAGTCAAGATCCAAGATGAACAAGAATAGATATGAATCAATTATCATACATAGATCCAATTCCAATTTATAACATGTCCATATTAAGTTTATAGTTTTTATCTAAAAGTAACTTGGACTTACAGCTCGTGGTCTAAGAAATTGAGATGCAGAAGTTGAATCTATAAACTAGTTGTCGAATAGTTGAATCTTGATTTGACTGTAGAAGCAAATACCCAATATGCAATTCCTAGCCGTAGTCTTCAAGAAATAGTCTTCGTGATTTATTTTAATTTATCTTAATTTAATTTAGAGGAAGAAGAAGGAGCCATGTCCATCGAGAATTTGTGCAGCATAAGGTTAGAGAAGAATGGTGCAAAGAGAATGAGGCTAGTAGGCTGTTTATATAGGATTAGGCGGATGAATCTAGACAGAAAACGAGACTAGATACATCAGAATGAACCCAGGCTCAAAACTAGGCTTCAGCACCAGGTCGACCCCCAGGTCGACCATAGGGTCGACCTGGTCCCTGGGAGGTCGACCATAGTGTCGACCCCCAGGTCGACCTGGTCCTGGGCGGGAAAATTCCCGCCCAGTCTGCGCTGGAGTTTGAATTCGAATTTTGAATTCGAATTTCGAGCTGTTTTTTATTCTGAAAATTCCTGAAACTTCGGAGGGTCATATCTCCCTCATACGGACTTCGATTCTTGAAAACTCGGACTTATTTCCAAGAAGAATTTCGAGACGAACGCAATGGCACAACCCGTTTCCTCTGATTCTTATTTTAAAATTTAATTTTGCCTTGATTTATGGTTTTAACATGTTATTAAAATTCGGGTTGTTACAAATGGTCACGATGCTTCAGCATGCCGCAAATGCCGCTCTATGACGGCACCACTGACCCCTGTGCCTTTTTAAATCTGTATGAATGGCAAATGGACTTGAGTCGGGGCAACGTTCCAGTCAAATGCAAATGTTTCCCAGTCTTCTTATCAGGAACTGCTTTGTTATGGTTCTCTAGCCTCCCACTTGATTCCATTAACAACTTCGGCCAGTTAGTGACGCAGATGATCAAGCAATTAAAATGCATATACCAACTCTAAAGAATGCCCTCACCCTCTCCAACTTGTACCAAGGGCCTGCTGAGTCGCTCAAAAGCTACCCCTCCAGGTTCAATATCGCCCTCGCCGGGGCCGAAGATCCAAATCCTCGCACCATACTCTTTCAATTAGCCAAAAGTGTCCTCCCTACTTCCGAATTCGAGGCATGGATTGATCGGAAGCAGCCAAAAAGCCTTGATGCCTTCTATGAGAAGGCGGATCAATACTTATGCCAAGAAGTGGCGTCTTGGCCTTAGTTCAGGCGCCACTGCCATCTTTCCGAAGACCTCGACCCACGGAAGGACGAATTGCCCGAATACGAGAGGGCTACCCCGGTCGAATCTACAGTGAATATTCCCGTTAATCCCGATGATCCGTCAAGAGTGCTAAGGATAGGATCGCAACTCCATCCCGCAATCAAAGAAGATCTTATGGATTTCTTGAAGCCTAACCTAGACGTATTTTCATGGACTCATTCTGATATGAAAGGCATCGACCCTGCAATCGCTTGCCATTGTCTAAGTATCGATCCTACAACAATTCCAGATAAGTAGAAACACCGCTTCTTGGGACCCGAGAGGTCCAAAGCACCTGAGGAAGAGGTAGACCGTCTACTCAACAATAATTTCATTCGTGAAGCCGATTACCCCGAATGGGTCTCCAACCCAGCTCCGGTCAAGAAGGCCAATGGTAAATGGCGAACGTGCGTCGACTTTTCCGACTTAAACAAGGTGTGTCCCAAAGACAGCTTTCCACTCCCGAAGATCGACCGGCTTGTTGATTTAAACGTCGGGTACCAATTACTATCTTTCATGGATGCCTATTCAGGATACAACCAGATCCCAATGAACCTTCACGACCAGGATCATACCTCTTTCATAACAGACCTCAGACTTTACTGCTATCGCGTCATGCCCTTCGGCCTCAAGAATGCTGGTGCTACTTATCAGCGAATGGTTAATCATCTCTTTAAATACCAAATCGGAAAGTCCATGGAGGTGTACATGGACGATATGCCGGTACGACATGAAACTCAACCCCTTGAAATGCTCCTTCGAAGTCGCTTCAGGAAAATTCTTGGGTTTCATCGTCAATTCCCGGGGAAACGAAGCTAATCTAGAGAAAATCCAAGCTTTTTGGGACATCCAAATCCCCAAGAATATCAAGGATGTCCAAAGTTTAAATGGAAAGGTCGTCGCTTTAAGTCGATTCATATCCAAGGCCATCGACAAGTGCATTCCTTTCTTCGATTTACTTCGAAAAGGGAAACACAATTTCGAGTGGACCCCAGAATGAATTTCCGCATTCAAAGCACTTCTGGATCACTTATAGTGACCACCTATCCTATCTAATCCCGTAGACCACGAGGACTTATACATTTATTTAGCTGTTTCCACGCAGGCAATCAGCTCGGCGTTAATCCGCCTCGAAGACTACATCCAACGACCCGTCTACTACATAAGAAAACGATTGACAAGGGCAGAGAAGAATTACTCAAAGTTGGAAAAGCTAGCATTCTACTTGCTTATTTTCTCCCGGAAACTTTGACCATACTTCCAGTCTCATCCTATAAAGGTTTTCACTAATCAGCCACTACGACCAGTCCTGCAGCGACCCGAAGCGTCGGGACGGCTACTGAAATGGAGTATGGAGCTGAGCCAGTTTGAGATAACATTCATCCCCCATCGATCCATCCTCGTCCAAGCTCTCGCTAGCTTCATAGTTGAGTTCACAGTCCCCAAGGAGACCCCAGCAGAGAACACGGAAGCTCCTGGTATTCAATGGAAACTGTATGTGGATGGGTCCTCCAACAGAAAATGCTCTAGGGCCGGAGTTGTGTTCATCACCTCGAGGAACGCCCAATATGCTACCGCTAAAACAAAATTTCCCTGCTACCAACAACGATGCAGAATATGAGGCCTTGATAGCTGGACTTAGAATCGCGATCAAGCTTAAACTAAAGATGATCCAAATCTTCTCTGATTCACAACTCGTCATGCATCAAGTACAAGGGGTATATCAAGCTAAGGGGGAACGGCTTGTCCTGTACTTAACCAAGGTTTAGTAATTACTTACTCACCTCGATCATTTCGTCATCACTCACATACCCCAAGAATAAAATGAAAGAGCAGATTCGCTATCCAAACTAGCAAGCTCCGAGGATCCGCAACTTTTGGGATTCGCCCCCGTCGAAGTGCTCAACTCCCCCAGTATCAAGCAAATTCAAACTAAGGTTGGTCTTGAATGGCCAACCCGAACCTGAATCTTGGATGACACCATTAAATAATTACCTACAACATGGGACCGTTCCGAGGAGCTACAAGGAAAGATGAGCACTCACCCGCCAATCGGCTCGCTATCCTCTTATGGATGGGGTTCTCTATCATAGAGGTTTCTACGTCCCCTTGCTCAGATGTGTAGCCCGTCATGACGCCATTAAAGTCTTAACCGATGTACATGAAGGGGAGTGCGGCGTCCATATTAGAGGGCAAACCCTGGCCAGAAAAATACTTAGACATGGCTATTATTGGCCTACACTCAATCAAGATGCTACAGACTATGCTCGCAAGTGAGGCAAGTGCCAGCGCTTCTCACAGATCCCAAAAGCCCCACCTATAGAGCTGACACAAATGATTATCCTATGGCCATTCACCATGTGGGGAATCGACATCATCGAAACTCTTCCAACGGCTAAAGGTGGGGCACGATACGCCGTCATCGTAGTTGATTATTTTACCAAATGGAAAGAAGCCGAAGCTCTCGCCACAATCACCACCAAAAAGATGATCAACTTCGTCGTGCGCAACATCATTACTTGATATGGGGTCCCTCAAGCTATCATTTCTGATAACAGCACTCAATTCGAAAGCACCGAATTCAAAGCCTTCTGCCAGTGGCACAGCATCAAAAAGAGATTCTCGGCAGTGGCTCATACTCAAGCCAATGGGCAGGTCAAAGCAGTCAAAAAAGTTATTAAGTCCGTCATCAATAAGAGCTTTGGAAAAGGCTAGGGACATGTGAGATGATGAACTTCCTCTAGCCTTATGGGAATGTCGGACCACCCACAAGACAGCAACCGGACATGCTCCCTTCGCCCTCGCCTATGGACCAGAAGCCGTCATTTTATCGAACTCAAGCTTTCATCTCATCGAGTCACCTATTTTGATTCGAGGAAAACCAAGATTTACTTTTAGGATCACTTGACTTGTTGGAAGAAAAAAGGAACGAAGCTGATCTTCGAGTCGCCCCCCAACGACAATGAGTCGCCCGATACTTCAATCCTAGGGTCCGCCATAAGGACCTCAACGTCATCGACCTCATCTTAAAATGGATCTTTCCTCCACCAATAGGCCTCGCCCCTCATTGGGAAGGCTCGTACTCCATACAACGAAAGCTCAGCAATGGATCTTTCAAACTCGCAACCGTGGACGGAGCTAAACTCCAAAGGGCATGGAATAGTGAACATCTCCGCCGCTACTTTACATAACTTAGTACATAGTTATTTACGCTTTCCAACAATGCTTTGTTTTCTAACAATTCAATGCATTGTAAAGGCTATTACTGCCAAAGTTATTAGTGGAAATGATGTTCAACTTCCCATCTCTTCCTGTTTATGTTTACTCCGCTCATGACACGTTTGACTAATCCTGACAACTAGCTTACGTTCAAACAGTCAGTTGTCGTATCGGCCTCCGAGCACGGAGTTGGTATCGCCGTCCAAGTCTCAAGCCAACCTTGAGGCCAAAACACAATGGCTATGACCGGCACCACGAGCACGGGAACCGGCAATGCTACTCGAGTCGCCGGCTCGCGACACGACATAGTATAAATAACCACGAACTCGAATCTTGGCCCCATGCCAAGACCGAGGATAAATCATTCCGCGCCCATGTCCCAAGCGACTTGGGGCCACCCAACAACCAGGCGGGAGTGATGAAAATCCCTCCCTCGGCTACGGGTACCGGTCGAATCTTGACGCAGCACCAAGACTGACCCTTAAATCGTTTCTTCCCCGAAGCTCTCAAGGCAAAGGGGTAGCCCATGGCCACGATCGGACCCTAGGGCTGATGATCCGGGCTTCTCTTCTCAGGCGAATAAACGACGCATGCGGCTCGCCTCAACCCGATGAACGATAGGAGAGCCACACACTGGACAGACCGCATAACGCGACGTCATACGCCTTCGCTACACTTGGGATTAACCCCGGGTATCCCAAACACAGTAGGCGCTCAGCCTGACTTCGTAAACTACGGGTTTCCTGAGATGAGGGAAACTCACTAGAAGCCTGCGCTCTATCACAACCCTTCGGAATAATTGACCCAGAGCATTGTACACAATCACACCCCTATGGAATAATTGACCCAGAGCGCGACACATAATCGCTTTTTTGTTAGGCGTAACGATAAGTATGCTTATGCAAGTACGGGACGCCTGAAAACATAAGAAGAGCATCTAAACACTTAACACAAATTGCAATCTTTACTAATTCATATTTCATTTCTGCACACACACATCAAAAACAGACTACGTGTCTAACATCTTTCTTTTCTAATGACAGGGTGTACATGAAAACCACACCATATGTTGAAAAACCAAAAGTAAAGGCCGTACTTGCGTAAACTATCGGCATACACTACCAAAATGAATGGTAACTTATACTTAAGTTTCTAACACTAATCATGCTTCTTCTTTTGTGCTTGTGTTTCTTTTTTGCAGATTCCACGCTCGACGATTCATCCTTTGCACCGGGCCTCTTCTTACCAGACCCACTCCTTCCATCTCGGCCCTTTCGAGAAGTGGTTGATTCATGAGAAGCCGAGAGACGCTTCTCGTCCGCACCCTCGCCGCTAGAGATCTCAGTAATATCAACAAGGGCGATAGGAGGCGTAGGCACGGAAGCACTCCCAGCAGCGAGGCCGACCAAAGCATCACTCTTCTCCGGGACCGCCTTGCCTTCTCGCTTAGCCCGTTCCTTGCTCTCTCTAGCAGCCTGTCGCTCAGCAAGCTTCTAAGACCTATGAGGCGTGATGTCATCGGCCTTGGTTTTCTCAAGGGACTCAGTAGTCCTCAGTTGTGCTTCCTCATCCTCCCTTTTCTTCCGAGCCTCAGCATCGGCCCCCTTCCTTCGCGGCCTCCTCATCGGCCCTCCTTTTCGCAACTGTATCAGCGGCTCTCGCCTCAGAATCATGCCTGGGCTTCATTTGGACCTCCTTCCTGGCCGCCTCATCATGCTTATTCTTCTCCTCCACCCCTTCACGCTTTTGGGTCTCCACCATAGCAGTCATCAAAGGCATATCGGCTTCCACCGGACCTCTGGTACGACAACTATGCCCATCAACCTCCTCTCCGTCCTCCATGAGGCTCTCATACATGTTGGGGGTTATCCTTGTATCCGAGTAGGTGTCCAGCTGATCGTCTCCCTCTCCAAATTACGCTGCCATAGGTCCCGAACCAGGTTCAGTTGTTCGTGGGACCACGGGGGCAGGGCCCGATGTCATGGTCGGTCCAGGAAGGGTTGTACATTGAAAACACACCCTTTCAGTCCATAAATTCGGTAATTACATCATCCTGGGGGATGCATGGCAAAATGAATTAACCTCCAGTCAAAGATGGTGTAGATAGTGGGGGAAGGGTGCTTGTCATAGCCGGTAAGGTAAATATGGTCTCTCCTAGCTCTAGATGATCGGGGTCATACTCAGTTGAAACCCAACCCGAGGTTGCGGGACCAATTGTCGTAGCAGGTTCAGGGGCCAACGGCCGATGAGAGCTTCCCTCTACAAAGATCTCCGCTACCACCACACTCTCAGTCAGGAAAGATTTCCCCTTTTCGGCAGAAAGCTTCTCTAATGTCTCTCTCTCTCGGCATCCTCAAGCAACAACCTTTTACCCTCCTCCAGCCTATCGCGCTCTTCAGCAGTCAAGAGATAAATCATGATCTGTCATTCATCCAAAGACCCGGCAACCACTTGACGCAAATAAGCTTCATACGGAACTAACCTCTCCCAGGTCCGGGCTAGTTCATGGGAATAGTCGTCAACCCACGAGAGTCCATGGAATCTCAGATCCTTAACATACATGTTCTGGATATCTTCCTCCACAGACGATTGCGCTTGGAACTCTATATCCTCCAGCTCTCTCTCAGTTGTTCCACCTCTCTCAGATGGGCTGCTTTCATCCATCCAACGTTCCCAACACATCTCGATTACTAGCTTCCACGTCCTCCTTATCCTTTTTCATCTCCTCAAGCTATCTCTTCAGGCTGTCATTCTCCGCTCTCAAAGCATTATTGTCAGTTTGGAGGTCGAAGACTCACGCATTATCCCGTTCCAGATCGGCACAAACCTTATCCGACTCAACCTTTGCCTTCTTTAGGGTCATGTTCTCAGTAGTTAGGTCAACGATGGTTTCCGTGTAAACAGAGGGAGATTGATCAGCCTCCCTCTTAAGTTCTTCATAGCATTGCCTCATCCCAGCTAAAAACAACGAGACCCACAAGTTAGTATTCAAAGATACAGGGGAAAGCAATGAAAATTCCCGATTACAAGAAAGGAGGTCTCACCTATTTCTGTGTTCAAGTTCTGGACGGTAATACGTTCGGCGTCAACAACCGACCTCTAGTTGTTAAGCTCCAGGTTTTTCTTCCTAATCAATTCTGAGAGTTGGCGGGAGTACCTCAGAAAATGGTCAGCCTGGTGATATTCAACCCATATGCGCATCTATACATCCCCAGACACCCTGATAGAGGATGGTTAGAGGTATGGAAGGAACTTTATTTTGTCGAAATAATGATGAGGAAAGTCCTGCTTTAGTAGTGTTTTCTTTTCATCCAGAGGGAGCTCTCGCCTCTCGGGCTCTGTAAGGTCTTGTCTTCCCACCGTGGTCGTCCTCTCCAGTTTTGATTAGCCATGAGGCGGCTCCCTCCCTTTAGTAGTTGGAGAAGGAGCCAAAGGCGTTGTATGTAAGGATGCTGTCAAAGAAGGAAGCTGAGAACCCCCTACGTCAAGTCGAGAATCTCCCTCGGGCACTCGAATCGGAGGGGGAGGAGGAGTAGGAGTTCGTTGAGATCGATCCCCATCTCGGTGTCCACTTCCACGACCAATTGGGGGTGAAGTGCCATACAAGTTGGTCCCTCTTCGAAAGCCTTCAAAGAAAGGATTCCTAGGGAGTTGGCACCCTCCATGACCATAAACCCGTCCTCCATGCCCTCTGGTCATATCAGCTGTCAAAGAAATGAAGCAAAGTCAGTCAAGTCACACGCTCAGATAAACAACTATGATATGCAGTGTTAATAAGTGTATGCCCTAAGTGTTCTCTCAACAGACCAAATTGTGATCCGCTCGAAGGATTTAACCCCTCCGCAACAAAAGCTAACTCGTCCATGACAGCTGGAGTCGGCCACAGGGATACTTCTAGGTCAAGTTTATTTAAGCCATCAAACTGGCGCTCATCCTCAAGCAAGGTAGCGGCTCTAGGAGGAACCACTGGAGACAATGGCCTAATCTACTCTCCCTCCCCCGTCTCTCCTGCTCGGGGTAGGACGGGAGCATTCAATAGGCCCTCATCTCTAGCTACAGCCTCCTCACCGCGAGCCCCATCTCCACAGACATTTGCTTGGAACTCAACAACCTTCTTCGGCCTAGGCCCGGCAGAGGGCATCTTTATTTTCTAACCAGAGGTCATAGGGCTTTTCGCCACCACCTTTTTTGGCACACTGCTCACTATACGGGCCTAATTATAGCCCGACCATCAGGAAGCAACCCTGCACGGCGAAGGCTCTCTTGACTTGTCACGGTATCAGTTTTGCGAGACTCTTTGGGAATTGCCCGCAAGGCGTTAAGACTCTACTTGTATTCGTCACCAGAGGGTGCCTCTGGATTCCTTGTCGCAACCAAGAAAGGATAATAATGAGACACGGGCTCCAAGAACTTTATAATAGGAAGCGAAGTTCGAAAGTACTTACTCCCTTCAGTCCACCTCCTTGTAAATCCAGGAGGGCAGTGCACAAATAACCAATCTTGTTTGAACACCAATGGCCTGGGCCATGTCTCGATGAAGAATTTTGTGGTGGTTGTCGCTTCCAGGAACCATTGGGAAGGCGATCTGCTAGACGTTCTCCTCAGACTAAAGAAATACTGAATATCTTCTCCGGTTGGCTCCAAGTGTAAATATTCTCACTAAAGAATGTAAGTGCCTAAGAGTGAAGAATAAGCATTTGGATGCAGTTGCGAAGGTGCAAGACAGACAAAGGACAGAATGTCCCAAATAAAGGCATTGGCTGTGGGCAAGTGTGACGGCCCGCCCCGCACCAGCCGGCATTTCCTCCGAAAGTGCGCTGTACACATGCCCGACTAGCATAGAACGGTTGCCAAGGAAAGGAAAGAAGGGAATGAACTAATCAAGGAACCTGTAGAATGTCTCACAGCGCATGGGATAAAATATAATAATAATAATATACTTGACATAAAACAGGTGAGACAGTGCATAAGCTGATAACTAAAACCAATATCACATCAGAGTAGCGGAAATCCAAATACAGCTTATTACAACTTTCCAAATTTACTGTCTCTAAACAAAAGGAAGCTAAAATAGAAGATGCACCACCAATGCCCAAGCAGTGATCTTCAACAACACAGGGAGAATATCTATATCATACGTGGAAGCCTCCTGCTCGTCTCCGGATCAGCTACTCGTGCATACCACCTAACCTGTCTCTAGTCTGCTCGTGTGAGCACCCAGAGTAATAAGAAGAGACATAAAACTCTGGGTCAGACAAAAAGTCTGGTATGAGCGATAAGCAGCTAAACAGAACAATAACAGGTATACTAAACCATACCTGAACCTGGACCTGCAACCAAAGAGTTAGTACCACATACCGTACAGTACTCTAAGGTGCCATAATGATTAGTGTAAAGAATACGGGGGTGGGGTGTGTATGTCATAATGATAGCAAACAAACCATCCATAGCAACCATCCTCACATCACTCACTCAGTACGTAAAGCATACGACATCTACCACCTTGGAATACTAGACAAATTGAGGTAACGACGGATCCCGACTTGTAGAAACCCTGCTGTGACCAAACTAAACACATGGAGTCATGACCAAACATTTCAATGACCCATTTCATTGATCGTAGCCCTTGGTTCTACCAATGCCATGATGGCCCTGAATCCGCCTCCGTACCTCCTACCATAGTGGTCCAAAGCTATAGACATCGTAAACCCCTTAGCACGCGTCCCGCAGCAAAGTCCAACCATGAAGCGAACTCATTGGTTCCCAACTAGATCCTGAGCTCTAACTTCCCATTTGGACTTCCTTTGCATCTCAGGTTTTGATCGAGTTGGAGTTGGTCTTCAAAAGAGTCGTCGCATAATCGCAGCTCCAATCCGGTTCGGTTCGGGTGTCTCCTCCTATCCGGTTCGGTTCGGATCTCCCCCTTCTACTCGGTTCGGTTCGGGTGTCTCCTCCTATCCGGTTCGGTTTGGATCTCCTCCTTCTATTCGGTTCGGTTCGGGTGTCTCCTCCTATCCGGTTCGGTTCGGATCTCCTCCTTCTATTCGGTTCGGATCGGATCTCCTCCTCCTATCCGGTTCGGATCGGATCTCTTCCTACTCGATTTGGTTCGGATCTTCTCCTCCTATCCGGTTCGGATCGGATCTCCTCCTTCTATCCGGTTCGGATCGGATCTCCTCCTCCTATCCGGTTCGGATCGGATCTCCTCCTCCTATCCGGTTCGGATCGGGTGTTCTTCCTAACCGGTTCTGAAAATCTGCAACTTTTTCCAGCAAGCTATTTTCGCCGAACGACGGCGTTTTCAACCATTCTAAACTTCCTATGACATTACAAAACATTCCAAACAGCAGTAACAACATATAGAATCAATCAAAAACATTAAAACATCATTTACATGAAATACTTTAGATCAAACATACCCAGAAACCCATGTTTTCCCCTTAATCCTTCTTAACCGTGATTATGCATACAATTAGCAAAACTTATCCAAATTAGCCCAAATTTTTATCAGAGCCATAAAACATCATTATAGAATTTTAGGAATTTTTCCAGAATTTATTAATGTATAAATTCGCTAATCTTCACTAATTACCCATAATTAACCGTAATTAGTGTAAAAGCAAGCTAATCACTCACCTTTGCCACCACTAAAACCCCAAAACTGAAATATTCTCCGATTTGGCGCTGTTCCCAATCTTACACAGCAGCTCTACCTCGGTTCTCGTGCTAATACTCCTTGATTTGATGTTTGCTAAGCCTAATCTTCAATTAGAAAGTGATAAAGAGGTGTTTTGAAGAGATTTAGAGGGTGGAGGCCATGGCTAGGTTAAGAGGAATGAATAGTGACGGCTGAAAAATGAGAAAAAGGTATTCTCCAAACCCTAACAGCCCTTTTAAACTCCTAATCCCGAAATTCCCCTTTGGGCCTATCTGTTAATCACCTGGTTAAGCCCAATTAAGCTGTTTTTCACCATCTGAAACTTGTTTCAGCCATATCTCCCAAACGGTGAGTCCGTTTGGCTAATATGACCACTCTACAGAATTGTAAACCATCATCCGGATCCAATGGAAGTGGTTTCAGGTCAAAATTCCTTTCCAGTCAAAAGTTATGGTCAAAACAAGTTCAACTAGGGCAAAATGGTCATTTAAAAATCGACAAAAATTATGAACATGGGAAATGACCCTACTAGTCGTTTCCCAAAAGTACACGACCATACGACTTACTAAGAAAAAGATATAAATATTCTACGATCTTCTGATGCGTAGAATGCAGGTCGTTACAGCAAGAACCCCGCGAAACAAGCTTGCCTATTCCAGGCAGTTAAACCCTCGGGCGGTGCGTGAGAACTTCCACCTTCTCCCGGCGCATGAGCATCACCTACCGGTATATTGAACCACTACGCCATTTTCATGACTGTTGTAGCATCCAGGCGCGACGGTACCGAGCCCGACGGATTTTCCAAGATAACGCCAACGGGTAACATATATGAGGCTATTGGGCCTGCCGGTGCATCTTCATTAATAATATCCACATTCTCAACCTCATCGTCTATGACCAGAGAGTGTAGCCTATCAATTTGTTCCCCGTGATCAGATACTTCGGGTCAACTGGCTGATTGATATGGAACGAATCCTTCGGAAATCTCAATCTCGCTGCCACTCGAGCAACCTCTATTGGTAGAATCAGCCGAATGTGACGATGAAGGGGAAGCCACGGCTCCAGGAATTTTTCAGTCACTGATCTTGTTTACATGGCTAACTATACTTTAACACACTAGTATTAGACATCGCATTGGAATAACCTGTACCCCTTGTGTTGGTGAAAGCTAACATGTGTGTGCGGTGTCATGCAAGATTAATCTATACATAGGAAGATAGAATAGTCCAACAGTTCAGTTACAGTTTGAGTATATGCTCTTTCCTATGTGAAAGATACAAGTCCCTATCCACATGACTATCATCATACGCACTCACACAATCGCGCAAGCGAAAAGGAAATATGTAAATTTAAGGGCGAGTAGTCAAGAGATCGAAGTCATGTACAAGGGGAGCAAAACCCCACCAAAACGAAGCACAGAGCAGTTGGGCTGGCAGCCAATCCGAACCCCGCGGTAGACAAGAGAGGCTCCATCAAACTTTGAAGTTCAAGATTCGAACCTCGAGGTTCGAAAATTCTAACCCCACAGGGCTTGAAAATTTGAGCCCCAAGGTTCGAAAATTCAAACTCCTCAGGTTTCAAAAATTCAAACTCCGAAAGATCGAAAATTCGAAGCCCTCCAGGCTCGAAGACTCGAACCCCCAAAGGTTTGAAATTTCAAACCTGGGAGCTTGAAAATCCGATGCCTGTAGGTCCGACAGTTTGAACTCCTCGAGTTCGAGAATTCGAACCCCCGAGGTTTGGGAGCACGAACCCACGAGGGTTTGAAAATTTGAGCCCCCGGAGGGTTGAAATTTCGAACCTCATATGGGTCGAACCTAGTTCGGTCCTTCGCCTCTCTCTCCCTTGCGTCGAACTACTCCTCCAAGTCACAGCCGTTCGACATCTTCCTCCTCGTTTTTCGGCACCAGCCATTACCTATGTCAAGTTCAAAATATTATGGAGCTTTCACGACAATGGCGGTGAGGCAAGAAAGTAATTGGAAGGAAAAAAGTGAAGGGGGACAGTTATTTATAATAAAAGAAAATAGTCCCTTGGTATTCCAGTAGAATTCGAGCCGATAGGTTCGAAATTTCAAACTTGCGAGATTCGAAACTTCGAACCTCAAGGTCTCGAAATTTCAAACCTCGAGGCCTCAACATTTTGAGCTTCAAGGCTTCGAAATTTAGAACCTCCAAGATTCAAAATTTCAAACCTCCAAGTCACGAGATCTAGAGCCTCGGCAGGTCGAAATTTCGAACCCCTATGGTTCAAAATTTCGCACCTAAAAAAAAGAGAAGAGAGAAAAAACCGAACCCTTGGGTTCGAAGCTTCACGCTATGTGCTCATGTACACGTACTCCATGCACATATTGGCCCAGTAAACACGCAGGGGCAACGCACTGTGAATACTTAGCAACATGATTATGGTGCCACATCAGCAACGACTCGCTCAAAATCCTACAGTGAATGAGCCTGTTAACTAACATGTGTTTTCCCTTAACTTACAAGATAAACCAACAACTCAATTACTACTTCACCTAATCCAAAGCATATCATGTTGACACAAGATGTACTTTGGGGGGAAAATGTTAACCGGCTTTTTGGTCCAGTTCCCAAAAGTACACAAGACACGCTTGAGTCAACGCATGCGCGTGGAACTAAAGCTGAAAGGGATGCTTAGGAGCGAAGAAAATAGGATGAAGAGGGATCACGCCAACAGAGATCTCGCGACACCCCAAACACCTACTCATACAGCCTTCGTGCGCCTCATAAAGCGAACTTCGTACCCCCAGGAGGTACGAATTTCACACTTCCATGGGGCGCGAATTTCGTACCCATGAGATGCGGAATTTCGCACCCACAAGATGAGAAATTTCGTACCCTTGAGGTGCGAAATCTCGCACCAACAAGGTGCGGAATCTCGCACTCACGAGGTGCGGAATCTCACACCCACGAGGTGTGGAATTTCGCACCCTCGAGGCGTGAAATCTCACACCTACAAGGTGCGAAATCTCGCACCCAAAAGGTGCGAAATTTCGCACCCATGAGGTGCGAAATTTCGCACCTCGGGCTCAGGTGCGAATTTTCCGCATGTGCAGGCTCCAGGTGCGAATTTCCGCTTGTGGTCCCCTATTTCTACCTACTCCCACCTACTTCTACCTAGTCCCTTTCCTATAAATACCCCCATGACTTCACACTTGAAAGGGGTTGGAATTTGAGACCTTGGGACCTCTAGAGAGCTCCATTAATGGCATCTTCCATTTGAGGAAGAAGAAGGACGAAAGTGTCCTTTTCTTAATATATTTAACATATGATAATTAGACATCATATATGAGAGCGATGACATCCTGTCTTAGAGATAACATCATATAGCTTAGAGATGACATAATCTAGCTTTGAAATAAATATAATGAGATGTAATGAGAGGGTCTCAACCTTATAAACTTTTATGATCAATAATAATCCAACAACTCTTCAAAGTGGACGTAGACCCCTCACAAGGCCGAACCACTATAAATATCTTATGTTATTTACTGCTATTCTACTCTTGTCTGTGCGACCAAATTAACTGTTCCTAGTAATTGGAATCTTTGGTGTTTATGACATTTTTTTCGTCAACATATAGTTTTGTTTTCAGATTATTTATGATGAATGGATTAATGCACTTAATTATTGAAAAGCTTGAAGAATTAGTGCAAGTAGATTGTTGATTTTTAGAGCAGGATTAAAGTTTGAAGACGTGAAGAAATGTTGTTGTTCAACCGCCTTCTGCCACATATTTTAAAGTCAAGATTCAATGTTATTCATAATGATCACTTGTCACAGATGTTATGGAGTTCTTATTCATGCTCAAAACAATTGAAGTTGATGCCATGTGATGCCCACAAGCTATGACATTTGCATGTCCATTCACATGCGTTCACATTTTGCAATTTGGTTTATTTATTAATTGGGAAAAGGGCTTTTGTCGCACATTGTGTACTTGGCCACTTTGTTTTGGCCATAGCAACTATAAATACATTGTATCTCCTTCATTTGTAATTAAATTGGGTTTTATTCTGTAACTCTTCTCTTGGAATAAAACTATTCTTCCCCTGTTCTCTTTAGCTTTAGTTTTATTTTATTTATGTTTGTTATTTTCTTTTTCCCTATTTCTTATTTAGCTATGTCTAGCTAATCCCCTTTAATGAGGGGGTGATGACGCTTATATTAGATTCAATATGAATCACATAGCCAAAGAGATGAGGACTTTATTTATATAGATCTAGATCTGAACCAATGGTTAGATCTGAACCTTCATATTTTGTGTCATTTAAGAGCTATGCTCTTTTACAGGGTATATTCGAGTTCGATCTAACGCTTATCAGATTTAGATCTAATTTTTAGGGTTTTAGAAATAAAGTTGTGAATCTGTCATGACACCTTATGGTTGTTTAAGAGCCTAGCTCTTGCATAGGCTATGCTTGTCGTTATTTACATGTTTGTTTTTAAATACCTAATTATCGTTGATTCATGTTTGTGATAGAAACATGAGTTAGATCTATATTCATTTATTTGGATATTGATGAGTATTAATCCAATTTATGTCATTACTCCCTAATTGCTTTCATTTATTGTTAAAAACTCTCTTTTTGTTTATTTTCTGTTATTTACATACAATCAAAATTTCGGAATAACTTGATTGGATTTATTATTAAAATAATTTTGGTTCCAGAGTTCGACACCCTTTACAACAACCCTTGTTGTTTAGGAAAGCCGAACGAATTTAACAATTGTTTACAATTGTTCAATTTGTTCATAAACACCTGAGCTGGTAGCTATAGAGTATCTGGACACATTCAATGAGGTGACTAGGTTGTCACCGTGTTTGAGTCGTGTTCTATATCAATCTTGTTATGGATGTTCTTTCGGTTAGGAGTCCCGATGGGTTTTTATCGATTGTGAGTGGTTGGTTGGTGTATGACTATTATAATTCTTTGTCATTTATTTTAGTCTTGATTGATTGGTTAAGCTGTTCGGACCAACCATTGAATTGGCATAACTTGTGTTTGGTTGTTGAAGTTTCACTTTTCATTAAGAAAAGTGGAGTGTCTAGGTCATGTTGTCTCGAGTAGGATGTCGCTATGATTCCTATAGGAGTTTGGATGGTTCGGAAATTAGAGTTGAACCATGAATGCATCGGTTGTTCCTTCCAAGAAGAAACGACAAGACGATGGGAATTCTTATAGACATGTATATGAAAAGTAGTTGTTCGTGTTTGAGTTGGAGATGTACCAGTATGGAAGTGATATTTTCTTTGTGAATGTCGCTTGTGTTTAATATTGGTTACGATCCCATAACTCAAGGTAAGGTGGTAAGGACTATACCAGGATGGTTGGTTCCGTATGGAAGAGGTGTTGTTGTTTTCAGCATCGTTAGAAGAGGTTGACTATGCATTTCATTTATGATAAAAGCGATGTTAGCTTGATATAACTGAATGGGATAAATCAAATAGTTTTCTATAACTACCGGAGATTTCCAAATGAATGCAGGAATAGTTGCCGATGGTTTCTATCCATAGGTTGTCACGAAAATTAGGAATAGTATGATAGTGCTCGAGTCGTACTCGAATTATTGAAGAGAGATGCAAGGTTACTATTCCCTATATTTGAAACGGCAACCAAGTGGTTGGTTCGTATATGTATTAAATTAAATATTGGATGTATTGTTTTAGTATATTGCATGCTAGGATAGGTATGGATGTTGTGTTCTATAATTTCCATTGTTTTGTTTATGTATGTTGATTGATAATGTTTGCATGTTTATCTATGTTTACATGATTGTTAGGCATGCGGGATAATTATATTGTTGCATCGTTTGTTTCTTCGAGACGAAATCCATACATGACTTGGCATGCTTATGTTAGATAATTTAGTTTATTTAACATGTTTAATTTCTTTGTTGTTATTTCTACTATTGTGTATAATCCCCTTTGTTTAGTACATGCCTAGGTATAAAAAAGCAAGATATGATTTGTTTGGATGCTAATTCGCTTTTGTTTGCATCTAAATGCTAAGCTTGCTTAAAAAGAGGTATGTGGCAGATGTAGAGTTGTGGTTTTTGGTGATTTTTGGTGATTTTTGCCCTATGTATGGGTAGCAACTTTTTGGGTTTTTTTCCTTTTGTTGGGATAAGCCTTACATGGCGATTTTGGATTTTTCTGGATCAAGTCGTATAGGGAGGTGCCACCAAAAGTTTTCTTGAATTTTGTCTTAGTTGGAAAGAAATTCAATATGTGTTGATATGTTGAATTCTCTTCCAAATAGTAAGTTGTCACCTGTATTTTCCAATATCTATTTGTTTGAAAAATAAGTGTGCAAGTTAGGTTTTTTTCTTGGCTGCATCATTCCCGAGTTTGATGGTGGTTGTACAAAGGAATGGGAATTTTGGCTCCATGCCAAATTACGAGTCTATTTCCTTTGTTAAGTCGCTTTAGTGGTTGTTGTTGAGAGCGGTAAGTGGCAATTTATTTTGTGTTGTCACATGTTCGAGAGTGTTGGGTTATGTTGTTTCTCCTTGAGGATTTCAGGGACGAAATCCTTTAAGGAGAGAAGAATATAATGACCTGTATTTTAACGATTAGATATCTAAATATTTTATTAAAATTGATCGTTAATCGTTTAGTTGAGGGTTCCAAATGGTGATTTTTCACAAACGACAAATTGGGACTCGAGGCTAGTTCCATTGAGTTCGTATGGTTCATTACATTAATAAAAAATATAAGGATCGTTATATTTCAAGTTCAGACCATTTGGTGGTTATAGGGATCTCGATATACACGTAAAATTATCAATTCGGGCATAGTATCGGATTTCATCGGAACATGTACCATCAGAACCATATCGTTGTAGTGATGCACCTTGTCAATTTTCATATCATTTGGATGGGTTGTTTGATCGTGGCGAGTTAAAACATGCGTATTAGATTTCAATTTGAAATTTGGAATATAAATCAATAAAATAATAAAACCTAGGCTACAATAGAAAGAGGGACCCAACCCATATTGTTTTCTTCCTAGATTCATTTTTACTGTCCCATTGAAATAAAACCCATGGCCGCCCTTTATCATTTCATTTCAAAAATCAAAACCAATACAATCTCTTAACTAAAAATCATGAAGCCCATCTCTAAATCCTAAAATCTCGAGAGCTTTAATTTATGTATTTTTCATGACTATTGGGTGTGATTCCTGTCGCAGCAATGGCTATGTCGTGGATCTAGGGTTGTACTTTGACGAAGGTAGGGTTGTTGGTGTGAAAAACGAAAGTTACCAATGTGCTCCTCCTCATCAATGGCATCTCACCATGCCATTGATGTTAGGTACGAACCCCTAGGGAGGAATGTGACCTCCTAATGTTGAAACATGGACCGTGCCATAATTTAGGATGGATTTTGATAGGAGGATTTGAGTGTAGCTTGTGAGGGTGCATCGCGGAGAGGGCACAAAAAGTGATTCGCTGGTGAAAACATATTGTAATTCTGTTGAGTATTTGTTGAGTTATAGACGAGAGATGGAGTGAGACTTTGGGTTTCTTTTTGCTTCCTATAGCATGCTATATAAGGGAAAGGGAAGATGGATTAGATACCTAATTAGGTAATTATGAGATTGGTTAATTACTGGCTAATTGTAATCAGCTAGTTTAATTATTTAAATAATGCGGCAAAATTTTCATACGGTATCAGATTCGGACACAGTTTCGTGCGCTGGACTCGTATTGACGAGCTCAATGTTGTGGTCTTGTTTGGGATGATTTGGTTAAGGTGGGTGATATTATCACTTACTGAATTCTTTCGTATTGTATAGCTTTGATGTTATAAATTAATATATAATTCTAAAACGTAATATTTACAAAAGTCAAACCTAGTAAGTGATAAATAAAATAATAGAAAGTGATTTGATTAATTTTGACCATGATTACGAAATTTTATCAAGTTGCGCATTATTGTGTGCGCTATTTACCCCTTTGCGCACTATTGCGCACTGTTTTGGCCATATAGCTAAATTTAGACTATTTGGACATATATTTCACTTTTATTGCCGCATATAGGTTCTATTCGACTTATTATCACTGTTATGGATTCTTGTATGATAGTTTAGAAATTTGGATGACTATTGGTTGTGTGGTTGAATTGTTTCTTAGTTTATGTTAAAACATCGTTCGAAGGCGACCTGGTATTAGAAAATATTTCATTTGTGAGAGTCTGGGGTGTATGTCGATCAAATACGCATGTTGGTATTGATCAATTGAATACGCAAGGATGGTAGCTCGGTAGTAAATCTAAAGACTTGAGTAGAGCAAAGAAATTGATCGACGAAATGTATTTCAGTTCGACCAAGTCTATATCGACATAGTCGATCCGAATCAGGGTCGGCCATGTTACCAATCTTGGATTGACAATGTCGATCCGGATATGGCTCAGCATGAGGACCAAGTCCAGATCGACTATGCCGATCAGGATTGGTTCAACATAGTTAGACCGGAGTTAAGTCGACCCAGAGTTGGGTCGGCCTGGGGTTAAGTCGAACCGGGGAAAGATGACGATGGTGGCCTCAAGGGAATGAGCTCTTCATGGTGGCGTTTCTCGTTGGCGACGAGGTGGATTTCATGACGATTGTCGGGCATTTTCCCTGGATGGGTATTTAACCAGTTTTGGTTAAATACATGATTCGGGTAATCGGCATCGATTATTATCGAGTGGTCGATATCGATTACCATTGTCATTGGACATCTGGCCAACCTGACATTGACGATGTCATTGTAAGGAGAAGGATATGATGGTTTGTTCGATAGTGGTTTCTATGTGATGGCTCTTCTGGAGGTAGCTTTAGCTTGGTGCTTCTATGCAGTGATAAGTCATTTGTCGACGATGGTTCCAGGATGGAAAGCAAGGCTGCTACGATGGATCGTTTTCTCCGAGATGGAGAAAAGGGGACACTAAGTCGTATTGAGGTGACTTTTTGATAGAGAGAGGGGAGACGCAGGATGATATCCTACGACATACGATAACCATCGGGGATGGTTTCCATATTGAGATGACTTCGGATGGAGTCTTGTGGATAGTCTTGAGATGGATTCTGTTGTGGAGAACGTATGTAAAGGATTTATTAGTGTTCGTGACTTCGGTACACCCTTGAGAGAGTGGCATAAAGAAGGATCGAAGTCCATGTTGTGTGCAGGACATAGTTAGTCCATGATGTGTGTGGGACATAGTTAGTTCATGTTGTGTGCGAGATGTAGCAGTGCCTTGATAGATTGAGGGATCGAAGTAAAAAAATTTAAATGCTTTATGCACCGAGTGAGCGAATGTGAGGATGGTTGATGGATGCTATGAATGTTTACTTATTTGTCACCATTAGGTGCTTAGGCATGTGTCACAGTTTATCTACTTTAGGTCGATCACAATATGGCATATATCGGTTGTTATGTGCTAACTTTGTGGATGCAGGGGCAGGGCATGTATAATCCCCATACCCTATGTGCCATATATATTGTTATGACTTTTAAGTTCTTTGAGACATATTTATTGCTTACACTAGAATTTCTATATTTCCCTCTTATTACCATGGGTGCTCATCGATGATGCTGATGAGCAGAACAACTAGCAGATACAGGTATTTCTCGGAGCTGTGTAGGTGGGTTCACAGAAGGCGACGATTTATATTTATACTTGTATTATGACTATTCATTTCCGTTGTGTAGCACTGTCGAGCCTTGACAGTGTTGTGAGTTCTGTTGGAGACAGTGTATCGGTTGAGTTTATTCAACTCTTGTATAAACCCTGTTATTGTTATTTATAACTGTATGAGCCTGTATACTATGACATCTGGTTTATATAGCTATTACTGTCTAGCCTGTTTTAAATCTATGATTTGATTATTATATGTTATATGATGCGCTGTGTGATATACGAAAGATCCTGCGATTGAGTTTTATCTCCTTTTCTTTCTCTTCTCTTCCATTTCCTTCTCTCCTTTCCTTTTTCTCTTCTATTCTACTATTTCTTTCTTTTGACTATTGCTTTACATCGATCGGGTGCTTGTACAACGCTAATTTTAGTTCTAAGCAGCGGTGGTGTAAAGCGGATAGTCATGAATGCCATCACGCTTTTGATTTACTGTTATCAGAGTGCTCAGAACTTAAATACAGACTTGGAAAAACTCCGAGAGACTTGGTTGACGTCACATAGTTCATCATATCTTGAAGTATGGATGATACTTGTGGGGATCGTTATTACTCCCACAAAGCTTCTAGGATCGGTATTCTTCTTCTCCCTGGATTGGTATTATTATTCTTCTCTCTGGATTCTTCTCTCTAGATCGGTATTCCTCTTCTCCCATAATTATTTTCCCTAGAGTTGTGTTCTTCTTCTTCTTCTCCTCAGATTCTTCTCCCCGGATCGGTATTCTTCTTCTCCCTAGATTTGTATTACTCTGTCTACTCCAAACTTTGAAATGATGAAAATGACTAAGTTTTTTGGATACGAATTTCGGGATACGAAACCCCCAAAAAATTTGGACATTTTTTGTTACGAGCACACAAATCCTACAGTTATGAATAGGCGGACATTTAGGAGGATCTTTGGCTCTCATATGTAGGGAATCTTCCATTGCCAATACTCAACTTCTTTTCTTCACTTTCCTGTAAATCAAAAGGACTGTACTTGTAATCATACAGTATAAAGAATTAAAATTACCTCAAAGTTGATGTAGGCACGATTAACCGAACCACTATAAATTCTGTGATCACTTTATTTTATGTACTCTATGTCTGATTTACTGCTTGACTTTTTTGATTGCTTCCTAGATTTACTTGTTGCGCTTGATTGACCAAAATTGACATTAACAGTTACAATATGAAAGTAAAAAAACAAGTTTTACACTCGGAATTTGAATTATAACACTAGTTATAATAAGAAAAGACCAATATTATTATGACAAGTAAAGGCATACAGACACTTTCATGATAGATAGATAGTTATCACAACTGTGATATGTAAAGATTTTACAAACAACGACTTTCATGATAAGTAGAAAAAAGGCTATCATAATAATAGTAGAAGCTTAAAAATAGCAAAGACTTAGTAATGTAAGGGTCGGTCTACACAACGTAGGTTTTGCATGTCGGAGATTGAATTAAGTGCCCAAAAAATCTATAATCTCCGTATCTAAATGACGTTGGTCAAGCACGTCGAAGATAGAAATAAGAGGTAAAAGTCTTAAGGCTCAACGAGGACTAGGTTTGGGATCCTTTCTAAACGATATTGGTCACGCGTGTCGGAGATAGAAATAAGTGGTTGAAAAGCTAAAGACTTAGTGGAGACATAGATGAAAGCTCAATAGGTTGCTATTTGGGGTTCATCCAAACGATGAAAGGACATGCACGTCAAAGATGGAAATAATTGGACACAATACAATGAAAGCTAATAAAAGAATTTTATAACGATGTTTGAACGTGTAGACATGGGAGTAGAAAATAACTCGCTTTGAGTTCTCGTGCGCTCAGTAGGTATGGTGCCCATCCAAACGTGCTTCGCGAAAAACTTCGGATATGGAAATAAGAAACTGTTAAAGGCGTGGACCATCCAAATAATATTTGTACCATGCAAATCACGAAGATGAAAATAAAAGACAATTAGCTACAACAACAAGAAGTGCAACGCTCATCAGATGTAGCAGAGTAGAAAAGGGAAATATAGATGTTCAATAAACCGATCATAGGCTTGATTGGGAATAACTTTTAAAGAATTTATGGTGTAGACATTCATTTTTATGTAACAAAGCACAAACACAGAACCTTTACGGCATCTAGAATAGTTTTAAGACTATTTGCACTTGATCTTCTACTTTTTAGTAGTTTAGTTCTCATTCGCCAATCTTTTATGTTTGATTCGTTCATTTTCTCTTCCCAAACCATACGCATGTAAGAAAGTAGCTGATTCTTGACTAGCTTAGAGCATTGCCTGAATGCTCAATTCTTAATATGTGTTCCCATTTTATTTTATCTTCATATTGACTTTTATGTATGTAGGTTCAAGAGAGAGATGTTCTAATATATTATGTACTCCAATATTATAGTAATTTGAGACTTGGAATTTTTGACGTTTTATTCAAGTATGACAAATAGAAATGATGCTTTTTTTGAAAATTTCTAATTAAATTATTTGTTTCCGCTATGATAGGTTTTACTTTTATGTCATGTTGTCTTAGTCTCAGCAAGCTTTAGTTATACCTAAACGACACCCGCTTGCTGACAAGACTCAATAGAGGTATGTCAAGGGGTGTGGATTGTCACAAATCTACCTATCCTAAGGGAAGTATTAAGTGACTAGGGGAACAAATAATATCAAGTTGATATAATGTAAGGTGCGCAGTGACAGATCATAATGAGGAGGTGTCGTCTACTAAATACGCTAGAAGCATTAACTAGCGGATAGAGTTTCTCACAGCTAGTGCCTTTGAACATCGATAATATTATTAAGAAACCACCTTGACAGGTCTTAAATAGTTGATGGTTCTTTTAAATGAAAGTATCTGCTTCCTTTTGAAGTATTAAGTGGCTAGTTAGTTGGATTTGATAATATCTGGTGGTCAATACGCTTCATTTGAATTCGAAATTCTACACCTTATAGGGGTGTAAACGGGTCGGATCGGACCGGACCGGACGGAGGTGTGTCCAAGCTCTGTCCTATAAGAATTCGGAAGGACACGGACCGGACATCATATAGCCTCGGATCGAGCCGGACAACGGACTGTTATGTCCGATATAGCTTTGGATAATAGAAAAACATCGAACATTTTAGATCGGACCGAACACTAAGTGTGTCCAAGCTCTGTCCTATAAGAAAATCGGGCGGACACGGACGGATACCTTACAGCTCCGGACCGAGCCGGACAACAGACTGTCATGTCCGTTATACAGCCCTAACACCTTATAGTCAAGGATAGATAATCGTAGCGTAAACTTTTAGGCTTCGTAACCTACAAAATAGACATAACCATTGGATGAAAACCAATCGATTAAATTTGTATTATGGACGGTATTTTGATGTTTCATTCATCAAAACATTGTTTTGACCCCTCCTCATCCCATTCCATAGGATAGATTTAAGGGAATAGTCTTCTGAAGTCGAATGTGATTGAATATTGTTGAATTCTTCTTTCTCTAATGCTCGATATCGGTATGGTGCTTTTAGTTTTCAAGGAATTTTTTTCGATTTTAAGGTAATAGTCACATTCGATATCTGTTATCATATTCTGTTTTTAATGCGAGTTCAAATTTATAAGATTCTGATGTTGCTTATGTTATTTCTTATATTAAATTAAACGATACGCATCCCAATGGATTTGAATTTCAATTTTTGTCGAAATTTAAACCCAAAAGATGGACTGTTACACTTCAAATATGATTTTCAGCTTCTTCTTCTTCTTCTTCTTCTTTTTTTTTTTTTGGTTAATAAATGAATTTGTGGAAAATTTAACATTAGCAAGCCAAAGTAGTTTGATATATGATTGCACTGATGGATTATTTTCGCATCAAAATGAACATCTAGCGATTATCAAATTTTAATATTGGTTATTAATAGGATATAACAAATAAATTTTACAAATCCATTTCTCAATTAGTCGATAGTAAATAAAAGTTTAGAAATTTAGACTGATAAGAAGAATTTAATGGTGCTTCCTGAAAATAAGAAATCAATCAGCATCATTAGATAAATATCGTCAGTTCTTAATATCATTTGAAATAAATGCAACAAATAAACTTCACAAATTTAGAAAGAAAATATCAGTACAGACTGTCACTTTGGGTCTCAAACCCACAAACACAAGGTGGAAAAGCCTTGCGCTCTACCAACCGACCCAGAATGGCTTTAAATTTCTTTGAATAAAATCACAGTATAATTAACCAATAAATATAAAATTCACCTAAATCACATTCTCAAACTGCACATAAAAATCCCAGAATAAGAAACCCCGTGCTCTTTAACTCAAAATTACATACTATACAACAGCAACACGCAGAATATAAATCCAATACAGAACGTAAGCACAGTCAATCATCAATCTTCCATACATCATGGAGTAGCTGATACCTGACATATTTTGCACTTTTATATCCCTTTAACTTGGAGTCTGGACTAGATGATTGCGTGGATGAATTTTCTGCAGAAATAGAAGCTAATGGTGATTCAAGTTCATCAAGCTCGTCATCACTTGTGTGGCACTTTCGGATCACTGATGAACTGCTCCTCTTAAGCTTGGCTGATGTTCTAACATCTCCAATTATGTTCTCAATGGAGGACACTGAAGGGGCAGTGTATGACATTTGACCTGCCTTATATGGGTAGTCTTGTATTTCTTCCTCGATGCTTTTGTTCGAGTCCTGGACATAACAACGTAGAAATCAAGGAACATTTGCATGCATTTACTTTAGTAGTCTGCTAAACTGCATCAATTGTTCTGGACAATCAGATCGTTGAACTTAGGGTGAACTCATGTTAACGGTTTCAACCATAATAGATAGATTTAAGTTTATATTCTCTTACAGAAAGCATGCTCTAATGGAACCCGCATTACATGCATTGTGGTGCATACGACACTAATGTGTTAGATGTAGAGTTATAACACATTTAAGAATGTTTTCGCTTTCTCGAATCACACAGATTTGGATGAAGTTTATTTGTGCAATTTGTTAACTTGCACAAATCAGAAAAACACTCAATCGAGGATCAAATGGTGATTTATTATTTAAGAAATAGGTAGAAAAATATGTGTTTTGTTTCAGATAGAGATTATTTAGTGTGAAGGTGTCCACTGGAAGTGATTGCTGAGGCTAATGGACATCCTTTGAATTCACACCTCCTGGAGATCCTTTAGCGCTGACACTTCCAATACGCAGAAATTTGTGTGCAGGTATATCGTCATATGAGAACATGAACATGTTGATGAAAAGTCAAAAGATGAATTTCAACATTATCTGGTCTCAATGTAGATTTACCTGGATATTTACAGATTGACTTATTTATTTGAGTACAAAAAAGATAGCAAAGGATGACTCTAACCTCTAAATCTAATGCTTCAAGAACATCTACAGGGATTGGGTCTGGACAAAATTCATCAGGTGAAAAGTTTGCAAGAATCCGCTTGATCATTGTAGCACCAAATGTTGGGCATACCTTAAGAAACATAAAGATACAAATAAGATAAATATAAAGTCATGCATCTAAAGAAAGATAAAAGAATATGATAAGTAGTGCAAATAGACCTCTTTTCGTATAGATTTCTCCAAAAGCAGGTCTTTTGGGAGCATTAAAAGGTCACTCAATGCATGCAAAAGAGAAAAGGATTTGAATGTTTGCACTATATCATGTAATTCAGCTTGTTGATCCTTGCATTGAGGATATTCATCAGCGTCCATGCCAAATAGATCTGTTAGCCACCGCGACCAATTCCCAATCTAGGTACAATTATAACACTTAGATATAAACTTAACACCCTGAAATTTTAGCGACATCAACCAAAAATTAAGTAACAAATGTTACTTACGGAATTTTTGAGTTGAGCGCCAGCACCAAAGCTTAAATTTCCTGGTTGAATAGGTAAAACAGTTGCATCACCAATTGGGTCTGAGACAGGATCTGTTGGGATGTCTTCAATCGATTCCCGTAGTATAGCATTAAACATTGCAACATCAAGTCTTGCCACACATTGTTCCATTACCTTGCGGAAAAAATTAAAAAGATCTGTTACTTCAGTGCATATGTGCAACAATTTTCCTTTTTTTCTAGAAAAAAGAAGCAAGCCACCGCCCATGAACCCTTGAAAAAATATATGTATCGACCAATGACACATACTTCCTATGAATAGCAAAAAAATTCTGCTGTTAGAATTCAGCAATAGATTTTTCTCATCTCAATATATAATGACCCACTCTATGAGCATTTCTGATTCTTATTGTTTTGTTGAACAAGAATTACAAAAAATACGCATGTGTGCTATATTCATATGCTTGCCAAGCTTCCAACTACTTACAATATCTAGTATTAACTGCTTAAATTGTAACACTAACCAATTTAGCAATGATGGACAAGCAGCCACATTCATGCCCAGCAGCTCTGACAGGACAAAGCCTTTCGCACGCATCGTTAAAAGCATTTTTCCATATTTCAGTCGAATGATTACCCATTGATATTTGTCTAGCAACATTACTCTTCTTAATCGAACATCTACTTGATTGACTGCCTTCATTGTTCGTTTGCATTTGTGGAGTCAAGGTCTATAACAATATCAAGTATCATTAGAGTAAACATTAAGTTTTCCATCATTTTAGCTTTAAGCAAAGAGACACAGATAATAGTGAAGTACCTGCCACCATAAGGACTCGATAACTCGAGAGAAAATCCACGATTCAATTCTCTCCAATGCATGTGTGAATGTATTACAGTCTTCCCAGTCATTGAAATCTTTAGTTAAATGACTTGTTCCATTGTTACGAGTAAAAGACTCCCATTTTAAGGGTGGAGATTTTCCTTTACCATTTAACCTTAATCCATTAGATGCCAATTTAGCATCAGTTTTTTTCAGGATTCCCGACTTATCAATGTCTCGAGTGATTATTGCTCTTAGAACAACTGAGTTTGACATCCAAAAAGTCAACCTATAATAATAGTGATCATAAAATGTCAGGAAAAGTATTTATTCAACGTACAGATAAATAAAAAATACTCCGAATTAGTAACTTTCTAAGCCGTGCTCTGATTGAAGTTTTCGATCAGAGCAGGCGATCCTGAACTTACTTTTGGCAGATTAACAATAAAGAAGAGAATTACATGCCTGGGAACATCGTTTCCACAAGCTTTCGCTACCAGAACCAGTCCAGATACAATACTTCTAGCAGCACTTGCTTTACTTTCTACACTAGATCCATGAATATATAGTCTGGAAAGGCGTCTAGCCGGTGTATGTACTTTGTGCATGGAGCTTCCGTGCTCTGCAACTATAGAATAAAGGCTTATCTCCATAGCAGCTGCCTCTCTTAGTTCCTTTTGAAGAATCTCAATCCTACCCTCAAGTTCTTGAACTTTCTTATTAGATACCTTTATCTTATGACTGCTTCTTAAAGAGTCAATTTCCTTTACATCTTCCGCATAAAATTCGCCTTTTGTGGGACTATGGCTTATCGGAAACCTTGCAGTTTTCATTTGATCAGTAGCTATGGTTACATCAGGTTTTCTACCAAGAGAATTATTACCTAAAGATTTGGTTTCAATATTTTCTTCCAAACCTTCAGCTTTCTGCATATTTTCGTTGTTTTCTTGAATGGAAGTGACCAGTTCATATTCAGTTGGAGTACTTGAGGTTCTAAGCGCCTCAATTTGATCGTCAATATTGTTGCCACTTCTAGACTGAACAACAGTTTCTTCTTTGCCGGTATCTTTTTCAATAGAAGATTCCAATAAACAAGTATTGCCATTATCCATACTCTCAACGTCAATAGATATTTTTTTTGGAGATGATTGAGACAGATCATTGATTTTGGTATCAGGTTCATCTGTCATTTGCTCCATTTCAGGTGTGTAAAGCATAGGTTCCAGGGTCAAGTTCATAGATTCTCTATTTTCATCAGTAGAATTAAGCTCGTTCTGTAAATGATATCGAGTTTTTAAGTTAGGAAGTACGCGTTATTAAAAGAAATTTTTTGTTGATATATGGTCAATAAATGAACGTGATTATGTGGTTTTACAGTAAATGTTATAAACAATATGCAGAAAGACAAAATTTCATTTTAGACTCAGGAAAATAACTTATTTCAAGTTCCGAAACTTATTATTTAAAAACAGAAAAATAGGTTTCTTTTTCACCGATCAGCAACAAACTAGGGTAGTGTTTGGTTTATTTTATGTCTTGAGTTCTGAGTTTTCAACGTTAATTTAGAAAGATGCGAATATTTGAAGGATAATGGAGGTGATGGAACAAAGACGGAAAAGACGGAAGAGACGGATGGACAATGAATGAATGAATTTATCGTCGTTCTTCCGTTATTTCTCAAAATACGGAAAATAATAAAGTCGTTTTATGTTTTGTGTGTTAACTTCATTTTGTAAAACAATTGTTTTTGCATTGTTCATAATTTTTCATGTATGAAAATCCAAAATTAAGAAATAGAAACCAAACACACTCTAGAATTTTGGTGGGAGCCGCTTAAAATTACCTTTCTACCTGCCTGAATTCCTCATTTTCCACTATTTCGCATATTTTTACTGGTTTAAAACCTGATAGAAGTGAAACAAAATTTAATCTTGTGTGTACCAAATTTTAAGCGCACAAGCCGACAAGCGTTCTCTATTAAAAGAAAAATTGTACATACACATTTTTTGAATGTGCATATACAAAAATACTGCATAGCGAAAACTGCCTTGTTTTCATAATAAGTTCCAAACAAGGTGGTCGGTGATGACAAAAGGAAAGGAAAAAAAAAGTTCCAAACAAGGCATAGAATGAAAGGTAAAATAGTAAGATCAGGTCCTGATAGCATGGCAATGTTGTGAAACATGAACTTTACCTACCTCCAAAACAGTTATACACATGGCAAATGCACCAAGGTTTTCATGTGCATGTTGTGAAACATGAACTTTACCTACCTTCAAATAACTGTACCAAATTGTTCTTTTATATAAAGGAAATGTGTGATTGAGTAATACATCATTCTTTTTCTTCTTTTGTTCGTGGAACCTTGCAGCATTGATTGCCTGCTATTTGTTTAGGTACAGAAAAATAAATGCATATAAAAGTAGTAACTTAATGAACCCAAATATTCGGATGTAGAATTGTACTATGAGCATGTGATCTAAATCCTAATCCTATGCTAAATGAATAAGGTATTAAAATACTATCGATACCTTTAAATGCACATGTTGATCTTCTCTACTCCGAACTTCCGCCGAGTTAACCTCCGCAGACGATACATCATCATCAGTAAATGACGCAATCTCAGCTTCTTCTTCCTCCTCTTCCAAATACTCTTCACTCATCAAAGCAGACACCGACTCTTTAGACAAACTCTCATCTCTAAACGAAGAGCTCGAACTCGAGCTCTTCTCTCTATCCATCGGCTGAATCTTAACATAAACAATAGGTTGCGAAGCATTTCTGAAACTCCTCTTACAAATCAACGGAACCCCAACTCTAACAATCTCCTTAATGAGTCCATACTCAGCCAAATCAACTACAGCATTGCCCAAAATCTGCCCTTTCAAGCTCTTATCCCTACGCGGTTCACACAAACTCAACTCGAGCGCATTCCTTTGGTATCCACCTCCTTTGTTCAACAATGTGATATGGAGATTGAAGCTTTCGTTGAACTCGATCTTGGTTTGTGAAGGAGTAACCATGGTTGTGGTGCCCGAGTTTTTGGGTCCGTTTTCCCATTGAAGAAGCACTGATTTCAGGGATTTTAGTGATTGCGAAGGCGGCCATGGCTTGATTTCTTGAATGTGGATTGTGTAATCCACTTGTGTAGAAGTTGGTGCTCTGCTTTTCGATTTTAACCCTAAAACCATTGTTTTCTGAGCAAGATTTCTCCTTGGCTATGGGATGTTTTATAAAGATGGGTACAGAAGAAGAGGAAGAAGAAACAAACCAGTAGGTAAAAGTGGAACATCATATGTTGTGCATTTCCAGCTTTAATGTTTGCTTACATAAGACGACTTCACACTAATTCAAAAATTAATCACAAACTTACAAGTAATTTAGTTGATTATTTGGAAGATGACATGGACATCAAATTTAAAGTCTTTAACCAAGATTAAAAATAAAGGAAACACGAAAACAAATGGAAACATTTATCGATTTTCTAAATTAAAGTAAAGTTCGAAAAGTAAAGTAAAATTAGCCAAAAAGATACATTGGATTGCGAATTGTCGACTGTAGACTCTGAGCATTACCAAACAAAATTTTTGGCCCCCATATTTGGTGGACTCAGATTTTAATAATGAAATTGATTGTGCAATGATGCACCTTAGATTCTCTCTTATTTCAGTGGGTCGACCTCAAGTCTATTCGCGTTGTGTAGTTGATAGGAGCATCCGACCGTCCAAATTGAGGACCGTCTGTGTCGGCAATCATGGCCGTTGAGTAGCTGACTTTTTGTAATTATGCTGATGCTCCATGAATGCATGTGCACCGATCAGAAATCACGTAGATGAAGGTTTACGTGGTGAAAATGATGTGGACTCGTGACTTAATAAATTCAAACCGTTCATTTTACAATTTTTTTTATTAACCTAAAAAATTTGAAAGATGAACAAGTATATTTCTGAAGGTCTACGGGAATACATGAAAAATGAGATTAGATGAATATTTGCTATACAAAGGTGCCACTGATGCAGAGGCGGAGCCACAGCTAGGCCAGCTGTGCCGAAAGCCCTACCTGAAATTTTGGTAAATAGACCAAAAAAGACAAAATTAAACTAGTTGTCATAGCTTAAAACAGCTTTCTCCCCTAGCTTAGCAAGGGAGAAGGTCATTTTGACCAGAACTTAAACTCTAGCCCAGTACTTAAACCATTTTGCTTTATGAGTATACATATTAGTATTCATACTGCTGCAGTATGGGAACACAAGCGATGTGGGACTCAACTTTGGCCCTAGCTGGGTTCGAAAGCTAGATCCGCCACTGCACTGATGTGAATGAAATGAATAGAGAAATGCGTCAAATCTAAATGGTGACTCCTGGCAACTAACATTTTGATTTATTGTGCACTGAATATCCTAATTCATCACAAATTTTAAAGTCATTTAAAGTCATCCGCATGTTTGCCCTCAACTGTTGTAATCTGACCCGACCCTGGGCCTAGACAACCTAGGCGGTCGCTTAGGGCCCGGGTCCGAAAGGAGGAGGAGGGCGGCCTCAACATTAGGGTTTTTCAGTTAAAAAGGATACTCATGCCTTTTTTCATCTTCTCAAATGTGAAGTTGTTGCGGTTTAGTGGTACTCCAGGTGATTTGTTGGTCTACAACCGAAGTTCAAGACCTAATGTTCTCAGTTTTGGCTAATTTATTTTGTTTTGTTTACCTTACGCATATCATTTGTGTAAGATTTTTCTTAAGTAGTGGGCAGGAAATCAAAAATTCTGTTTGCCTTGTGCTCAGCTTTGGTTAAATTTTCCTCATGTTATAGTGGAAGTAAAAGCAAGATTCAAATATCCTAAGGTTAAATTACATAATCTGTTTTGTTTGCCTTGTGTTAATTTTGCACCTTTCTTGCAACTCTGCAAAAAAAATTGGGTCTCGGATTTTATTTCTTGCCTAGGGCCTCAACTTGGCTAAGGCCGGCACTGGTTGTAAACGTTTTCAAAGATGTTTTGTTATGCGATAGAGCATTGATTTTGGATCTCTATGACCTGACTGATCTGATCGGTGGTCTTCGGTGGCATTTGCAGCCGTGACATTCTCCTAAGGGGATTGTCATCCATCACGTCCATGCTTTCGTAGTGACGATAAGTTTAGATAATTTTATGAAAAGTTAACAATTTCTAGTTTTAATGTGTAACAACCTGAAACTTCGGGTAGTAAATATTTAAATATCGAGCTTATTTAGATTTAATAGTTTTATAACCTTGATTAAATCCCTTTATAAATAATAATTAAAGAGAAGAAAATATTTGTTGAACTTTCATTTACAAAGATAAGTAATTCAAAGAAAAATCGATAATGTGACCGAAAACAGTTTTATCGATAAACGAGGTTTTGCTTATTAAAAGTTGTTGGAATACCATGTGCATGTAGTAATGTTAGAAGAACGCATATATGTGTATGTACATATCATAGAAGTAACATACAAATGGTATATGTGTACACGTTCTAGAAAATGAAAAATGACTTAACATGATAGGGACACGTGTCACCAAAAGAATGGAACACATATCTTGTAAGTAAATAATGTAATGGCACATAACCATATTAGATGTCCATGTGTAGAAAAATCTAAAGACACCTAAGTAGACATGTGTCTACATCCTAAAACATGGTTGTTAAACATGAATATATGTATTCATGTAAGGGAAAATAAATTTAAAATAAGAAGTTTATCATGTAAGCTAAAAGAAAAGATAAGAAAAAAAGAGATAAGCACACATAAACCTCTTAGGTGTTCATATGTAGAAGCATCTTAGGACACCTAAGTAGGCATGTGTCATCATTTTATGGTTTGCATGAATGATGAAGGACAAGTGTCCAAAACTAAATTACCAAACTAGCCTTGAAATTTTCTATATAAAGGGTGGAAAGGTTCATTCTTTATTATGCATTCACAAACATAAAACCAAGATAAGAAAAAGAAGAGAGATTTGGGAGAAGCCTAGAGGATAAATACAAGATTAAGGCATAAGTACAAGGTGAGAAAAGTTATTTAAGTTCATGTACTCATTTCATATTTTGAAGAAAAGTTGAGAAATTTATGAATGAATGATTGGATCTGAAAGCCTGAAAATGACGTTCGGTATTTTGGGCATAACTTTTGCAATTTTTAATGAAATTTCGACTGATCTACCAATTTGGAAAGCTAATTCAAAGGGCTACAACTTTCACCTAGGGTATTTTTTTCTAATTCGGCTGTTTGCATACCTGAAAACTGGATGCAAAGTGAGGTAAAAATCAGCCCGAAATTGACATGTTAAAAATGCCTCATGATGTTTGATTTTATACATCAAATTGATAAATGATTTTGAGGTTTTATTTTGATAATAAATAAGCAGACTAAAAGAGCTTCTTACTGTAGAAAATTCGGTTTAAAGTCTATTTTTATCATAGAGAAACAACGTCAAACGTTTCATCCAAAAACAGGCTAAATTCTGATTTTCAGAACTTTTTATAGCACACCCAAAACGCTATCTTTTCTGTTTATGAAGCACGAAACCAAGCCAGAACCTCTCTATAGCGCCCAGAAACGCTGTAGTAGCTGATTTTAGTCTAAAATCATTATAAACCACCTAGAACTTGTCATAGCACTTCTGGAAGCGTTGTCTTTTCTCTGAATCGACCATGAAGTATTTTAAACAAGCAGAACGTTTCATAGCATGACTGAAATGCTGTTATAGATGTTTTGAGTATAAAACCATGGTAAACTATCTCAAATCCTCCCAAATTTGGACTTGAGTTTCCTTATAGTATCATAAATAAACTGATAAAGTCGAGGATGCTAAATCAAAGTAAAAGTGAGTCAAAACGTGTCAAAATTGAGAATAAGGAAGGTTGACGAATTTCGATGATTCGAGGAAAATAATTGATTACTTGGGAGTGATGATAAGTACTATGTGATGTTCTACGAGACTTTTGCATAAAGATAGCAAGGAATACTATAAGTATTCTTATCATCTAATTCATTTATATTTCATAACTTGTGTTTTAATTTAAAGATGCATATGACTTTAACATACTATATTGGTTGTGATCTTTGCTTTGACAAGCAATCAACATATATGGATGATGATTGAGTACATTTATGATTAATGTTTAAATGAGGTATGAAAACTGTTCAATCGAAACATGAATAGTATGTGTTTAAACGAGGTATGATTAGTGTTTTAAACAAGGTATAAATTGGGTGTATTTTAACGAGATAATGAATAGTGTTGAATTTAACTATTTTAGTACAATCTTTGAAGATCTTTCCAAACATATATTATAGAAATATCAAGGTGGTTGAGATTTATTTATGAAGAAGTTTTTGTATAAAGAGGATGATTAGTATTTACAATAAAAGATGTTTATCTTTTGAAAGGAAGATCTATAAGAGATATATATATATATATTCCAAAATAAAAGACTGGAACGTTCTAGGGTGACAAAGAGGATAGCGTCTAGGCTTGGGTTTGGAAAATATAGTTTCCTGCTCTCCCTGGCTATCCCTAACTGATCCGACGAACGGGGTGGTTAATTCAAAATTTAATTTGAAACTTAATTTGAAATTATTTGAAAAGTAATATAAGATTACTTTTGAGAATCTCTACCTGATATAAAGAGTATTTTGGAAGTAAACGTTGATTTTAAATGTTTTGTGTAAAGAAGAACTACGTTGGCTTGATCCTTTATCTAATTGCTTACTCAATTAGATAAAGGTACGTAGGCAGTCACAAGGGGTAGTGATGCAGCTGCTTTATTAATAAAAATATTGTGGTTTATTATTGATTTTACATCTTGGGTTGATGCATCTTTCATATCTTTTAAGATATACTGACGTTTTATCAAGTGTGCAGGGATGAATATCAATGTCCAATTTGTCAGAGTTACACGATGGTTGATTTACGGTATTTGTGTCTAATTCATATTTAAGCACAAATGGTTAATTAGATAAGTGGCATTTATTAAATTTTATCCAGAGCATTTAGAGATGTTGTATATTTATCAAATAAAATGGTAACTGTCATCGTTTGTTTTTGGAACGCACGGGATTTTCGGCAGTTTTGACTGGTCGGAAATTCTGGGGCGTTACATAATGCATCAATTATTCCTCGTGTGTTGTAGTTAGACTGCTTGGTCATGTTATATAAAAATATACAAACTGCACTTTTTAATATTGATAAATGATTGGAGCTTTTAATTGTAAAATTATCGACTGAAACATGCAAACTAAAAGCTAGTTATTTAGAAGAAAAAAATACCTTTCTAAAATAAATTTTTATTTATCATATTTTGATATAAGATTCATATATTGCCAAATTAATTTTTAATCACACATATATTGATGATAAAATACCTTTCTAAAATTAATTGGTCTAATTTACTATTTTACATTTATGTCTATATATTAATTTGTAAATTTCTCTTATATTTTCTGCTACTATTTTACATTTATGTTTATATATTAAAATTAGATAGCTGATTTTAAAATTAAAATGTTTTGAATAAATATAATTAATATATATTCATTAATTGGTCTAATATTTTTTATAAAAAAATGACAACTCAATATGTGTAAAACATTCACATTGACAAAAATGTAAATCCAATTTTTTATTCAAGTTCTTGTAATTTAAATTTTTCATAATTATATACAAGTTATTACAATGTCTTATCAATATTCTCTCCTATCATTTGACATTTAAAAACAAACAACTAATTAGTTTTACAGTTATTTACAGATTTACCTAAAATCTTATGTTATTTTACATTAAGTCCATATTTATTAATTTATTAAGTGATTTAAAATTTAAATTTTAAACATTTTACAAAAGACGGTTAATAGATATGTTAGGAACTGAAATGATGATGATGGTTTTGATGACAACAATCTTATTAACCTTTTTTATCTGTTATTATAATAAAATATATACTAACATTATTGTCTCTCTCTCTATATGTACATATATATATATATATATATATATGTATATGTATATTGTAACAACCCGATTTTTTCAATCCTTAGAGTCGATACAAATACATCCACGGTATTAACATGTTGAACATCCAAGTGCCGAAAACCCAAATCATTAGGGTTAAAGAAAAAGAAGATATAACAGAATCTCACAATTACAATGGATAACATATAATATGTAACATATCTTTACAAATTGAAAGAACTTTTATTACATATACAATCATCATAGTAGACAACAAATACTAATCTGGACAATTATAACAACCTATCTGAACTGCTTATATAACACAAGAACACAATAGCACAGCGGAAATAAAGGAATCTATAGAAATACGACTTGGACAACAGCTCCTCTTCTAAGCTCCAGATGAATCTGTGAAAACATGAACTACTTGGCTTCTCATTAAAATTTATGCACCCAAGAATTTTAGCAAAATAAAACAAAACTCTGGGCCAGACATGGGTCTGATGTAAGAAAACTCAAACAACTTGATTATTATATTTAAAAACCTTTTGAAAACAAAAATTATCGTGTAAGACCACGCCGTTCATAAACACGGACAAGTTTTTACCTTACGATAACAAAAACACTTTATAGAATATCTCATGATATTATAATACTATCTAGATAAAAATACTTATAAATCTTGATCGAAATTGTTATATTTATTAAATTCTGGCATAATAGGTATAGAACTAAAACCATACAAGGCACATATTGGAGTTTGGATTCCATACAATGACAAGGCACTGGGGTACCATCTATCACGGTATCTCTCTAATTAAAGCGTACCGAGAGCCCTACATGGACTCCTTGCGAATAAGCATTGGCCAACCTTCTTTGTATTGTACTGAATATTTCATTACCACGGTTGTGATCAGCAACCACCAAATCTTAAGCATACAAAAAGGGTCAATATAAACCTAGATCAGGTGATGACAATACCCTAATGTGTGTGACCCACATAGCCCTGAAGCATATCCCATGTTTTAGTCATTACCGGTTGACAATGCTAGAGGCTATGTTTTTACCTTCATACATGGCACACATCCATCTTCGGATGCCACATCATCATTCTGTTGATCACTAATTGACGTCCATAAAAATACAACCTCCAAGCTCATACGTCTCGGAGAAGGGTGTAAGCTAAAAGAAGTTGTCTTCTCCGCCACCAAACAAATGTACGTTTATAAAAATCAATGTACATAATCTATGAAATGCAATGTTAGACATCCGTTCATACAAGTTGTCCAGAAATAGGACAAACCGAAGATACTCTTTTACTACATCCAATAAGGAATAATCCTTATAATTTGTAACAAGAAGTCCCTGCATCATGCAGAACCCCAGAACATAGGGACTACTGCTACATGTATAATCCTGGTAGCTAACTAGAGACATCAACAAGCAGTCCTTTCTGCTCCAAAGGTCTACGCCTTCAAATTTAGTCTGCAAGTTGTCCTTGATTTCATCCTCTTTAATGTCTTCCACATTCGCCGCTCAGTCAGATTGAAGTGGTTTTCGGATGCTTGATCCGATCCCGGTCTCTTCGAAATGACTATCAATAGTTTTCGGTAAACTCAACCCCGGTTCTTTAGAAAATACGCAAATAAGAATAACTACGGAGTTCATCTGCTAATCGTTAGTAGACGGATTTCCTTATCCCTTGTCCTTGGGGAACTAAACGAGGGTATACGCATAGTAAATCATTAACAGGGTTGATTGTGCCGTTTAACTCAAGTGTTTCCCCAAGATGTTTTCAAAGTAAGATTTTGGTCTAGATTTGATAGTTGGTTATTTAACTATCAAACAACACATACAACATGATCGATACTTTGTTTCTCATAGTTATCACTAATCCTTATTTAATCAATTTCTTATTAACTTAATTCCAATTCTCTTATCCCAGAATATTCACATATATAATCCTACAATATAAGTATGTAATTAAAACCCATTAATATGGTTTTCATATTCCTAGTTCACGGTTAGAGGGTTACTAGAATCCAAATCACTTTATTTAATTTTAAGACTTTGTATTTTAAGTAACAAATCACATAAGGAAATAATGATTAAATTTCCAAAAATCGACTCTCGATCTCAAACTAGTATTATTCCTCGAGTAATAATGAAGCCGTTCAAGTTGAAATACTTTATTACCTCTCAGACCTTGACTCGACATCACTTTCATCCTTGAAATAATAGAAGTTTACTATCGCAAGTTATAAATATCTAAATTCAGTTGACTAAATTCCAAATGATATTCATTGCAAAATAATTTCGATAAATCCAATCCATTTAACTTCTTTGATAAATATCTTAATCTTTGACCATTCCCTTTTTTTCTTTTAACTGAGGAAAGATTTAAAATGCCTTTAAATAAACAAGTTACTTTTTTAAAAGAGTTCTTTCAATTTGTCTCAGACCCATACAGTAATTGATGGTTTTTATCAATTGGTAAAAGCACTACATTACTGCAGAATATCTTTGATAAAATCATTACTTAAATATTATATTTTAAAATAGTAATAACTTTTTTACTTTTCAAAATAATAGGTTATTAATTTCAAAATCAAAAGAGGCTTAGAGACCACAATGGTTCTTATATAATTTGGTTTAACCAAATTGTACTAATAACACAGAGTGAATGGTTCTGCTAAACACAAGCAAAGTTAACAATATAGCAGAATGAGTTTTTGTTCTACCGACAGATATCCAAATAATTAACAACCAAGTTATAGTATAATGGGTACAAATTCTACTAATATATATCCACACATATTTATCATCACATAACATGTCAATACCACCCAAAATATAACATGTCCACGGTAATGTTATAACAGGAATGTGATTTTTCATGTTAAATAGATGTCTAAATTCAACTATGCTACTAGCAGAATGGTTTTTTGTTTTGCTAACCAGTGTCCCTAATATTCAGTTCATTTTGAACTAATAGTAGAATGGTGTTTGGTTCTACTAACAAATGTTACCTAGTACTTAACCCATAAGGTTACTTAAAAGTGATTGATAATGAGATTCCTTGGAACAAAAATACTTTTCAAATATCCTTAGAAAAATAAGAGATTCAACTTAAAATCTTTACTTAAAAATCATATAATATTCATCACATTATTAAATAATAAATAAACTTCTATATCAAATAATTTAGTTCCAAATCAATATCTAAATAATTAAATAAATACATAACAACCATATAAATAAATAGTTAAACATTTATTTAACCTTTTAAAATATTAGTTATTAAATATCCCTTTAAATAGATAATTAAATAATAATCATTCCTTAATTAGTAATTAAAAAACAATTTAATATTTATTAAATAGTTAAACAAATGTCAAACTTCCATTATTAATTAAACAAGTCTTAATCAAGTTCCTAAGTTAAAACTTAGCTTAATTTATAATTATTAAGCTTTTAAACTTTTATTTAATAAATAATTAATCAAAATAAATCTTAATCACATAATTAGTCATACTTAAGACTTACTTAAAGTCATTAAATAATGATTAACTTTCATTAATTATCAAATTATAATTAATTTACTTGAATTAAGACTTAAGTACAAAATTTCTTAATTAATTGTTAATTAAGCACCAATTCTTTTATTTAATTAATTAAATAATTATCAAATAAATAAATAAATAATGCTAATTACTTTTCTTAACATAGGTCAAGTTTTGAAAACATTTTCTAAATATACGTAAAATAAAAATAAGTTAAAATTTGAAAAACAGTTTGTTTTAGTGAATTGCGTTATAACGACTATCACTTTAAAACACATAATTTCAATAATTAGATTTTTACATAGAACAATTTCCAAAATATTTTTTTTTTGTACTTTAAAGTTCTATAATGCCTCTAATAGAATTTGAAATAAAGGTTATAATTTTGGAAACATTATCAAACCAATTAGCACATAAACTTGCTTTGTTATGAAATAAAATCTCAAAAGTATATTCATGTCCAAAATATCTCAAATCAACATCAAAATCCAAGATTCAAAATTTCGAACACTAAAACATAATTAGAACATCTAACATACATGAATACCATAAATACTCATATCCAAACATCAATCCACAGTTAAAAACATAAACATGCAAATTATAATGAAATTTGCTTACTAACATTTTCTAACTTCCAAAACAAACAATATATAAGCAATAATCTTACATATGTCAATTACTAACATCTCAACATCAAAATAACATAATAGATTATAACAAAACATAACCACAACCGAAGTACAAATTCAAAGTTAGAACATAAGTAAAAATGTGGACTTTCTCACCTTTAATTAGCTAAACGTCATCTAAGTTCGCAAATACACCTAGATCTCAACATTTACACAAAAGAAAATGTGTTTTTGACCATCATTGGTGCATTTAAATTCAGCATCAAGTATGTAGGGGTTCAACCAAACCCTTCCAAGGGTCCTAGGTAATTAAAAATGAAGAAGGAAGTAAAGAGATGGAAGAAGAATGGTTTAAACTTGAAATCAAAAAGTTTTAATCTAAAAAATTTGATTTTTGAAAATTTTCAAATGCATGGAAGCCATTAAAGAATTTTTGAAAATATTCAGAAGAGCGAAGAAGATGGTGAAAAAAAATTAAAGAAAGAAATGAAATGGGAGAAAGGAAAGAAAAGATATTTTATATAAAGTAAAATAACACTTGAAATTACCAAAATAACCTCTCTTAAACTAGTGCCACCTCCCCAACTTCCTTTTCTAGCCCTCCTTCATTGCTTAGTACGTCACTCCCTCCTATCCCTCTTACTTTTCAAAAAGCAAAATGATGGTATAAGTACATTACGTGTCTTTAAATCCATAATTTTCACAACATTTATTATGATTTAAAAGAAGGATTTTTTTACTTATAAAATCATTATTTTGAATATTCAAAATTAATTAATTAATTATTACCAAATCAGTAAATTTCTGACTTGTTACAAACACACACGCGCGCGCGCGCACACACACACACATATACATATACATACATATATATATATATATATATATATATATATATATATATATATATGCAGGTAAATTTTCAAAAAAAAATGCAGGTATTATGTTCAAGTATTGATTATTAAAGAATGTGTAGTATAAAGATTCAAGATTACGAAGAAGAAGAAGAATTCAAGATTAAAGACTCGTGAGTATCAAGATTCAAAATAAGTAATTGAGTCTAAATTTTTTGTTAAAGCTCCGTAATAACACTAATATCTTTATTCATATTTCTAAATTTTAAAAGTATCTTTTCAAGATTTCCTATTCAATCTTTTAGCCTCAAAATCATAACTATTTTGAATAACTTATATTAGAGTTCTAAATATTTATCGTTTTTAAATATTTTATTCTTTGTTTTCTTGGTAATTTATTTTTATTTTTAAATTTCAAAGTGTTAGCCTTAATCTCAAATTATATCTTTAATTTAATTTTCTTTTATTCTTATTTATAGTTTTATATTTTTAGTATTTATTATTATTTTCAAATACTTTCCTAGAATGATTAACAAGTATTATTATTTACTTATATATTAAATAGAATGTTTTATAAGTCTCAGAATTGTTTTAACAGGTTTTTAAATTAAAATTTTAAAATATATTTAATTTTTAATATTACTTTCATATATTACAGAAATATGTTTTAAAATTAAATTATTACTCTATTTATACTATTTTATAATATAGGAAAATAATTTTTTAAAACTCCAGAATCACCTTGATTTATTTAAACATATATCATTTCCATTGTTTTCAGAAATTTAAATTTCAAAATTTCTATAGGCATGCCGACATAGGGGGATGACCATGTCGACATAGTAGCGGGTTTTTTTTCTTTCCAAAAAATTCAAATTTAAAAAGAAGCATTTATTTCTTTAAATTCTTTCCTCGATAGACATGGACTTTGATTCCTTTTATATACCCAACCAAAAATGAATTTTTAACTACTTTTCATTATCTTCTTCACTTTTTCTTCTATACTCCATTTCTTTTCTAAAATTTTAAGGTTTCTTAACCATGCTCTACCGAAATTCAAAGTTAATCAGATCAGATCATATCTAACTTAATTTTCTGCCACTCCCTCAAAGATTTAAGTGTTATTCAGAGTTATAGGAGCATTTGTATTTAAAGATCGAAAGATCAAAGTCCTGTTGAGTCTTTTTACCATATTATTACTGAAAAAGGTATGGTTATAGCCGGTTTGAATCAACTGGGTATGATTGTATCCCGTAAATAAGTTAGGTGATCTCGTATCTTGGTTAAATCAAGGGAGCTATGTATGCTCGGAAGTAGGTGGGGGTGAAACTCGTAGCCCTGAAATCGAGGATTGTAATATTGAAGTTTATTTGAAAAGAAATTTTCACAACCTTGAGTTGATTAATGTTAGCATTCACACAGAACTTAGAAGGTGGTTTGACATTACGCTCAGACTTATATTTTTGTAACTTTTTTGGTTCTCTGATTTCTTATGACGGTGGAAAATATGAAAAATTCCATAGCTTCAAAAATTCCTAAATAAAATGATTTCATGAAAAGTGGATTATTCCTCTTGGTACTTGCAACATCACAAGAGTGATTTATGAATTTAGAAGATTTGATTCATCATTTAAGGCGTGATTTATTAACTGCCCCTAAAGGAAAATTCATTGTTCCAAGGTTTAATACAATTCAAGACTTTGAAAGTAAGGTACAGTCCTTTTATTCTAGGGATTTTGGTATGATGCTTTAATAAATAAAATAGAATATCATAACTTATATATGTATAATGTTATGTCATTTGATTTGAAATAATTTGTATAGTTTTAATTGTTATTATATGAATCATACGAGACTACGTTAGACAAACCAAAATTAGAATTCACAATTAAGAAATATCATTTCCAAGTAAATAAAATACCATTTACCAAAAATAAAAAAGAAAGATCCATAAGAAATGTGTATGTAAGAAACAGCCAGATAGGATGGTCATACGATTTAAACATTCATATAACCAAGCTTTCTAGAATTAATAAGAAATTTGTCCTTCTTATTCTTTTGCTTGATTGCTTTTAGTTTTTAATTGAAACAACTATTTGAATAAAAAAATACGATTTTTTTGAATCATTGAATCTTTTTGTCTTTAGTACAAGATGGAAATTAAAGACAATTCAATAATAAGGATCAATTATATCAGTTGCGTCTATATATTTTATGTATTTTATATTTTTCTTTTCCTTTGTTTGAAGGTAAAAGATTTGTTGATGAATAAAAATGTTGCATCCTTTGATTGAGTAAAGGAAGTAAAATAAATAGTGATACTTGGATTAGTAGAAGGAAAAGAACGAATGTATAACATTGTTAAGTTGTACAGAGACACAATGATATATATATAACACATGATATATGGGATAAGCCTAATATAAAAATAGTTCAGAAGAAATAAAAATATGTCGGTACATCCTTATAGTAATAATTCATTTTCTTTTATACTCCCCTCGTAAATCCAAAATAGGGTTAATGGCATCGAGGGAGAAGAGAGACAACTTAATCTTCAATTTCCATGCCTCATTGTTATATTTGAGCGATTTATGCCTTGCATGCTTCCAGATCTCTTGGATTGTTCGAGCTTGCTTGAGCATCTACTCGGTCTAGAAGTACTGCTTTTGGTACCTTTCATCTTCAAAGCCCAGTATTTATTGCCTTGCTTTCTTCGATTTGGTAGATAAGTGCCTTGATTTCTAGGGTTACATGAGCTTGCTTGTATGTCATTCAAATCCGAGGAGGCACAACTTTCAGTAACTTTCAACTTTTCTTTAAACAGTGTGAAGCTTCTTCTTGAAAGGGGTCCAGTCAGTATGTCTACTCTCTGGTGAGTGTCGGTTATGTGATAAGCCCTTAATTTGTTCTTTGTGACTCTTCCTCTTACAAAACGTATGTCAAGTTTGATGTGCTTAGTTCTGCTATGTTGTATTGGACTGGCACTGAGTAGCACTGTACTTATATTGTCACATCACACTGTTGGGTTTTGAAATATATTTTTCTTGGCTGAGGAAGTGTTTTGTAGTGGATTTTCTTTTCACTTCAATTCCTATAAAGTAATTCAAGTGTCACACATCCTTGATTGAGAATGTTTTTTCCAGTTACCTTATGAGCTTATTGATCTCAGATTGATTAATACCTGTAATTATAAAGTCATCAACATAAATTAGAACATACATAATTTCTGAGTTATTAAATCTAGTAAATAATGAGTTGCCGGATTTAGTTGATGTGAAGAAAATCTTAATTAGTGTAGCTTTTATTTTTTCAAACTACACTCGTGGTGCTTACTGTTGGGGATTTATGTGTAGCAGTAAAGATAAAACACAAAAAATGGATCTTCTTCACCCAATCACTTGAAGATGAATTTGATTGAAAATAACAACACATAGATCGAAAATAATAGCTATACACAAATATTCCACCTAACCACCCTCTTTATTGATTCCCTAAAATTTTGTTTACACTTAATGGAATAAAGCCAAAATAAACAAAATACAATTGAATCAATAATCAGATTGAAAAAGGGAGTGGCAAAAATATTAGAGAAGCAAAATGAGGAAGAAAGAAGAGAGAGATACCACGTAGTTTTCCCATGAAGATGAAATTTCTGCATATAAATAGGCTTCAAAATGAAGGATTTATTGAAGATTAAGAAAATAAGTTTCCAAATTATGTGACAACCTTTCCATAATTTTGCCTTGATTAAACCAATCTCCATGCATAATCTTTTCTTTCCTCCTATTATAAAATCAACCAATTCCAAAGATGGATTACTTTCCTCTTCAATCAATCAATTAACCAAAAGCAATTGATTGATCAATCAATCAAATCAATTAATTTATTACTTTCCTCCTCAAAAAATATTTGAATCAACAAATTCAACATTCCACTTTGATTCAAATATAACAATCTATCTTCAACCAAAAAAAAATATGCCATCCATAGGTTTCTCATAACTCCCAATACCTCAACCAAACTAAATTACAAAACTCCACCTTCGTCCACTAGTGGTGCATCTCCCTCATCAGTACACCACGCAACAAGCGATCTCAAAAGCATTTGTAATACCACAAAGATCTCCATCTCGTCTTTGTGGATTTTTCAACTTGACATATGTCTCCTACTTGAACTGATCTCCTCGCACAATCTTACTCTTGAGCATCATCAACATGAAGACCCTTGTCTATAACAAGATCTTGCATCCTAGAATCATCAGCACTGACCACATTAATCTTTCCACCTTACCGCGGACTAGATTTTTTAACTGTCACTTGCCTTCCATGGTCGACCACTGAACCAACCAAACTATAAAGGTTTATCTCCTCCAAAACTTCTCTCATCATCACACGACTGCCCTTCTTCACTCTAAAAACTCTACCTTGAGTCTCATAAGTGCAACTACCGCGATCCAACTGACCGAGATATACAAGGTTATGCGAACAAGTGGATATATGCCTCACTCCGGGGACTTCTCTAACCACTCCATCATGCATACAAAACCGAACAACACTAATGCCACAATTGGTAACTCTACTACATTGCCCGTCTTTACCATATCTACATATGTGAAAAACGACTCCTGAATCCATCTTCCACAGTTTCTCAACACTAAATAGGACATCACCAGAAGTCGCTATCAGTATCCTCAGCAAAACCTACATGTGCCTCATCACTACTACTATCACCATGTGCAACCTTCTTCTAATCCTTTTGATAAGCATTGCAATTTTTGCGCATGTGACTTTCCTTACCACAATGATAGCAAGTGATAACACTTTTACCATTAGCTCCCTTCTTCTTCTTCCACTTTATATCTTTCCTTAAGTCTCTTATTACCATTTCCTCCTTTACTACTTAGCTCCTCATTCAAAAGACATCTCTGGATAGTTTCCAAAGAGATAGTTCCATTTGCATCAGAATTACTCAATGAAACAACCAAAGTCTCCCAGGTTTCTGAAAACAAACTCACCAATAAAAAAGACTGCAACTCATCATCAAAATTGACCTTCATATTTGCTAATTAATTCACAGCATCTTGAAACTCGCTCAAATGCTCTGTAATAGACTTTTCTTCACCCAATCTCAGTTGTACAAGCTTTTGAACCAGAAAAGCCTTACTTGTAGCACTCTTCGACTCATATAGCGATACTGATTTGCCCCACAAAGCCTTCCCAGATTCACAACTAGCCACATGGTGGAACACCGAATCATCCAAATATCGATGAATCAATGCAATCGCCTTTTTTCCATATTCTTCCATTTTCCCTCATCCATATCCAATGGTTTCTCCCCATCTCCATCAATAAGATCATGTGGATAGCTGAGATATAGAAAATCCTCCATCTTTGACTTTCATATACCCCAATTTTTCCCATTAAAAATATCCATCTTCAAAAATGACATCATCTCCGACATCTACGATCTTCAATCCAAAATCACTTTAAGCAATGCGATGATTTGAGCTCTGATAACAATATGTTGGGGATTTGTGTGTAGTTGGAAAAGACAATACCAAAAAGGGAAAAATTTCACCCAATCACTTGAAGATGAATTTGATTGAAAATAACAACACAATAGATCGAAAATAATAACAATTCATATATATATATATTCCACCCAACCACCCTCTTTATTGATTCACCATTTTTTGTACGCTTAATGAAATAAATCCAAACAAACAAAATAATATTGAATCAATAACCAAATTGAAAAATGGAGAGAATATCTATATGGCAAAAATATTGGAGAAGAAGAACAAGGATGAAATAAGAGAGATACCAAGTAGTTTTCCACACCCTTGAAGATGAAATTTCTGCATATAAATAGGCTTCAAAATGAAGGATTGCTTGGAGATTAAGAAAATAAGTTTCCAGATTGTGTGACAACCATTCCATAATTTTTCCTTGATTAAACTAGTCTCTATGCATAGTCTTTTATTTTATCCTATTATAAATCAATCAATTTAAAGATGGATTGCTTTCCTCTTCAATCAGTCAATCAACCAAAATTAATTGACCGATCAATCATATCAATTGATTTATTACTTTCCTCCTCAAAAAATATTTGAATCAACAAATTCAACATTCCACCTTGATTCAAGTATAACAATCTATCTTCATCAAAAAAACAAATATGCCATTCACTGATTTTTCATAACTCCCAATATCTCAAACAAACTAAATTACAAACATCCACCGTCATCCGTTAGTGGTGCATCTCCCTCATCGATACACCATGCAACAAGCGATCTTAAAAATGTTTATAATACCACAAAGACCTTTATCTCGTCTTTGTGGATTTTCAACCTGACATCTGTCTCCTACTTGACATGAGCTCCTCACACAACCTGTCTCTTGAGAATCATCAACATGAAGACCCATGTCGATAACATGATCTTGCGACCTAGAATCATCAACACTTACCACATTAACCTCTCCACCTTGTTGTGGAATAGATTCTTTATCTGTCACTTGCCTTCCACTGTTGACCACTGAACCAACCAAACTATAAAGGTTTCTCTCCTCCGAAACTCCTCTCATCAACTCCCCCTTGAGTCTCATAAGTGTAACTACAGTGATCCAACTGATTGAGAGATATGAGTTTATGCGAACAAGTGGGTATATGCCAACACTCTTCTCATTTGAAGAAAAACATTTCTATGACGACCGCCCATAACTCCTGCACTCAACAAGAGGAATAATTCACTGAAAGGTATGTCAGGCAGCTATGGACGATCATCAAAGTAAGATAAACACACAGAACTTGTCGTATAACTCATAATGCAAGTATAAAATATAAAAGAATATTTACAACAGGCAATAATAGTGAAGCAGAATAAGCAGAATCTTAAACTTTCATATCAACTAGAAAGATCCATACACCACTAGAATACATCATAAGAGTCTGTACAAAGTGGCTTACTACAAGTCACTCAGAGAATACATCAAACAACGGAAATCATCAAAATATGTATAGTAGAAAACCGATATGTAAGCTTCCGGCCTGTCATCGATCTACAACATCGTCCACTAAGATCTACTACCTAATACCTACTACTCAGTCTGCCCATCCACAACAGGATGAACAACCCAAGGTAATAAGAGAAACATTAAACCTTGAGTCAAACAACAATCTTAATGAGCGATAAAATAGCTGTCTAATATCATCAACAAAGTATATAAGAAATAGGTAAATCAATCAACTAATCTAGCAACGCATCATAGAAGAACCCAACCCGTCTTCCCCACATCCGACGGTGGTAGTCTTTACAACAATCAGATAGAAACAAATAGCACATTCATGGCAATCAGTTATCAAGCGTAGATCAATTGAATCGATATTGACATCACCCAAGCATAATCCCCGAAGGCCTAAACCAACATTAGACAAGCACTCGAGAGATATCTCCTTCGACGTCAAATGATTTACACAAGACGATACAAGCAAAACAATCATCATCCATGACTCTGAATATCACCGCCAATCCTGCTTTGAAACCATCGTTGATCGTATGACCGGCTCAACATCATGTCGTCCGTCAAGGGCCAATGGTAACCCCAGTTCTAGCAGAAACTCCATACGCCATTGTGAATCATATTTCTAGGCCCATCATGACTTCCCAGGGTACTCAACCAATTAACCAGCCTTTCAGGCGTCTCTATTATACCCCTGCTTTTGAGTCGGCTAGAACTTACAATGATAATTCCTCGGCCTCCAATATCTCTAGTCCTCATCACCGACGACCTTCCTTAGCTCAAACGCCTTCTCGAGCGACCATTATATGTGATCCCAAACATCCTTGAGTCATCTTACATCTTTGCTGCATTTCATCGATCAACGAATACTTCACGATGCCTCATAAATTCCATCTGAATTCACATCGAAGCTACGTGCAAGGTCGAGTCAAAAATGAACATCATTTGGTCACTTATGTGATGGATCACTCATGATCCATCCATGGATCACTCATGATCCATCCATGGATCACTCATGATCCATCCGTGGATTGCTCAAGATCCATCCATGGATCCATTAAGATCCATCCCTGGATCGCTCAAGATCCATCCTTGAATCCCTGTAGATCCATCCTGCACCCTGTAGATCCATCTAAGATCCATCCTGGTTCTCTATAGATCTATCTAAAATTCATCCTAGATCCTTGTAGATCCATCTAAAATACACCCTGGATCTTTAAAATCCGTCATGGATCCCTGTAGATCCATCCATGGGTCGTTGGAGATCCATCCTGGGTCCCTGCAGATCCATCCATGGATCGTTGGAGATCCATCATGGGTCCCTATAGATCCATCCATCGATCGCCGGAGATCCATCTTTCTTACGCAACAATTCATGCATCCAATTCGTCCAAATCAACCGATTTCAACATTTCAATCATCAACACTTCATGCAATCATCAAACAACACTTGCACCGCAAACAATCATCATATTATCATATAAAATTCACCAAATCATGATTAAACAATGATCAAATCAACAAAATGGATCTAAACTTGCATCAACATAAAACTAGCACATAAATTTACCATTATAATCTTGCTAGATAAGATCCTATGGTTATTCAAATTGAAAATATACTTACATTGATTAGATATAGGTGAAAACAACTTGAAATGATGAAAATAAGATCAAATAACCCATATACTTGATTGAATCTGTGCGAGAGATGTTTATCACTCATCAAATCTTTTAAAACGGCTTGAAATTAACTAATTTCTAATCCGAACAGTGAAGAACGATCTTTAAATCTCTAAATTTGATGCAATCCTCTCTCTCTCTCTCTTTTGACGTAGATCTAGCCTTCCTTGACGTAGATCTTTAATCTTCTTATGTAGATCTAAGATTTTAATGGAGGGGAGATATATTTGATTGAGCAAGGAGGATCATGAGCTCAACCAAATGTAAAATGAAGAAACTAAACCATTCTCCTTGCCTCTACACCTCTATTTATATCCAAACCATCAGCCCACTAATGAGCCTCACTAATCGTCCACTATTGACTAATTGATCTGTTTAGAAATTGTATAGCACTAAAATAGCGATTCTGCCCAAGCCGCTGAACCAAAACTTTAATGTGACTACTCTAAGGAATTGGCAACACCGTTTGCTTTCCAATGGAATCGATCTCAGCAACTAATTCGATCCGAGTCAAAAGTTATGCCCCATACAAGACTGATAAAGGCAAAATGGTCATAAATAAAATTGATAAAAATTATGGTCATGTCACACATACCCATAACCAACATATCAAAATATGAAATGATTCAACCCTCAAGAAATTAAATAAAAATATTTTACGATCCTCCGATACGTAAAATGCGGGCCATTACATTCTCCTCCCTCCCTTTTAGGAATTTCGCCCCCGAAATCCCAAGCAAACATAAGCAACCAAAAACAACTCCGCATGACTATCATCCATGAGCAACTAATTTTACTATCCAAACCATCATTCATCAAGCCATGCATCCATATACTTAACCTAGCATGCGAAATTCTAACGAATAGTACAAGTTACAGTGGTGTAAGGTGACATGACATTAATGGGTCATACCAACGAAGAGTTCTGGATGGATCATCTTCATACCCTCTTCTGTCTCCCACGTACAAAGATAATCATCCTCACTCCATTGCACCTTTACTAGCTTAACCGTCTTCCTCCTAAGCTGTTTCGTGCAATTCCCCACAACAGGAAGCAAATTACAAGGTTTTGTAACTACGGACTTGACTTCTAGGTCTTCGTACTGTTCTGGAGATACCACCACATTCGAATCACGCACACACTTCCATAGAAATGACACATGAAAAAAATTGTGCACACTTGACATCTTCTCGGGTAAATCCAATCTATACACGAATTTCCCAGTCCGCTCGATTATCGGAAACGGTCCAACAAATCTCGGGGCTAACTTTCCTTTACATCTGAATCGAACAACATTCTTTAATGGTGAAATCTTCATGAAAACCATGTCACCAACGTCGAACTCCAAATTCTTTCGACGCTTATTAGTGTAACTCTTCTGACGATCCTGGGCTGCCTTCATTCATTGTGAACGATCTGGATACAATCTAATGTTTCTATGATCATCTCTAGCCAAAGCATTAACTTATCTCCAGTTTCTAACCAACATGCCGAAGAATTACACGGTCTACCATACAATGACTCATATGGTGTCATCCCAATGCTTGACTAGTAACTGTTGTTATACACAAACTCAACTAGATGTAGAAGGTCGTCCCATGATTCTCCAAAGTCCAATACACAAGCTCTTAGGAGATCTTCCAAAACTCGGTTAACCCACTCGGTTTGACCATCAGTCCCGGGATGATAAGCCGTACTCAAACACAACTCGGTTCCCAAAGTCTCTTGCAAACTCCTCCAAAATCCACTTGTGAACAATGGATCTCGATCAGTCACTATGATCTTTAGGATACCATGGAATCGAACTATCCATTTAATATAAAGATCGACCAACTTCGACGATGTCCTAATCGATCTGACAGGAATAAATCTTGCATTTTTGGTCAAGCTATCCACTATGACCCAAATTCCTTCGTTTTCTGCCCTGATTCTAAGCAGTCCATTGATAAAATTCATCAATATCTTCTCTCACTTCCACAAAAAAACTTACAATGGCTGAAGAAATCCACTCGGCTTCTTCTATTCATCTTTCACCAACTGACAGTTCATGCATTTGGAAATGAACTTTCCAACATCCCTCTTTGTCCCTTCCCAGTAGTAAGCTCGCTTCATGTCTTTATACATTTTGTTACCACCAGGATGAATCGCCAACTTTGAGTGATGACATTCCCTCAAAACCTCATCTCTCAATCCATCAATATCAGTAACAACCAATCGTCCTTGTTTTTGAACCCAACCCTCTCGATCGACCTTGAATTCCTTATCCTCTGGTTTCAACTTCTGGATAATCTCGACAAGCTTTATGCTATGCTTTTGGCTCTCGCCAATCCTTTCGATGATAGTAGGTCTTACCGATAAGCTTGCCAACTTTTCAGGTTCTAACTCACACCGGGGACTGAAATCAAACCCTGCCAAGTACTCGAGGTGCTTCCATTTTGAAAACATCGCTCCCAAACTTGTGTGTCCTCTAACCAACGCATCTTCCACTGTGTTACCTTTACCAGGAGCATATGCTATACAAAAATCATATGATGCCAGAAACTCTAACCATCGTTGCAGCGGAATATTCAAATCCTTTTTGGAGAAAAGATACTTCAACGACTTGTAATCCATAAACAACTCGAATCGAACTCCCAATGGGTAATGTCTCCACATATTCAAAGCAAAGACGATCGCTGCTAACTCCAAATCATGAGTTAGGTAATTCCTTTCATGTGGCTTCAGCTGTCGACTAGCGTAGGCCACAACTCTATCCTTCTGCATCAGTACTGCTCCAAGTCCAGTACCACATGCATCATCTCTTCGTTCCCACTTGGAATGGTCAAAACATCAGCACTCATCGGTCTCTCTTTCAGGATTCCAAAAGCTTGCTCACACATCGCATTCCATGTGAACACCTGGTTCTTCTTTGTCGGTCTTGTTAATGGTGCAGCTATCTTGGAGAAATCCTTGATAACCCGACGATAATATCCTGCCAACCCAAGGAAACTCCGAACATCTGTCGCATTCTTAGGTCTATCCCATTCCTGGATTGCTGCCACCTTAGCGGGGTCAACTGCTATCCCATTTCTAGAAATAACATGGCTAAGAACCTCACTTCACTCTTCCAGAAGTGACACTTCGAAAACTTCGCTCTCAGATGATGCTCTCGCAAGATTTCCAAAACAACACTCAAGTGCATCTTATGCTTTTCCTAATTCTAGGAGAAAACCATAATATCGTCCACGAACATAAGCACGAACTTGTTCAACTGATCTCTAAAAACCCTATTCATAAGATCCACAAAATACATTGGCACATTAGTCAGCCGGAATGGCATCACCAACCATTCGAAGAAAACAGATGGTGTCCTAAAAGCTGTCTTCGGCACACTATCCTTTGCCACCTCAACTGGTGGAATCCCGTTGCCAGATCCATTTGAGAAAACACCTTGGCTTTGTGAAACTTATCGAACAAGTCATCTGTCCTTGGGAACAGATACTTGTTCTTCTTGGTCATCTTGTTTAGCTAATGATAATCCGCACACAATCTCAAAGATCCAGCAGCCTTGGTTGTAGACATAACCGGTGCACCCCAATCGGACACACTTCATGAATCCTTTTCTCAAAAGATCATGTACTTGCACCTCTAACTCTCGCTATTCCTTAGGCATCATCCACCTAAGAGGCATGATGATTGGTCTAGCACCTTTGACCAAATCGATCCTGAACTCAATCTCACGATGCAGCGGCAACCTTTGACCTCATCAAAGACATCATTGAACTTACTAGCGATCAACACAGATGAGAAGTCTTCCGTGGAATCACAAGCAAATATAAATAATTTACGAAGACACCATCTTTGGGCTTACATCGGATTATAACAATTTACCCTTCCACATTTCCGACTATCACCTCGAGCTTCTCGCAATCTGCTTTTGTCGCATACCTCTTGAGCCAATGAATACCCAAAATAATCCCAAACCCAGCGAAGTTCAAAAGAAAGCAATTACACATAAAGGAGCAACCATGACTCAATAAAACTAGACCATGACAAATCATACGCAAACTAGACGAACCCCCAACTGGATTAGGCATAATCAATGGTCTATCACAAATCTTAGAATCCAAACCCAAGTGGCACACAAGCTCATTACAAATGAAAGAATGTGATGCTCCAGTATCAAACAACACACGAACTGAAACATCTCTAACGGAAAGAATATGTTGAATGATGACACTCTTCCCTTTCTTCTCATCCGTAGGAGCCCTGGAAGGATATGGAACAACCTTCAAAGAATACGTCTTCACAACCTGCTTACCCTTGGCTGCTTCTAGACAATCCTTCTTAAGATGCCCAGGCGTGCAGCAGTTGTGACACTTCCGTTCAGCTTTTGGTTTCTTGCAATCCTTGGAATAATGGCCCTTTTACTGGCAGTTGTAGCAAGTCACTTCGCCTTTCTGCTTTTACTGACCATCCTTTCCTTTCTTCTGTTGCTGCTTCCTCCTTTTGTTATTACCACTCTGTTGTGGTTTTGGTGCTGCGACAACAGTTTCTTCCTTGGGAAACAAACTCTCATGCCTTAGAGCTTTCTCCATGATCTTCTCGTAAGTATCATCCAAGTAATCAACCAGCTGATTCCCAAGATATTTGTCTAAGCCCATGACAAATTTTTTGTTCTTCTAGTAAGGAATCTCAACATATGAATGAGCATACTTGGACAAGGCTTCAAAATCCGAAACATACTCTAACACCAACCTACCATTCTTCTTCAACTCAACAAACCTCTTGAATAGAATATATTTCTGAACGTTAGAAATGAAATTCGTCTCAAACTTTGCTTGTAATTGATCCCACGAAATCTCATCTTATGGGGTCTCCAGAGTGACAGGGTTCCACCAATCCATAGCTCTGCCCTATAGTTATCTCGATGCAAGCTTGCTCTTAGTCGCATCGTCGATGCCCAAATCTTCAAATATCCGAATGCAAGTATCAAGCCACCCTTGATTCTCTACAATCGGCTCCGTCCCCTTAAACGACTTCCCTCATAGAGTAGTGAAATCTTTGCATAGCTTCGTAAAGTCCATAGCCTTAGGAACTTGCACTTGAACTCCTTTATCTGTCGCGGTTGTCTCTATAGCGGGTACCCTCCTCGTGATCGTTGCCATCATGGCCTCGAACATAGCTGAGTAGTCTGGTATACTGCAATCACCTCCTATAGGAGCAAACTCCTCCCTAGAAGCGTGTCTCACCAAGGTTTTAAATATCAGAAATCGGTCACGTTACGTCATGGGGATTTTAGAGACTTGATCTCGCATCGGGGGAGATCTCGGACGAGATGAGTCTAACTCGGGGGTTCATCTCAAATTTCCATCTTGGGTCTAAAAGTTTATATCGGAACAATCTCGGGGTACATGATATGTTAAAAAAAATGATATTCTTACAAAATGATTTTTATGAATGCTATTAAAAACATAGTAACTTAAACTTGAATTGCAAAATCACTTTATTATTCTTAATTTATGAAAGATTATTCTACTCTAAATCTTAATATGCTTAAAGCAGAAATATAACACAATGCAAATAGATTAGTGCTTAAACATATATTACATGTAAATTAATTATTGTTAGACATAAAACATTAAAAAGATCCAAAATGTTAGACCAAAAAATGGCACTAACACCCAAATGCAGATCACAGATCACAAAAATGCAGAAAGTAGTAAATAAGAGGGAACACATGAGATTTTTATAGTGGTTCAGCTGTAGATGTAGACTACGTCCACTATATAATCTTATTGTTATATTGATAAATTACAAGAATCAGTTACATGCAGACACACAATCTGTGTGTTAATTGAGATTACAAGAGAAGAATTTGGATGTATGAAGATGCAAAGTCCTTGCACGTCAGTAATGGTGAAATCCGTGAAGAAGAATGACCAAAAGTCCCTTCAATTTGCCATGTAGTGGTGTATTTATAGCTGTAGGAAAGCTCATAGGGAGGCCGGTTCGTGATAGGGCACGTGGAACCCGATCTGGAAAAGTAGGAGCGGTAATAGCCAAGAGAATAGCTCAAGATCTTCATGCTGCTACTGGATCAGGAGTCAGGTCATGATGGCGGGTCGTGACCACCATGTGCATCACGAGCGGGTCCACTTGCGAGCTGGAGTGTTGAAGCCTACGCCAGGAGGGTCGGGCCATGGTCTAGGGATGTGCCATGAGCCGAGTGGTGATCGAGGAGTCCACCACGAGCCGAGGGGCGAACCCCAAAGGGGGCGAGCCAGTGTCATGTGGTGAGGGTGAATCGAGACCATGTTCACAAACCAAAGTTGCTCTTCTACGTGTATTTACAGAAACGGGCATAACTTCTAAACCGTAAGTCCGATTGGGCCAAACGAAAGCTCATTTTGAAGGTAATTCAGACGGCTATAAGAATTACAGATCTCAACTTTGTAAATGCTATTTTTGGGCCCAAAAGAGGTCATCTGATAGGAGTTTCGGGCTTGTTTATGTTGATGATGTGATTTCGACCAAACCGCTTCATGTTTGTTGACGATGTTCTCAATGCCTGAGTGCGATGCTATCCAGAAATTCCATGTGTGACAGCTTTTACCAAAAAGTGTGTCAACACAAAACATTAAATAAAACATAAGTAGACCTCATAGGTAACATGTATGTAAAAAAAATAACGAATTTGAAAATCATAAGCATTGTAGAATATATATGAACATACAATATAGTCATTTAACATGAAAAATGTAAAATGGTAGGAGAAAAACTGTAATGGAGTTCAAAAGCTATTATACTATACATTAATATATAGTATACGTTCATAGGAAATCTACAAATATGTCTCTCATACGTTATTTTATACATGGACTTTGGCTAAAAACGATTAACCAGAGCTCTGATACCAAATGTGACGACCACCCATAACTCCTGCATTGAACAAGAGGAGTAATGCGCTGAAATGTGTGTCAGGCAGCTACGTACAATCATCAAAGTAAGTTAAACACACGGAACCTGTCGTATAACTCACATCGTAAGGATAAATTATAATATAACATATACAACAGGTAATAACAGTGATGTATAATTGAGCAGAATCTTAAACTTTCATATCAACTAGAAAGATCCATACACCACTGGAATACGTCATCAGAGTCTGTACAAAGTTTCTTACTACAAGTCACTCAGAGAATACATCAAACAATGGAAAATAGAAAAATATGTATAGTAGAAAACAAATATGTAACCCTCTAGCTTGTCATCGATCTGCAGTATCATCCACTAAGATCTGATGCCTATTACCTGCTACTCAGTCTTCCCATCCACAAAGGATGAAAAACCCAAGTTAATAAGAGGGAACATAAAACCTTGAGTTAGACAACAGTCTTAATGAGCGATAATACAACTATCTAATATCATCAATAAAATATATGAGAAATAGGTAGATTAATCAACTACCAACGCATTAGAGAAGAACCCAATTCGTCTTCCTCACATCCGACAGTGATAGTCTTTACAACAATCAGATAGAAACAAAAAGTACATTCATGGCAATCAGTTATCAAGCGTGATTACCCTAATCGATATTGACATCACCCAAGCACAATCCCCGAAGGCCTAAACCAACATCAGACAAGCACTCAAGAGAAATTTCCTTCTACGTCAAATAGTCTACACAAGACGATACAAGAAAAACAATCATCATCCATGACTCTGACTATCACAGCCAATCCTGCTTTGCAACCATCGTTGATCGTATGACCGGCTCAATATCATGTCCTCCGTCAAGGGATAATGGTAAACCCCGGTTCTAGCAGAAACTCCATACGCCATCGTGACTCGTATTTCTAGGCCCATCATGACTCCCCAGGGTACTCAACCATTCTATCGATCTTTTAGGCACCCCTATTATACTCCTGCTTTTGAGTCCGCTAGAACGTACGACAACGAAAATTCCTCGGCCTCCAATATATCTAGTCGTCATCACCTATGACTTTCCTTAGCTCAACAGCCTTCTCGAGCGACCATTATCTACGATCTCAAACATCCTTGAGTCGCCTTACATCTTCGTTGCATTTCATCGATCAATGAACACTTGAAGATGCTTCAAACATTCCATCTAAATTCAAGTCGAAGCTACATCCAACGTCGAGCCAAAAATAAACATTATTTGGTCACTTATGTGATGGATCACTCATGATACATCCATGGATCGCTCAAGGTCCATCCATGGATCCCTCAAGATCCATCCCTAGGTCGTTCAAGATCCATCCCTGGATCTCTGTAGATCCATCTAAGATTCATCCTAGATCCATTTAGATACATCCCAGGTCCTTGTAGATCCATCTAAAATCCATCTTGGATTCCTATAGATCCATCTAAAATCCATCCTGGATCCCTATAGATCCATCCGTGGATTGCTGAAGATCCTTCCTAGGTCCCAGTAGATCCATCCATGGATCGCTGAAGATCTGTCCTAGGTCCCAGTAGATCCATCCATGGATCGCTGAAGATCCACTCTAGGTCCCTGTAGATCCCTCTATGGATCGTTGGCGATCCATCCTTTCTTGCGTAACAATCCATGCATCCAATTCGTCCAAATCAACCAATTTCAACATTTTAATCATCAACACTTCATGTAGTCATCATATTATCATATAAAATTCACCAAACCATGAATAAACAATAATCAAATCAACTAAATGGATTTAAACTTGCATCAACATAGAATTAGCACATGAATTTACCATTATAATCTTGCTTGATAAGATCCTATGGTGATTCGAATTGAGAATATGCTTACATTGATTAGATCTAGGTGAAAACAACTTGAAATGATGAAAATAATATCAAACAACCCATGTATTTGATTGAGTCCGTGCGAGAGATACTTATCACTCACCAAATCTTCAAGATAGCTAGAAATCAACTAATATCTAATCCGGACAGCGATCTTCAAATCTCTTAATTTGATGTGATCCTCTCTCTCTCAATCGATGTAGATCTAGCCTTCCTTGATGTAGATCTTCAATCTTCTTATGTAGATGTAAGATTTTAATAGAGGGGAGATGTATTTGCTTGAGAAAGGAGGATCACGCGCTCAACCAAATGGGAGATAAAGAAATTAAACCATTCTCCTTGCCTCTATCCCTCTATTTATAGCCAAACCACTAGCTCACTAATCAACCCACTAATGTCTAATTAGCCTATCTAGAAATTGTGTAGCGCTAAAACAATGATTCCTCTCAAAACACTGAACCCAGACTTTAATGTGACCACTCTAAGGGATTGGAAACACCATTTCCTTTCCAACGAACTCGTTCTCAGCACCTGATTCGATCCCAGTCAAAAGTTATTCCTTGTACAATATTGACAAGGGAAAAATGGTCACAAATAAAATTGATAAAAATTATAGACACGTGTCACATCCCCATAACCAACATACCAAAATATGAGAATGATCGGACCCTCAGGGAATTAAATAAAAATAATTACGATCTTTCGATACGTAAAATGCGGGCCATTACAATTTCACATCTCTACATATGTGAAAACTGGCTTTTGAATCCATATTCCACGGTTTCTCAATACTAAATTGGAGATCGCCAGAAGAATCTCTATCGATGCCCTCAGTGAAACCTACTTGTGCCTCATCACTAATACTATCACTATGCACAACCTTCTTTTTATCCTTTTGATAACCATTGCAATTTCTACGTATGTGACCTTCGTTAGCACAATGATGCAAGTGATAGCACTTTTACCACTAGCCCCCTTCTTCTTCCAATCTATATCTTTCCTCAAGTCCCTTGCTACCATTGCCTCATTTGAACCAAATTTATGCCTGGGCCTTTTCTTCTTAGCTCCTCATTCGAAAGACTGCTTCGAACAGTTTCCAAAAAGGTAGTTCCATTAGCATTGGAATTACTCAATGGAACAACAAAAGTCTCACAGCTTTCTAAAAGCGAACTCATCAATAAAAAAGACTACAACTCAACATTAAAATTGACTTTCATATTTGCCAATTGATTCACAACATCTTGAAACTCGTTTAAATGCTCTACAATAGACTTTTCTTTACCCGATCTCAGTTGTAAAAGCTTTCGAACTAGAAAAGCCTTACTTGTAGCACTCTTCGACTCATATAGTGATACTAATTTTTATGACAAAGCCTTCACGGATTCACAACTAGTCACATGGTGGAACACTAAATCATTCAAATATTTGTGAATCAATGCAATCGCCTTTTTTGTCCATCTTCTTTCATTTTCCCTCATCCATATTCGATGGTTTCTTCCCATCTCTATCAATGCGATCATGTAGATCATTGAGATATAGAACATCCTCCATCTTTGACTTTCATATACCCAGTTCTTCCCACTAAAAATAATCTTCAAAAACGACATCATCTTCGACATCTACAATCTTCAATCTTTTTTTTTCTAAGGAAAATCCATCCCTCAAAAACCATCAAAAAGATGGTGAGGTAGGGAGGCGTTGCATATATAATAACGAAGCTGGGAAAATGCCTCCCAACGGTGGCTCACAAAATGATAGGCAATAAGTAAACCACAATCACAACCACAAATGACTAAATAAGCATAAGTAGAAAATATAGTCCTAAGCAGGAGAAGAAGGGGATAAAACAGTGAAAGTCCAGCCTCATCAAATGAGAACCCCACAAGATGACATGGGCAAGACAGGAAAGCAACGCCTGTAGACTGAAGCCAAAAAAAAGAGCTCTCTGCAGGGGATAAAGGCAGTCCAAGTCTGAGTGAGAAAGCAATAGCAATAATATGATAGCAACGCGCACCAAGACGATATGGTCTAAGATAGGGACATACGACCAATCCACCAGTGATGGGGCGGCGGGACTAAAAGAATACGAGCTATCTCCAGGGAACCTGTAAGAGATAAATAGAGCCAGCGGTAACTGATACTACAAAGAGAAATGTTAATCAAATAGTAAACAAACATTAACTGGTGTAGAGTATGGTAAAGTCAGTGGTAAAGGTTTCTAGGAATCTACTAGAAGGCCCTGAATATGGGGAGGCGATAAACACATTTTTAATATCCTCATAAATAAGATCAATGATCTTTGCACGATCGAATTTCCTATTATCATATCAAAAATTGTTGCGATTTCACCAAAGGTGCCAACAAATATACGCTGGAAGGATGCGAGCGAGAATATACCAAGTGGACTTGCCACGAGAGTTGGACACCACCAAAAGGTGCAATGAGAGTTGAGAAATGAAGGAGTAGGTGGAAATCCCATCAAGTTTACAAAGTGGAGCCAAATGGGATTAGCGGACTCGCTATTGCCAAAAAGATGAGATATAAATTCGCAGTGTCCGACAGAGCGGCAACAACATTTAGAGGTAGATGCTATGCCAATTCTAGATATGATCTCGTCGAGTGGAAGACTCTTATGAATAAGCTTCCACATGAAGATAGAGACTTTAGGAAGGATGTACCGCTCCCAGATCATGCAAAAGGGGAGCCTGATGGGGCAATGGTGTCGAATGGCATCCTACGCTTTCTTCAGAGAGAACGAACCGACAGACCAAAGAGGAGGGTTACAAGTGGTGACATTATCATATGACACTTTACTTTTTGCATAAGTTTCCAAGTTTCACTGGAGAAGGGGGGAGCCAGAGAAGCCATAGGAAGCAAGTTTGCGATATTTATGATGAAGATAGTTGGACCAGGGTGAGTCAAGGTGAAGAAAGCGATGCCAGAGTTTGAAATAGTAGGCCATACAGACCTCCCGGAAATTCCGAATGTCAAGGCCCCCTTCAGCTTTAGGGCAACATATGCGGTCCCTTGAGACCCATTGATGCTTTAACTGATTGTCATGCATGCCCCAAAAAAAATTGGAACACAGACATTGAAATTCAGAAAGAAATAATTCGGTAGGCGCAGAGACAGTAAATATGTAAGAGCTAATGAAACACAGAACCGATTGGATAAGGATAAGTTTGCCATCTTGGGAATGGATGGATCCACTCCATTTGTTGATTAGTTTGCAAGCTTTGACGATGGGCCCTTTAAAATAGATGTTAATTTTGAGACCCTGATACAGTTGAACACCTAAATACGTAAATGGTGGGCGGCAAATGGCGAACCCAATCGCATTATGGATTTTAGCTTTAAGAGCCCCAAGGGCCCTAGCCGGACAAATAATGGAACTTTTAGAAGAGTTTGTAATTTGGCCAGAACAGCGTTCGTAGTCCTTTAGGAAAAGAACTAAACTATGAATGGATCTAGAATGCCATAGCGAAGATAGGCATGTCATCAGCAAAAGATAGGGCAGAGATAATAGAAGCTCTACTAGGCAGGGGGAAATGCCTGATTTTGCCAGATAAAATTAAGTTTTCAAGGCCACGTTTTAACGCCTCAATGACGATGATGAAGAGGCTCGGTGAAAGGGAATCACCCTGTCGGACTCCTCTACCTAAAGGAAAGAAACCTTTGGGGCTACCAATGATGAGAATTGAGTACCAGCAGTTGGAAATGAGTCTCCACAATAGGTCAATAGTTCACAAAAATCAAATTTCCGAAGGACTTTGATGAGGAAAAACCAAGAGAGACGATCACAGGCCTTGGCCATATCCAATTTAATCACCACTGTAGCACCTCTTGCTTCGTGGTTAATCTGAGAAACAAGTTCCTGAGCCAAGGATGTTATCAGAAATCAGTCTACCTTTGATAAAGCCAGTTTGGGTCGGAGAGATGATGGTAGGAAGAACATCAGACCGTCTAATGGCAATGATTTTGGAGATGATTTTGTTGCAGAAATTGCACAGACTAATTGGACGAAGATTAGAGGGGCTTATCAGATTGTCAATTTTGGGTAAGAGAATGATGTTGGTATCAGTCCAATTTTGGGAAGTGGATGGCCACTGAAAAAGGCCTGAATAGCCAAACCAAGGTCAGAACCAATGATATCCTAGAAGGAGTGGAAGAACATGCCATTAAACCCATCAGGGCCAGCAACACTGTTCTTGTCTAACTGAAAAACTGCTTCTTTGATTTCATCATTAGACGGAGGGTTCGCCAAGGAGACATTGACATTGTCATGAATGAGGGGCGGAATGTGTGCAAGAATATCCATGTCAGGGACAGCAACAGAAGGCGAACCTAGGAGATTTAAAAAAAGAAACAATGGTGCTATCAGTTTCACTACCTTCAGCGGCCCAAGAACCATCCGGTTATTGAATTTTGTGAATAGTGAGTATATTTCTGTTTTTATTAAAAATGGAGTGGAAAAACTTAGAATTGGAATCCTCATGAAGGATCCACATTAAACAGGCTTTCTGATTCCAAAAAGTTTCTTCAGTTTTGAGGGCCTGATCGAACTCGTTTTTGGCTAGCAGCCAAGATTCACGATTGGAAGCAGAGGGGTCCTCATCGTATATCGCTTCTTTAATTGAAACATTCTTATCAGCCTCCATGACATGATCATAGATGTTCGAGAAAGTGGATTTGTTCCAAGCACGAACCTACACCTTAACATTACGCAGCTTAGCAGAAAAGGCTTGTAGTGGGTTACCTGAACAGGTAAATCCATGCATCCTTAATAACCTCGCGAAACGAATGATGAGTGACCCACATATTTTGGAAACGGAAAGATTTAGGCGACACGTCAATTCTATATTTTAAGTGAAGAAGCATAGGAGCATGATCCGAGTTAGACTAATGAAGATGATCGACCGACGAAGAGAATGGGTTATCAAACCACCCCGAGTTGCCGAAAACACGATCAAGTCTAGCAGAGATGTGATACTCGCCTTCCGGGTTATTACTCCAAGTATACGAGGAACAACCAGATGAATTTCCGTGAGGCCCGCAAAGGCGATGCAGGGGTTGAAATCATCTACAGCATAAGAGTTAGTGGGATTACTGCAAAAATTTTCATCGTCATTATCAATGATATTAAAGTCACCTCCAATTACCCAAGTTTGAAAGCATAAGAACACAAGATTGGAGATGTCATTCCACAGATCATGTCTGTCACCACCCGAACATTTAGCATAAACACAAGAAAACAGATAGGGGGCTGTCTGCGAGACGATATTGATAGACAAAGCTAAAATTTGCTCCGAATCATGAATGATAGAGGCGGACCAATCAAATTTCCATAAAACTACAATTGGAAATCCCATTGAGGAATCCTATTTTATGAACCAATAAATAAAGAGATTGAGATTCCACCATCGTTTTTTGAATGGAAAGGGCCGAGATATTGTGCACTTTGGTAATATGCTTTAGACGATTAACAGTTGGATCGTTACCAACCCCGCGTATATTCTAGAATAGAATATTAATCATAGAGATTTTGCGGAAGTTGAAGCTTTAGAGAATTTGGTGATACTCGCCAGCGTTTTTGGTTCGATAGACTGAGTATTACCCATCCCACGAGAGGATTGAGGTATAGTGTGGTTGTTTTTGCGTATAAGAGAAGGTGAAACAATGTTTGTAGACGACGCAGGCGCGGACCCAAGAATTAACTCAAGGCCTGGGGACTTGGAAGTAAATTAGGTTCAGAGAGCTGAATGTATTTCGAATGCACATTATGTGTATGGAGAGGGGACTGGATGGTAAGCATATCACTACTACTGGTATGTAAACGTGATGGTGGAGAGTTATTATAAACAAGACTAGACTCAGGAGATAAAAGAAAAACCTGCGCACTTGTTGCATCACCATTAGAGAGTGAATGAGACCCAGTGGGGCAACTAGTTGATACACCAACCAAGTTGTCAGTAGAGCATATTGACCACAAATTGGATATAACTGCAGACTTCTCCTCATCAACGGTTACTTCGTCAGACAGTAAGTCGTCCGTATCCAAGTCAAAGCCCTCACCTGAGTCTACAGATTTTTATCCAACTTTTGAAGCAGGCAGTCCCCGAGTTAAGCGTTGATTAACTTTTCATGGTCTTCCACGACCACGCCTTTAAGGAAAACTTGAGCTTTGGGGTAAACCAGCGTAAGGAAGAAGGTCAGCAGCTGTCAGGATAGCTGATGCTTTAATCGGGCGAGAAGCATGGTGGTAATCAACACTTGTTGTAGTGGGAGAGGATCGTCCAGATGAACCAGCCTCGAGCAGTGAACCATCCTGCCTCAAAGAGTGATCAGTGGACATCAAAGCAGTGCATGATACCACAGACTGATACAATTGATTATTACCTATGTTAGAGCAAAACACACCCAAGCTATAATGATCTCGAGCTACATCAGCATGTTGCGGCTGAACTTGGTAGTTGAACAGCGGGTTGTGTTGAGGTAAGAGAGCATGATGCGTCCAAGGTATCGCTGCAGCAGCGTGCTGAAACGAGAAGCCATTCTACATGCTATCATTGAGGAGGAGTTGAGCAAGATGCATATCATTTGTTAAAGAAGGGAAGCTCCACGGGACAACTTGGTCGTGGAAAGCCAAGGGGGAACAGGTGGAAAAGTCACCTGTGTAACGAACCGCATTCTACGCATCGAAGGATCGTAGAATATTTATTTTATTCTCATACGAAGCCGCATGGTCGTATAACTTTAGGGAACGACTATAGGGTTCATTTCTCATGTTCACGATTTTTGCCGAATTTTTAATGACCATTCTGCCTCTAGCGAATCTTGTTTCGCCTATAACTTTTGATTGTTAAGAAGTTTTGACCTAAAACCACTTCCATTGGATTTAGATGATGGTTTACCTTTCCGTAAAATGGTCACAATAATCAAACGGACTAACCATTTGGGAGATATGACTGAATTAAGGTTAGGAAGGTAAAAAAACAACTTAACCGGGCTTAATAGGATAATTAGTTGAAGGGCTCATAACCCATTTCGGGATTAGGGTAATGGGGAGGCTGAAATCAGTTAGGAAACCATCTCATTTCAGTTTTCTAGCCGCCACAAACATTCTTTGAACCCTAGTAATGACCTCCACCTTCTAAATTCATCTTTAATCACTTTCTAATCCAATATTAAGCGAATATACATCAAATCAAGGCGGATTGGCATCAAATCAAAGTTAGGGCTGCTGTGTTGCATAGGAACTTGACCCAAATCAGTGGAGTTTCAGATCTAAGAATTTATTTGTGGCTAAGGTGAGTGATTAGCACTTTTATTTACTAATTATAGCTAATTAGGAGTGATTAGTGATAATCAACAAAATTATGCATCATAAAAATCTGGAAAAATATATAGGAATTCTAAAATATTATTTTATGGCTCTGATAAAAATTTGGATTAAGTTTGCTAATCGTATAGTTAAAACATGATTAAGGGGAAATTCATGGTTTTAGGGTATCTTTGATCCTAAGTAACCCTTATGCTTGATGTTTTTATTTTCTTGATTGACTCTATATGCTATTACTACTTTTTGGAATGCTTTATGTGTAATGACCCGCATTGGCAGAGGTATTATAATTAATTTATTTAATTATTTAAATGGTGAATTACAGGATGTAATGGTCGTTGAATTAAATAATGGTGAATATTTAATTAAAATAATAAATTAAATAATATATTTAATTCTGAAATAATCAGAATTAGCTGAAATGGCGATATAGTGTGAACTGGATCATCTGTGATATTTAATTCAGTTTAGAATTGAATTAGAATAACGAATATATTCAATCGACGGCAGTTTGAATGTAGAGTTTTAATATAATTAAAATAGAGCGCGTAACGATGCAGCAGTTCGCTATTTGGCGATTTGAACTTCAACTGGGTATACAGGGTTCGTTTTAAGCTGGATTTCTGTGAAACAAGAAACGTGTGGAGCTGGTGGAGTATATCTTTCTAGTGGAAGAGAAAAATCGGGGTTTCGTCGTGTAGATTTTGATTTACGTCCAAATCAAATTTTAGAAAAGTCGTTGTGGAATTCCTTTATAATTTATAAAGGAATTATTTATATTTTAAAAAGGAATTTCAATATAAATCGAATATCGGGTTGACCCAGATTTGAAATATCAAGCTAGAAATTCATATAGGAATATTCTAGAGCTGAACGATATCGTATGTGGATATATACGATAATATTTATTTATAAATATTTAATTTAATTATAAATAATTTAAATATATTTAAATATATTTATATATTTAAATGGGTCATTCAGAGCTTTAAAAATAGCCGGTTTTGCAAACGAAGTCGGAATTCGATGAAATTAGTTTTGTTGGATCCACAATGTCGAATAGTTGTTAGATTACCAGTTTCGTGATTTTTAGAGTCACTATGTGGTCGTACGGATTTTCAGAGTGAAAAACAGTCAGTATTTTGACAGTTAAAAATACGCTGTGTGAGCAAACGGAGTCGGAATTCAACGAAACCAGTTTCGTTGGAACCGTAATGTCGAACTCTAGCTACATGACCATTTTCGTGATTTTTGATTATCGTGTGTGATCACACGGATTTTTAGAAGACGGATACGAATATAAAATGATAAGAATAAAATATCTAAAAATATTCTAAAAAAATATCTAGATATTTATCACTAGTATAAATACCCCTTTAACAATCTTTTAACCTAATTTCAGTTTTTCCTTGGTCAAAATTTCTGTCGTCATCTTCTGAAACGAGAAAACAATTTTTCAGCCTCTTCAAAAAAATCAAATAAAAATCCAAATAAAATCATCAAATCATGAGACTCATGTATTTTGATTCAGCGCGTCCTCCTCTTCAAGCTCGTATCAGTCTGGTAGAGTTCGACGTTAATTCGGGTGCTCTGGATTTTTGACAGCGAACCTAGGGTTCATTTTGTGGTGAAGTACAATGGGTTTTGAACCATTTCGAGTTCGAATCTGAACTCAGGTGGTCGAATAGAGGATGTTTGCAAATAACTGGTGGGTTCCGTTCAAAGAAGCGTCGATCTCTGTATGGGGCTCATCGTCGAAGTCGCGATTCCCATTGTGATGCGATCCGATCATTTTGGGGCGGAGAGGATGGAGTGATAGATGAGATGATTTATGGTGGCAACGGTTTCGAAAACAATGGAGGAAAGAGGGAAAACGAGGTGGAGGAAGCATCGGGAAATGGCTGTGGAAATGGAGTACGGGTTCGCAAGTCCAACTGGGAAGAAAAGGGTGTATTCGGGCCGTGGGTTTCCAAGAGGATAATGGGCCAAGAGTGAGAGGTTAAGCCCATTTATAGAAATAGGACATTTAATTAATTTTAAATTAAATTGGTCAAACTTTAAAAATGTATATCTATTTCATACGTGGTCAGAATTGGACAAGACAAGATCCGTCGGGATCAGATGGATGGGACCGTTACAGTGGAACTGACTGGGAGTAGATTGGTGCTCGTTACAATTTATAGCAAAATAAATTGTTCGTCTGAATCAAACCGAGCGATGGTTATCGTTATTAAAGATGATCGTCTAATATGAGTAAATCTCACTAACTCTAAACAGTTTATAATTTCATGTTGTATTTTTAGAACTGTTAAATATTGGCAGATTGACTGTGTGTTGATTGTTTGATTGAACTACTAGTCAGTTAATTGAATTTCTATATTTGATTCTGTTTAACAGAATATAACATATGGAACTGAAAGTGATGTTATCTATATTGTTTAACATCTGTGATGCAGGGAAACAGGTTGGAGGAATCCGACTGGATTCCTCAACATTTATTTTATTGTTTTCATATATTGTGATATATGATGTGATATATAATCTGTTGTCGATTATATGTGTTTGAACGATACTGATCATCCTGATTTGATATGTTGAATACCATAACAAACCGGAATGTTGATTAGGGAATTTTCAAGGTGATATTGAAAATAAAATATTTATAAATGAAATATTTATAAATAAGATATATTTATAAATTGGAATATTTATAAATAGGAGATATTTAGAAAAGGTAAATTATAAAATCAAAGAATGAATTTGAAAAGGAAATATTTGCAAACCATTTGCAAATAGAATAATAGAAAAGGAAATATTTGTATAATCATTTACAAATAGAATTGATAGGAAATATTTAGAAAATAAACAGAGTTATAAAAAGGAAATTTGTTTATAACCAAATAGGATGTTATAAAAATGAAAAACGTTACTAAAACGGAAATCATTTGTAAAGTGAAGAACTGTTACTAAAAGTAAATCTTTATAAATGAATAGTTTAATCGAGTTAAAAGGAGTTAATCGATGATAGTTTAATCAAGTTAAAAGGAGTTAATCGATGTTAGTTTAATCGAGTTAAAAGGAGTTAATCGGTGTTAGTTTAATCGAGTGAAAAGGAGTTAATCGATGTTAGTCTAATCGAGTCAAAAGGAGTTAATCGATGTTAGTTTAATCGAGTCAAAAGGAGTTAATCGATGTTAGTTTAATCGAAAGGAGTTAATCGATGTTAATTTAATCGGAAGGAGTTAATAGATGTCAGTTAAATCGAAAGGAGTTACCGATGTTAGTTTAATCGATTAGAGTTAAAGAAAATGAGTTAATCGAATATAGTTTATTCGAATAGAAAGTAAAAGGAGTTATCGAATATAGTTAATTCGACAGGAGTTAAGTAAATAGAGTTAATCCAAAGGAGTTAATCGAATAGACTTAATTGAAAGAGTTAATCGAATATAGTTACTCGAAAGAAAGGTTAAGTAAGGAAGTTAGATAAAGAAATATAAAGAGAACTTTGCCAATTTCAAAGTTAGAAATGTTGTTCAGTTAAGGTCTGAGAGGTAGTTCTACCCCAACTTGATTGGCTTCTTATTTAACTAAGGAATGGTTAAGGTTCGATAGTAAAGGATGGTTAAGTGAATTTAGTAATTAAAGGAAATGGTTTGAGTTGGCATCGCGATGGTTTGTTTAAACATCTGTCTAAGTCCAATGAAGAAGCTTGGGAAAAGTTTTCCAAATAAGAAACCAGAAATGTTTTCTATTAAAGAAAACAAGAAATGGAAATGTTTTCCATTGTTAATAACGTATATTTTCCAAATTTAAAAAATAAGAAATATTGAATATAGGGAAACATGAGACAAGTAAATTAATGAACTAAGGAGATATATGATTGATGATTGATTGATAGAATTTCCATCTGGAAATAATATCGTTGTTTGCACACGTGTTTTTCTTTGATAGTTAAATCATAGACTATCAAAGTTTTGACCATTTTAACGTTGTTAATATGGAGAGACCGGTTGGATTATTATCCAAAGAACCACTCTGTATTGGCATAAGCGTTGCGAATCATATATGCCAAAGGAAATTGAAGACGGAGTTATGCAAGGGCTATCCTGTTTACAGAATAGTGCCTTCGGTTCATCCAATTCTTGGATGGCTTGTATGGACGAATGTCTGACAGAGTATCTCTAGACGATCACGTATATTGATTTCTCCAACCGTACCAAGAGTGGAAGCGGAGAAGGAAACTTCTTTTAGCTAACACATAATGTATGGTTGAGGACGTCAATCGATGATTTGATGGATTTGACGATGTGGCATTCAAAGTGAATCTGGTGTGATGATAAAGTGTAGCTTCTAGCCTCACATCCGGTAAATGACAGAAATCGGGCAGGCAGCATGGCTAAGTCGGTCGCATCGAAGTAGGGTGTATAGTCACCTGATCTAGAGTTTCATTTACTTCTAAAAATCTATTGTTGATGTTGTCCCATTCGGGAAACGGTTGCTGATCCCAACTGTTGGTGATATACATTCGATACACTCAAGCGAAATAAGTGGTCGGTCATGTGTGGCCGGGTTGCAAGATGTTCTTGTTGAACCCAGTGTATTCCTCTCTAGATGTACACAAGCGGAAGGTGGTCCCATACCTTGTCATAGTTCGAAATCCATTACCCAATACGTGCTTGCGGTTTTGATTGTATACTATATATGTAGAACGTGAGATGAAAGCGTTTCTACTAGATGATTATTATATTGTGTTGATAGACATTATTATAATATCAAAAGGTTTTGATATAAAGCTATTTGGATTCTCATAAGGGAAAATCCCGTTCCGTTATGCGGTGTGTTCTTATGAGATATCATTTACCTACTTGAACTGTTTTAAACCGTTTTACTCATACTAGTCCCATGACTGACCCAGAGTTTATTTGTTTGTTTCCCTAAACTCTTGGGTGCCTAAATTTGTACAGGCAGTCAAGTAGTCGGGATTTACAGATATACTGGAAGAGCTTGGAGCAGGAGGCTTCTGGATCATATAGCTATAGTTATTTCTGTTGTGCTGTAAGTGCTGTACTTTGATAATGATATGTATATTCAAGTCAAAATTTGTATTTTAAAGTTATGTTATGAAATATATTTATTCGTTCCGCTGTGAGATTCGTGTTACTCTGATGTTGTGTTCTTCTTCTTCTTCTTCTATTCTAAGTTTCTATCTTATCTTCCTCATCCTCTAATTTCTTTCATTAATGATTGGTATTTTTCGATGTTTGGTTAGTCATCATCGTGTTTATGTCGATAACCAAAGTCGTCAAAATCCCGGGTCATTACAGTTGGTATCAGAGCTTTAGTTAAGTGAATTACCTTGGCTCTGTGGCGTGACTCGGTAGAGATAGGGTTAGTAATACCCTAGATTGAGTTGAGTGTATACATACGAGTGAACGTATTTGTTATTGATATAAAAATTTGTTTTATATTGTGTGGGTTGATTGGTTGAGCCGTTTATGAGTTCTGGTCGATCAGTTTGATCCACTGTATCGGTAGGAGTTTATAAACACTCGAATACTATAGGTCGACACGATATGTTTTGAAAAGAGGGCAAACTAAAATAAGTTTACCCAAGGTATATCTTGATATAGAGAAGATATATATATCAAAATTATACTATAGTGGATATATTGGTTGTTACTATAATCGAGTAAGATTATAAATTAAATGGTTATGTAAATAACCAATCAGAATTCATATAAGTGAAATACGTGAAATCAGATGAGTTAAATCTGAAATTTAAACCAGGAATTGAATTAAAACTCTGGAGAATTGGATAAGTGTTTGTAAATGGATTTGGATTAAAAGTAAGGAAAATTTAAGATCCTGGGAGATTTTAAATTGTTTTACAAGCAGTGTGAATTATATTTTGAAATGAATTTCAAAGTGAAAATGTTTAGAAATAGTTTTATAGTATTGAACTCACTTCGATCGCTGAAAAATAGATTCCGATGATGACAGCTGCATCATCAGTATTCATTTTCGAGTTGTAAGTGACGAATTACTACCAGAGATACTATTTTGAATTTGTTTTGGGAAAGACAAGTGTGTTGAATTTCAAACTGGGATTTATAATAAAGAATGAATAAAGAAAGTTTGAAATAGAAATTGAAAATAGAAATTCAAAGGGAGTTTGAATATATGAAATTCAATGGAAGTGATATAGAATTTGAATATAGAAATTCAAATGGGGTTTGAATATAGAATTCAAAAGGAATTCAAATATAGGATTTGAATATATAGAATTTGAATAAAGAGAATTCAAATAGAAATTGAATATAGAAATTCAAAGGGAGTTTGAATATATGAAAATTCAATGGAATTGAAATAGAAATTGAATATAGAAATTCAAAGGGAGTTGGAATATATGAAATTCAATGGAAGTGATATAGGATTTGAATATCGAAAGTGAAATGAAAATTTGAATATAGAAATTCAAATGGAATTCAAATATAGAATTTGAATATAGAAAATATAAAGGAATTCAAATATAGGATTTGAATATATAGAATTTGAATATAGAATTCAAATGGAATAAAAAAAATAGGATTTGAATAATAGAAGTGAAATAGATTTGAATAATAGAAGTGATATAAAATTTGAATAGAAATTGAATAGAATTAACTAAGTCGAAGAGGAATTAGTTAATCGAGTTTTGAATTTGAAGTTGAACTTTGAAAGGTGAAATTGGATTTGTAAATGGATATTCGAAATCGAATATAGAACTTAAATTTGAAATATGGATTCAAATTAGTTAATAAACAAGTTAAAATATATTTGAACATGTCATGTTCAAATATAAAAGTGAAATAGACTAAAGAGTTAATTAACAAATTAATTAACGAATTGAGTTAAAACGATCAGGTATAGTTAAAATAGATTAGGCAGGTATAAATATACATGAGATAGGTATGGATAAGGTATGAAGGTATATAAATAGAATGCTCGATGAAAAGGTATGTATTTAATTCATATATGAGATTTTATGCGCCGTATCGGTTAGCCGCTTGGCCTTTTTCTTTTTCTTTTGGATTGGTGAGGGCCATGGGAGGCTATTTGAAATATCCCGATGCTCCCGGTATAAAAGGAGGTTATGGCGAATTTTTCCGGGAATTTAAGGAGTTCGAATATTTTTAAGATAATTTGATAGTTAGAAATCAACGTATCGATATATATAGAAGTCGATAAGGAAACGAACTTAGAAATAGAATAGTAAAATCAAAAAGGAAGACTAAGAATAAAATCTAGTAAGAATAGAAAGAGAAAGCGTATACGTGTTTAAAAGTGAATAAGTAGTTGTATGGTATTGATTATTCGAGTAAGTAGTCATATCTGTTTTGACGTTATAAATGTTATTCAGTCAAGGTCTGAGAGGTAGTTATACCCCAACTTGATTGATTTCATTATTAACAAATAAATAGTCAGATTTCAGGCTCAAAGATCAATGTTGAATAAGAGTTAGTTGAATATAGTATTTGGGTTGTCGTAACAATGTTTTACACAACATCCGTTTTAACCCAAATAAGTGTAAGCTTGGAAATCTAATAAAGAATATTTCCTAAGTATAGAAATATACGAGATCGGAAAAGAGATAAGTAATTGGAATATTTTCCAATTATAAATAGCATATATTTTCTAAAGTTTAGAAAATAAAGGAAGGCGATATTCGGAAATGTTTTCCAAATAACATCAAAGGCCAATATGGTTATTGACAATATTTGGTTAACAAATATTGATAAAGAAATAGAGTAGTGATTTAACTAATGGAATATTAGTTAAGGGCTCAGTGACATGTTCAAAAGGAAAATTTGATTTTTGAAAGGAGTAAACTGTTTGAAAACTCCCAGGGAAAGACTGTCTGAATTAAAAACAAATTTAACAAAAATTTGTGAAAGCAAAATTGAATTTAAAGTAAAGCCAGTAAAGTGGTAACTGAGATTGAATTAGAATGATATCAAGACAAATTGGATTGTGAGATTCAAATTTGAAGTGTAATATGATAATCAAGTTAAGAATTGGGAATCGAGAAGAAACTCGAGTTGAAATGATATTTGGCTTGGTAAAAAGCGAATGGTTGTGTTGGAGATGAAAGTGATTTCAGAATTTGATTGGGTAACATTGGTATGTGCTGAGTTGACAGCAGGTGGAAGCGATAGAGTTGATATGCCCGACAAAAAGGTACAAGTTTATATTTCATATGGTATGAGATTTTGATGAGCCGAATTGGCAAGCCGCTTGGCTATTTGATTTTCTTTTGGGTTGGAGATGGCCCAGAGAGGCGAGTGGAGTTTGACTTATTGACCAGTACAAAGGAGGTGCTGGCGAAATTTTTCGAAAAGTTAAGGCGTTAGAAAATTTTCAGGATTTTTGAAAATTTTCGTTGGTAAGAATTAATTAATAATTTAATTAAATTTAAATTCATTCAGTTGAAACTGAAGTTAAGAAGTGAACAAATATGTTCTAACCAGTCGATAGGGTCCTTCTCTACCTTTTAGCAATTTCGAGGACGAAATTATTTTAAGTGGGGAAGATTGTAATGACCTGCATTGGCAGAGGTATTATAATCAATTTATTTAATTGTTTAAATGGTGAATTACAGGATGTAATGGTCGCTGAATTAAATAATGATGAATATTTAATTAAAATAATATATTTAATTCTGAAATAATCAGAATTGGCTGAAATGGCGATATAGTGTGAACTGGATCATCTATGATATTTAATTCAGTTTAGAATTGAATTAGAATAACGAATATATTCAATCGACGGTAGTTTGAATGTAGAATTTTAATATAATTAAAATAGAGCGCGTAACGATGCGGCAGTTCGCTATTTGGCGATTTGACCTTTAATTGGTTATACAGGGTTTGTTTTAAGCCGGATTTCTGTGAAACAAGAAACATGTGGAGCTGGTGGAGTATATCTTTCTAGTGGAAGAGAAAAATCGGGGTTTCGTCGTGTAGATTTTGATTTACGTCCAAATCAAATTTTAGAAAAGTCGCTGTGGAATTCCTTTATAATTTATAAAGGAATTATTTATATTTTAAAAAGGAATTTCAGTATAAATCGAATATCGGGTTGACCCAGAATTGAAATATCGAGCTTGAAATTCATATAGGAATATTCTAGAGCTGAACGATATCGTATGTGGATATATACGATAATATTTATTTATAAATATTTAATTTAGTTATATCCAAATATATATATATATATATATATATATATTTAAATGGGTCATTCAGAGCTTTAAAAATAGCCGGTTTTGCAAACGAAGTCGGAATTCGACGAAACTAGTTTTGTTGGATCCGCAATTTCAAATAGTTGTTAGATTTCTAGTTTTGTGATTTATAGAGTCACTATGTGGTCGTACGGATTTTTCGAGTGAAAAACAGTCAGTATTTTGACAGTTAAAAATACGCTCTGTGTGAGCAAACATAGTCGGAATTCAACGAAACCAGTTTCGTTGGAACCGTAATGTCGAACTCTATCTACATGACCATTTTCGTGATTTCTGATTATCGTGTGTGATCACACAGATTTTTAGAAGACGGATACGAATATAAAATGATAAGAATAAAATATCTAAAAATATCCTAAAAAAATATCTAGATATTTATCACTAGTATAAATACCCCTTTAACAATCCTTTAACCTAATTTCAGTTTTTCCTTGGTCAAAATTTCCGCCGTCATCTTCTGAAATCAGAAAACAATTTTTCAGCCTCTTCAAAAAATCAAATAAAAATCCAAATAAAATCATCAAATCATGAGACTCATGTATTTTGATTCAGCGCGTCCTCCTCTTCAAGCTCGTATTAGTCAGGTAGAGTTCGACGTTGATTCGGGTGCTCGGGATTTTTGACAGCGAACATAGGGTTCATTTTGTGGTGAAGTACAATGGGTTTTGAACCATTTCGAGTTCGAATCCGAACTCAGGTGGTCGAATAGAGGATGTTTGCAAACAACTGTGGGTTCCGTTCAAAGAAGCGTCGATCTATGTATGGGGCTCATCGTCGAAGTCGCGATTCCCATTGTGGTGCGAGCCGATCATTTTAGGGCGGACAGGATGGAGTGATAGATGAGATGATTTATGGTGGCAACGGTTTCGAAAACAATGGAGGAAAGAGGGAAAACGAGGTGGAGGAAGCATCGGGAAATGGCTATGGAAATGGAGTACGGGTTCGCAAGTCCAACTGGGAAGAAAAGGATGTATTCGGGCCGTGGGTTTCCAAGAGGATAATGGGCCAAGAGTGAGAGGTTAAGCCCATTTATAGAAATAAGAAATTTAATTAATTTAAATTTAAATTGGTCAAACTTTAAAAATGTATATCTATTTCATACGTAGTCAGAATTGGACAAGACAAGATCCGTCGGGAACGTATGGACGGGACCATTACAGTGGAACTGACCGGGAGTAAATTGGTGCTCACTACAATTTATAGCAAAATAAATTGTTCGTATGAATCAAACCAAGCGATGGTTATCGTTATTAACGATGATCGTCCAATGTGAGTAAATCTCACTAACTCTGAATAGTTTATAATTTCATGTTGTATTTTTAGAACTGTTAAATATTGGTTGATTGACTGTGTGTTGATTGTTTGATTGAACTGCTAGTCAGTTAGTTGAATTTCTAAGTTTGATTCTGTTTAACAGAATATATCATATGGAACTGAAAGTGATGTTATCTATATTGTTTAACATCTATGATGCAGGGAAACAGGTTGGAGGAATCCGATTGGATTCCTCAACATTTATTTTACTGTTTTCATATATTGCGATATATGATGTGATATGTAATTTGTTGTCGATTATATGTGTTTGAACGATACTGATCATCCTGATTTGATATGTTGAATACCATAACATACAGGAATGTTGATAAGGGAATTTTCAAGGTGATATTGAATATAAAATATTTATAAATAAGATATATTTATAAATTGGAATATTTATAAATAGGAGATATTTAGAAAAGGGAATTTATAAAATCAAAGAATGAATTTGAAAAGGAAATATTTGCAAATAGAATAATAGAAAAGGAAATATTTGTATAATCATTTACAAATAAAATTGATAGGAAATATTTAGAAAATAAATAGATTTATAAAAAGGAAATTTGTTTATAACCAAATAGGATGTTATAAAAAGGAAAACGTTATAAAAAAGAAAAACGTTACTAAAAAGGAAAACATTTGTAAAGTGAAGAACCGTTACTACAAGTAAATCTTTATAAATGAATAGTTTAATCGAGTTAAAAGGAGTTAATCGATGATAGTTTAATCGAGTTAAAAGGAGTTAATCGATGTTAGTTTAATTGAGTTAAAAGGAGTTAATCGATGTTAGTTTAATCGAATTAAAAGGAGTTAATCGATGTTAGTTTAATCGAGTTAAAAGGAGTTAATCGATGTTAGTTTAATCGAGTCAAAAGGAGTTAATCGATGTTAGTTTAATCGAAAGGAGTTAATCGATGTTTGTTTAATCGGAAGGAGTTAATCGATGTTAGTTAAATCGAAAGGAGTTAATCGATGTTAGTTTAATCGATTAGAGTTAAAGCAAATGAGTTAATCAAATATAGTTTCTTCGAATAGAAAGTAAAAGGAGTTATCGAATATAGTTTATTCGGCAGGAGTTAAGAAAATAGAGTTAATCCAAAGGAGTTAATCGAATAGAGTTAATTGAAAGAGTTAATCGAATATAGTTACTTGAAAGAAAGGTTAAGTAAGGAAGTTAATTAAAGAAATATAAAGCGAACTTTGCCGATTTCAAAGTTAGAAATGTTGTTCAGTTAAGGTCTGAGAGGTAGTTCTACCCCAACTTGATTGGCTTCGTATTTAACTAAGGAATGGTTAAGGTTCGATAGTAAAGGATGGTTAAGTGAATTTAGTAATTAAAGGAAATGGTTTGAGTTGGCATCGCGATGATTTGTTTAAACATCTGTCTAAGTCCAATGAAGAGGCTTTGGAAATGTTTTCCAAATAAGAAACCAGAAATGTTTTTTAATAAAGAAAACAAGAAATGGAAATGTTTTCCATTGTTAATAACGTATATTTTCTAATTTAGGAAATAAGAAATATTGAATATAGGGAAACATGCGATAAGTAAATTAATGAACTAAGGAGATATATGATTGATGGTTGATTGATAGAATTTCCATCTGGAAATAATATCGTTGTTTGCACACGTGTTTTTCTTTGATAGTTAAATCACAGACTATCGAAGTTTTGACCATTTTAACGTTGTTAATATGGAGAGACCAGTTGGATTATTATCCAAAGAACCACTTTGTATTGGCATAAGCGTTGCGAATCATATATGCCAAAGGAAATTGAAGACGGAGTTATGCAAGGGCTATCCAGTTTACAGAATAGTGCCTTTGGTTCATCCTATTCCTGGATGTCTTGTATGGACGGATGTCTGACAGAATATCTCCAGACGATCACGTATATTGATTTCTCTAACCGTACAAAGAGTGGAAGCGGAGAAGGAAACTTCTTTTTAGCTAACACATAATGTATGGTTGAGGAAGTCAATCGGTGATTTGATGGATTTGACGATGTTGCATTCAAAGTGAATCTGGTGTGATGATAAAGTGTAGCTTCTTGCCTCACATCCGGTAAACGACAGAAATCGGGCAGGCAGCATGGCTAAGTCGGTCGCACCGAAGTAGGGTGTATAATCACCTGATCTAGAGTTTCATTTACTTCTAAAAATCTATTGTTGATGTTGTCCCATTCGGGAAATGATTGCTGATCCCAACCGTTGGTGATATACATTCGATACACTCAAGCGAAATGAGTGGTCGGTCATGTGTGGTCGGGTTGCAAGATGTTCTTGTTGAACCCAGTGTATTCCTCTCTAGAGGTACACAAGCAGAAGGTGGTCCCATACCTTGTCATAGTTGGAAATCCATTACCCAATACGTGCTTGCGGTTTTGATTGTATATTATATATGTAGAATGTGAGATGAAAGCGTTTCTGCTAGATGATTATTATATTGTGTTGATATACATTATTATAGTATCAAAAGGTTTTGATATAAAGATATTTGGATTCTCATAAGGGAAAATCCCGTTCCGTTATGCGGCGTGGTCTTATGAGATATCATTTACCTGCTTGAACTGTTTTAAACCGTTTTACTCATACCAGTCCCATGACTGACCCGGAGTTTATTTGTTTGTTTCCCTAAACTCTTGGGTGCCTAAATTTGTATGGGCAGTCAAGTAGTCGGGATTTACAGATATACTGGGAGAGCTTGGAGCAGGAGGCTTCAGGATCATATAGCTATAGTTATTTCCGCTGTGTTGTAAGTGCTATACTTTGATAATGATATGTATATTCAAGTACAGATTTGTATTTTAAAGTTATGTTATGAAATATATTTATTCGTTCTGCTGTGAGATTCGTGTTACTCTGATGTTGTGTTCTTCTTCTTCTTCTATTCCAAGTTTCTATCTTATCTTCCTCATCCTCTAATTTCTTTCATTAGTGATCAGTATTTTCGATGTTTGATTAGTCGTCATCGTGTTTATGTCGATAACCAAAGTCGTCCAAATCCCGGGTCATTACAGTTGGTATTAGTGCTTAAGTTAAGTGAATTACCTTGGCTCTGTGGCGTGACTCGGTAGAGATAGGGTTAGTAATAGCCTAGATTGAGTTGAGTGTATACATACGAGTGAACGTATTTGTTATTGATATAAAAATTTGTTTTATATTGTGTGGGTTCATTGGTTGAGTCGTTTATGAATTCTGGTCGATCAGTTTGATCCACTATATCGGTAGTAGTTTATAAACACTCGAATACGATGGGTCGACATGATATGTTTTGAAAATAGGGTAAATTAAAATAAGTTTACCCAAGGTATATCTTGATATAGAGAAGATATATATATATATATCAAAATTATAATATAGTGGATATATTGGTTGTTATTATAATCGAGTAAGATTATAAATTAAATGGTTATGTAAATAACCAATCAGAATTCATATAAGTGAAATAAGTGAAATCAGATGAGTTGAATCTGAAATTTAAACCAGGAATCGAATTAAAACTCTGGAGAATTGGTTAAGTGTTTGTAAATGGATTTAGATTAAAAATAAGGATAATTTAAGATCCTGGGAGATTTTAAATTGTTTTACAAGCAGTGTGAATTATATTTTGAAATGAATTTCAAAGTGGTAATGTTTAGAAATAGTTTTATAGTATTGAACTCAATTCGATCGCTGGAAAATAGATTCCGATGATGACAGCTGCATCATCAGTATTCATTTTCGAGTTGTAAGTGACGAATTACTACCAGATATACTATTTTGAATTTGTTTTGGGAAAGACAAGTGTGTTGAATTTCAAACTGGGATTTATAATAAAGAATGAATAAAGAAAGTTTGAAATAGAAATTCAAAGGGATTTTGAATATATGAAATTCAATGGAAGTGATATAGAATTTGAATATAGAAATTCAAATGGGGTTTGAATATAGAATTCAAAAGGAATTCAAATATAGGATTTGAATATATAGAATTTGAATAAAGAGAATTCAAATAGAAATTGAATATAGAAATTCAAAGGGAGTTTGAATATATGAAAATTCAATGGAATTGAAATAGAAATTGAATATAGAAATTCAAAGGGAGTTGGAATATATGAAATTCAATGGAAGTGATATAGGATTTGAATATCGAAAGTGAAATGAAAATTTGAATATAGAAATTCAAATGGAATTCAAATATAGAATTTGAATATAGAAAATATAAAGGAATTCAAATATAGGGTTTGAATATATAGAATTTGAATATAGAATTCTAATGGAATTAAAAAAAATAGGATTTGATATATAGAATTTGAATAATAGAAGTGAAATAGATTTGAATAATAGAAGTGAAATAGATTTGAATAATATAAGTGATATAAAATTTGAATAGAAATTGAATAGAATTAACTAAGTCGAAGAGGAATTAGTTAATCGAGTTTTGAATTTGAAGTTGAACTTTGAAAGGTGAAATGGGATTTGTAAATGGATATTCGAAATCGAATATAGAACTTAAATTTGAAATTTGGATTCAAATTAGTTAATAAACAAGTTAAAATATATTTGAACATGTCATTCCAAATATAAAAGTGAAATAGACTAAAGAGTTAATTAACAAATTAATTAACGAATTAAGTTAAAACGATCAGGTGTAGTTAAAATAGATTGGGCAGGTATAAATATACATGAGATAGGTATGGATAAGGTATGAAGGTATATAAATAGAATGCTCGATGAAAAGGTATGTATTTAATTCATATATGAGATTTTATGCACCGTATTGGTTAGCCTCTTGGCTTTTTCTTTTTCTTTTGGATTGGTGAGGGCCATGGGAGGCTATTTGAAATATTCCAATGCTCCCGGTATAAAGGAGGTTATGGCGAATTTTTCCGGGAATTTAAGGAGTTAGAATATTTTTAAGATAATTTGATAGTTAGATATCAACGTATCGATATATATAGAAGTCGATAAGGAAACGAACTTAGAAATAGAATAGTAAAATAAAAAAGGGAGACTAAGAATAAAATCTAGTAAGAATAGAAAGAGGAAGCGTATATGTGTTTAAAAGTGAATAAGTAGTTGTATGGTATTGATTATTCGAGTAAGTAGTCATATCTGTTTTGACGTTATAAATGTTATTCAGTCAAGGTCTGAGAGGTAGTTATACCCCAACTTTATTGCTTTCATTATTAACAAATAAATAGTAAGATTTCAGGCTCAAAGATCAATGTTGAATAAGAGTTAGTTGAATATAGTATTTGGGTTGTCGTAACAATGTTTTACACAACATCCGTTTTAACCCAAATAAGTGTAAGCTTGGAAATATAATAAAGAATATTTCCTAAGTATAGAAATAAACGAGATCAGAAAAGAGATAAGTAATTGGAATATTTTCCAATTATAAATAGCATATATTTTCTAAAGTTTAGAAAATAAAGGAAGGCGATATTCGGAAATGTTTTCCAAATAACATAAAAGGCCAATATGGTTATTGAAAATATTTGATTAACAAATATTGATAAAGAAATAGAGAAGTGATTTAACTAATGGAATATTAATTAAGGTCTCAGTGACATGTTCAAAAGGAAAATTTGATTTTTGAAAGGAGTAAACTGTTTGAAAACTCCCAGGGAAAGACTGTCTGAATTAAAAACAAATTTAACAAAAATTTGTGAAAGCAAAATTGAATTTAAAGTAAAGCCAGTAAAGTGGTAACTGAGATTGAATTAGAATGATATCAAGACAAATTGGATTGTGAGATTCAAATTTGAAGTGTAATGTGATAATCAAGTTAAGAGTTGGGAATCGAGAAGAAACTCGAGTTGAATTGATATTTGGCTTGGTAAAAAGCGAATGGTTGTGTTGGAGATGAAAGTGATTTCGTAATTTGATTGTGTAACATTGGTATATGCTGAATTGACAGCAGGTGGAAGCGATAGAGTTGATATGCCCGACAAAAAGGTACACATTTATATTTCATATGGTATGAGATTTTGATGAGCCGAATTGGCAAGCCGCTTGGCTATTTGATTTTCTTTTGGGTTGGAGATGGCCCAGAGAGGCGAGTGGAGTTTGACTTATTGACCAGTACAAAGGAGGTGCTGGCGAAATTTTTCGAAAAGTTAAGGCGTTAGAAAATTTTCAGGATTTTTGAAAATTTTCGTTGATAAGAATTAATTAATAATTTAATTAAATTTAAATTGGTTCAGTTGAAACTGAAGTTAAGAAGTGAACAAATATGTTCTAACCAGTCGATAGGGTCGTTCTCTACCTTTTAGCAATTTCGAGGACGAAATTATTTTAAGTGGGGAAGATTGTAATGACCCGCATTGGCAGAGGTATTATAATTAATTTATTTAATAATTTAAATGGTGAATTATAGGTTGTAATGGTCGTTGAATTAAATAATGGTGAATATTTAATTAAAATAATAAATTAAATAATATATTTAATTCTGAAATAATCAGAATTGGCTGAAATGGCGATATAGTGTGAACTAGATCATCTGTGATATTTAATTCAGTTTAGAATTGAATTAGAATAACGAATATATTCAATCGACGACAGTTTGAATGTTGAATTTTAATATAATTAAAATAGAGCGCGTAATGATGCGGCAGTTCGCTATTTGGCGATTTGAACTTCAACTGGATATACAGGGTTTGTTTTAAGCCGGATTTCTGTGAAACAAGAAACGTATGGAGCTGGTGGAGTGTATCTTTCTAGTGGAAGAGAAAAATCGGGGTTTCGTCGTGTAAATTAGATTTTGATTTACGTCCAAATCAAATTTTAGAAAAGTCGCTGTGGAATTCCTTTATAATTTATAAAGGAATTATTTATATTTTAAAAAGGAATTTCAATATAAATCAAATATCGGGTTGACCCAGATTTGAAATATCGAGCTAGAAATTCATATAGGAATATTCTGGACCTGAACGATATCGTATGTGAATATATACGATAATATTTATTTATAAATATTTAATTTAATTATATCTAAATATATTTATATATTTAAATGGGTCATTCAGAGCTTTAAAAATAGCTGGTTTTGCAAAAGAAGTCGGAATTCGACGAAACTAGATTTGTTGGATCTGCAATGTCAAATAGTTGTTAGATTTCCAGTTTCGTGATTTTTAGAGTCACTATGTGGTCGTACGGATTTTTAGAGTGAAAAACAGTCAGTATTTTGATAGTTAAAAATACGCTGTGTGAGCAAACGGAGTCGGAATTCAACGAAACTAATTTCGTTGGAACCGTAATGTCGAACTCTAGCTACATGACCATTTTCGTGATTTTTGATTATCGTGTGTGATCACACGGATTTTTAGAAGACGGATACGAATATAAAATGTTAAGAATAAAATATCTAAAAATATCCTAAAAAAATATCTAGATATTTATCACTAGTATAAATACCCCTTTAACCTAATTTCAGTTTTTCCTTGGTCAAAATTTCCGCCGTCATCTTCTGAAACAAGAAAACAATTTTTCAGCCTCTTCAAAAAAATCAAATAAAAATCCAAATAAAATCATCAAATCATGGGACTCATGTATTTTGATTCAGTGCGTCCTCCTCTTCAAGCTCGTATCAGTCAGGTAGAGTTCGACGTTAATTCGGGTGCTCGGGATTTTTGACAGCGAACCTAGGGTTCATTTTGTGGTGAAGTACAATGGGTTTTGAACCATTTCAAGTTCGAATCCGAACTCAGGTGGTCGAATAGAGGATGTTTGCAAAGAACTGGTGGGTTTTGTTCAAAGAAGCGTCGATCTCTGTACGGGGCTCATCGTCGAAGTCGCGATTCCCATTGTGGTGCGAGCTGATCATTTTAGGGCGGAGAGGATGGAGTGATAGATGAGATGATTTATGGTGGCAACGGTTTTGAAAACAATGGAGGAAAGAGGGAAAACGAGAAGGAGGAAGCATAGGGAAATGGCTGTGGAAATGGAGTACGGGTTCGCAAGTCCAACTGGGAGGAAAAGGGTGTATTCGGGCCGTGGGTTTCCAAGAGGATAATGGGCCAAGAGTGAGAGGTTAAGCCCATTCATTGAAATAGGAAATTTAATTAATTTTAATTTAAATTGGTCAAACTTTAAAAAATGTATATCTATTTCATACGTGGTCAGAATTGGACAAGACAAGATCCGTCGGGATCGTATGGACGGGACCGTTACAGTGGAACTGACCGGGAGTAGATTGGTGCTCGTTACAATTTATAGCAAAATAAATTGTTCGTCTGAATCAAACTGAGCGATGGTTATCGTTATTAACGATGATCGTCCAATGTGAGTAAATCACACTAACTCTGAACTGTTAAATATTGGTTGATTGACTGTGTGTTGATTGTTTGATTGAACTGCTAGTCAGTTAGTTGAATTTCTATATTTGATTCTGTTTAACAGAATATATCATATGGAACTGAAAGTGATGTTATCTATATTGTTTAACATCTGTGAAGCAGGGAAACAGGTTGGAGGAATCCGACTGGATTCCTCAACATTTATTTTACTGTTTTCATATATTGTGATATATGATGTGATATATAATCTATTGTCGATTATATGTGTTTGAACGATACTGATCACCGTGATTTGATATGTTGAATACCATAACATACCGGAATGTTGATAAGGGAATTTTCAAGGTGATATTGAAAATGAAATATTTATAAATGAAATATTTATAAATAAGATATATTTATAAATTGGAATATTTATAAATAGGAGATATTTAGAAAAGGGAAATTATAAAATCAAAGAATGAATTTGAAAAGGAAATATTTGCAAACCATTTGCAAATAGAATAATAGAAAAGGAAATATTTGTATAATCATTTACAAATAGAATTGATAGGAAATATTTAGAAAATAAATAGAGTTATAAAAAGGAATTTTGTTTATAACCAAATAGGATGTTATAAAAAGGAAAACGTTATAAAAAGGAAAAACGTTACTAAAAAGGAAATCATTTCTAAAGTGAAGAACCGTTACTAAAAGTAAATCTTTATAAATGAATAGTTTAATCGAGTTAAAAGGAGTTAATCGATGATAGTTTAATCGAGTTAAAAGGAGTTAATCGAGTTAAAAGGAGTTAATCGATGTTAGTTTAATCGAGTTAAAAGGATTTAATCGACGTTAGTTTAATCGAGTTAAAAGGAGTTAATCGAAGTTTAATCGAGTCAAAAGGAGTTAATCGATGTTAGTTTAATCGAGTCAAAAGGAGTTAATCATTGTTAGTTAAATCGAAAGGAGTTAATCAATGTTAGTTTAATCGAAAGGAGTTAATCGATGTTAGTTAAATCCAAAGGAGTTAATCGTTGTTAGTTTAATCGATTAGAGTTAAAGCAAATGAGTTAATTGGATATAGTTTATTCGAATAGAAAGTAAAAGGAGTTATCGAATATAGTTTATTCGACAGGAGTTAAGTAAATAGAGTTAATCCAAAGGAGTTAATCGAATAGAGTTAATTGAAAGAGTTAATCGAATATAGTTACTCGAAAGAAAGGTTAAGTAAGGAAGTTAGTTAAAGAAATATAAAGCGAACTTTGCCTATTTCAAAGTTAGAAATGTTGTTCAGTTAAGGTCTGAGAGGTAGTTCTACCCCAACTTGATTGACTTCGTATTTAACTAAGGAATGGTTAAGGTTCGATAGTAAAGAATGGTTAAGTGAATTTAGTAATTAAAGGAAATGGTTTGAGTTGGCATCGCGATGGTTTGTTTAAACATCTGTCTAAGTCCAATGAAGAAGCTTTGGAAATGTTTTCCAAATAAGAAACCAGAAATGTTTTTTAATAAAGAAAACAAGAAATGGAAATGTTTTTCATTGTTAATAACGTATATTTTCCAAATTTAGGAAATAAGAAATATTGAATATTGGGAAACATGCGATAAGTAAATTAATGAACTAAGGAGATATATGATTGTTGATTGATTGATAGAATTTCCATCTGGAAATAATATCGTTGTTTGCACACGTGTTTTTCTTTGATAGTTAAATCACAGACTATCGAAGTTTTGACCATTTTAACGTTGTTAATATGGAGAGACCGGTTGGATTATTATCCAAAGAACCACTCTGTATTGGCATAAGCGTTGCGAATCATATATGCCAAAGGAAATTGAAGACAGAGTTATGCAAGGGCTATCCTGTTTACAGAATAGTGCCTTCGGTTCATCCTATTCCTGGATGGCTTGTATGGACGGATGTCTGACAGAGTTTCTCCAGACGATCACGTATATTGATTTCTCCAACCGTACCAAGAGTGGAAGCGGAGAAGGAAACTTCTTTTAGCTAACACATAATGTATGGTTGAGGACGTCAATCGGTGATTTGATGGATTTGACGATGTGGCATTCAAAGTGAATCTGGTGTGATGATAAAGTGTAGCTTCTAGCCTCACATCTGGTAAATGAAAGAAATCGGGCAGGCAGCATGGCTAAGTCGGTCGCACCGAAGTTGGGTGTATAATCACCTGATCTAGAGTTTCATTTACTTCTAAAAATCTATTGTTGATGTTGTCCCATTCGGGAAACGGTTGCTGATCCCAACCGTTGGTGTTATACATTCGATACACTCAAGCAAAATGAGTGGTCGGTCATGTGTGGCCGGGTTGCAAGATGTTCTTGTTGAACCCAGTGTATTCCTCTCCAGAGGTACACAAGCAGAAGGTGGTCCCATACCTTGTCATAGTTGGAAATCCATTACCCAATACGTGCTTGCGGTTTTGATTGTATACTATATATGTAGAACGTGAGATGAAAGCGTTTCTGCTAGATGATTATTATATTGTGTTGATAGACATTATTATAATATCAAAAGGTTTTGATATAAAGATATTTGGATTCTCATAAGGGAAAAACCCATTCCGTTATGCAGCGTGGTCTTATGAGATATCATTTAACTACTTGAACTGTTTTAAACCGTTTTACTCATACCAGTCCCATGACTGACCCGGAGTTTATTTGTTTGTTTCCCTAAACTCTTGGGTGCCTAAATTTGTACGAGCAGTCAAATAGTCGGGATTTACAGATATACTGGAAGAGCTTGGAGCAGGAGGCTTCAGGATCATATAGCTATAGTTATTTCCGATGTGTTGTAAGTGCTGTACTTTGATAATGATATGTATATTCAAGTACAGATTTGTATTTTAAAGTTATGTTATGAAATATATTTATTCGTTCCACTGTGAGATTCATGTTACTCTGATGTTGTGTTCTTCTTCTTCTTCTTCTTCTTCTATTCTAAGTTTCTATCTTATCTTCTTTATCCTCTAATTTCTTTCATTAATGATCGGTATTTTTCGATGTTTGGTTAGTCGTCATCGTGTTTATGTCGATAACCAAAGTCGTCAAAATCCCGGGTCATTACATTATGATTGTTTCTTAAGGTTAGTATGGTTGAAAATGCTGTCATATGGCGAGAATGGACAAAACAGGCTTGTTGGAAAAGTGCTAGGATTCCGGATCGGATCGAGATAGGGGATCGGGTCGGACATATCCGAACCGAACAGGAGCAGTGGCAAGTTTTGTGCATGGCAAAAAGGAAGGCCACCTGCATTGAATTGGAATTGGGATGGGCCAAAGCTTGGCATGGGGATCGGATCGGATTAGACCTAGGAAGCGGGATCAAACCAGGATGTACTAGAGATAAAGGAGCGCCGACCCGAACCGCGGTTAGAGCACCACCCGAGCCGAACCGGATGGAGACGACCAAATTGAACCGACTTGAAGTGGAACACCGAACCGAACAGGAAGCCTGGGGACGATGTATTCGAACCGAATCGACTGAAGCAGATCGAACCGAACCGAATTGAGCTTCCACTACTTCTACGCGACGACTCATCTAAAGACCAACTCCAATTCCACCAAAAACCCGAGATGCAAAGGAAGTCCAAGTGGGAAGTTATAACTCAGGATCCAGATGGGAACCAATGAGTTAACTTCAATAGTTGGGCTTTGCTGCGGGACGTGTGCAAAGGGGCTATCGATATCTACATCTTTAGTTCATCACCGAGAGACGGATTAGTGGCTATGGATCAACGCAATGGGATCATTGAGACTCCTAAGGGCAAGTGATCATAGCATGGTTGTGGATCAGTGCAGTGGGGCCATTAGGACTCCCAAGGGCAAGGTGATCGTAGCAAGGGATTAGTGGCTATGGACCAGCGCAATCGGTCATTAAGACCCCCAGGGAAAAGTAGTCGTAGAAGGGATTGGGTGATCAAAGTGGTGGATATCGTATACTTTACGCACTAAGCCAGAGATGTGAGGATGATTGCTATGCTTGATGTTTTCTATCACCATGACATGCACACTTCCATTTTACACTTTATGTTATTGTTACCTTATATTACTGTACATTGTTGTGCTAACTCTTTGGTTGCAGATTCAGGTATGATTGTTTACACCTGTTTTTATTCTGTTTTGCTGCTATCGCTCTTACCAGATTTTTGTCTGACCCATAGTTTTATGTCTCTTCTTATTATTCTGGTAGCTCCTAAACGTTCAGACTAGAGACAGGTTAGGTGGTGTGCACGAGTAGCTGTCCGAAGACGAGTAGGAGGCTTCCACGTTCTATTTACATATATTCCCCCTGTGTTGTTGCTGGTCACTGCTTTGGGCATTAGTAGTGTACCTTTCTTATTTTGCTTTAGAGACAGTATTTTGAAGTTGTAATAATGATGGTTTGGATCATAAGCTGTATTTTTGGATTCCGCTACTATGATGATTTAGTTCTCATCTTATGCACAGTCTCACCTATTTTATGTCAAGTTATGTTGTTATTATATTGTATTCCATGCGCTGTGAGATATACTGTAGCTTCTTTGGTGATTCATAGTTTTAAACCCTTTTCTTGGACGACCGTCTCGTGCTAGTCGGTTGGCATAGCACATTTCGGGGGAAATGTCGGCTGGTCCGGGGCGGGCCGTCACACTTAGTATCAGAGCTCTAAGTTGCGTAGTTAACCTAGAGAAAGACCTCAGGGAGAGATAGTATATGTATTTGAGAGCGCGTATTTTTTATATTTTGATTTTTAAAAGCTATATATATACACTATTAGAACATCTAAGGATGAATTCGCACTACACTGGCACTACTATGGAGATGGTTAATCATTTTCTCTTTATAGACTGGACAATGAGACGATATACGAGGGGTACGGGTTCAAGGGCCAATAAAGGAATGCTCCTGATATGAAGAAGATGTTTACTACCTTTATGAGAGAGATGCTTAGAGATGTTCATCGGGCAGTTCCTAATGCTGCTAACGGTGGTGGTGCAACCGTGTAGGCGCCTAAGGCTGATTTTGCCAAGCTCTGCAAAGATTATACTAGTCTTGGTGGGAAGTCGTTCCACGAAACGGAATCAGCTATGGATGTTCAGTATTGGAATGATATTTGTGAGCTCATCTTCGAGGATTTGGGAATCGATGATGCAATGAAGAGAAAGCCGACATCGCGTCAACTTCAAGAACGAGCGATGAATTGGTGGAATGTCACTAAGGCAGCTACCCCTACGGATCAAGTTACTTGGAATCAGTTTAAGACTCGCTTCAGTGACAAGTTTATTTCAGTTGCTCAGAAATCAAATTTATTTAGGAAATTTTTGGAGCTTAAACAAAATGGTAGGGCAATCTTGGAATATATTGCTGAGTTCGATACTTTATCGAAGTATGGATTATATCTTATCGATACTGCCAAAAAGAAGAACAAGAAGTTTATAACTGGCTTAGATGAGTACTTGGAGGAGAGACTCATGAACCACATTGATGAGACCTTTGAATCTATTATGGAAAATGCATTGAGATCTGAGAGCCTTTACCCTAAGTCGAAGACCGAGGTTGCTATTACATCTGTAGGGAGCCAAAGCCGCAGGCAATCGGTTGAGGCAAGAATAATTCGCAGAATAAGAGGAAACAGAACTAAGCCAAAAATGGTTAGAAGAAGAATAAGAAAGATGTTGAGTGCTATAGTTGCGGCAAGAAGGGGCACTATGCCAAAGATTGTCGAGCAAAGCCAGCAGACAGGAAGTGTGCTTCAATTGTGGCCAAGTGGGACATCGCAAGGATAAATGTCCACAACCCCCTAAAGAGAAGCAGATTGTGAAAGCGTATGCTATCAACGTTGTAACTTCTTCATCGAATGCCCCTACTGTGGTGCAGAAGGGAAAGGGTGTCGTTATTCAAGGTACGCTTTCCATTTACGATGTTCCTGTTCGAGTATTATTTGATGGGCTTCCCATTCCTTCATATCTAGTGACCTGGTAGATAGGTTTGGAATGGAGCCCGAGATTGTCGATAGACCTTTAGTTGTGACGAACTCAATCAGTGGTTCGACTAGCCTTAGTATGATTTGTCGTAATTTGGACTTATCGAGTCATGAATGCATGTTTGCTTATGATTGCTTTGTTTTGGGCTTAACTGGGTTTGACATTATTTTGGGAGTCGATTGGCTCTAAAGGTATAGGTGGTGGTGGACTGTGAGGGGTCTTCGGTGACCATTAGGGACTGTTTATTGTCCTACCTAGTGATGGGGTGATGGCTAGTTTTCTAAATTCCCTTGACAACCCGTATGATGAGTTGTCAGATGTGCCTATTGCTGGCGAGTATCCGGACATTTTCGGGGAAGTGACCGGACTTCCACCACACCGAGAGATCGAGTTTCGTATTGATTTAGTGAAAGATGCAAGGCTTATAGTGATGCCACTTCGTCGTATGGCGTCAAGGGAGTAGCAAGAGCTCGAGGTGCAAGTAAGCGATCTCTTGAAGAATGGATTTATCAGAAGAAGTGTTTCCGAGTGGGGAGCACCAGTTGTATTTGCTACTAAGGCAAATGGTTCCCTTCGATTATGTGTAGACTACTGCGAGTTGAACAAGGTGACGAGGAAGAATAAGTGTCCTCTTCCGCGGATAGATGATTTGTTTGATCAGTCGAATGGAGCGAGAGTGTTCTCTCAATTAGATCTTGCGACAAGTTTTCATCGGCTCCGAGTAGCAGTTGAAAGTATACCTAAAACGGCATTTCGGACGCCGTCTGGATTTATGAGTGGTTGGTCATGCCATTCGGGTTGACCAATGCACCAGCATATTTTGTGGATCTTATTAATAGGGTATTCAGGGATTAATTGAATAAGTTTGTTCTTGTGTTCGTGGACGATATCTTAGTTTATTCAAGGACGGAGGAAGAACACAAGGAACATTTGAGGACAGTGATGAAGGCGTGGAGGAAACACCAACTGAAAGCGAAATTCTCTAAGTGTCACTTCTGGAGAAGGGAGTGAGGTTCTTGGGCCATGTTGTTTCAGAGAATGGTATTGCCATAGATCCTGTAAAGGTGGCTACGGTACGAGATAGGTCTACGCCCAAGAATGCAACGGACATGAGAAGTTTCTTGGGGTTAGCTGGATATTATCGTAAGTTTATCCAAGACTTCTCCAAAATAGCGGCACCGTTAACTCAGTTGACCAAGAAGAATCAAGCTTTCGTTTGGGACGAAAGGAGCGAGAATGCACTTAAGAGTTTAAAGGAAAAGTTGACGTGCACACCAGTGTTAGTTATCCCTAAGGGGAACGAAGAGATGACGGTATACACGGATGCTTATGGTATCGGACTAGGTCCTGAACTAATGTAAGAAGGTAGGGTTGTAGCTTATGCTAGTCGGCAATTGAAACCGCATGAGAAAAGATATCCTACCCATGGTTTGGAATTGACAGCAATTGTGTTCGCGTTGAAGATGTGGAGACATTATTTCTTAGGAGAAAAATTCGAGTTGTTTACTGATCATAAGTCATTAAAATACCTTTTCTCTTAGAAGGATTTAAATCTTTATCGGCAAAGATGGTTAGAGTTCTTGGCTTCGTATGATTTCAATATCGCATACACATTCGGGAAGGGCAATGCGGTAGCTGATGCATTGAGTAGGAGACATGCCAGTTTGGGGGCTATGTTTCTTGAATGAAAGTAACTGGAGTATAACACAGGATATGATTTCAGACCTAAGTGCAAATTGAATCCAAAAATGTTAGCAAGTTTGACGATCAGACCGACTTTGATTGAGCGGATTAGTTCCAATCAGAGGGACGATCCTAACCTATTGGAAATCATCTCCAAGGTAGAGATGGGTATCGACAACGAGAGAATGAACAAATATGGTCTTGATCAGGAAGAATGGCTTCGAAAGAATGGTAGACTAGTTGTACCCAATGTTAATGGATTGAGAGATGAAGTACTTAGAGAGTGTCATCACTCGAAACTGACTATGCATCCCGGTGGTAACAAAATGTATCGATACATGAAGTAGACCTACTGGGAAGGGATGAAGAGAGACATTGGGAAGTTTATATCCAAGTGCATGAACTACCAGATAGTCAAAGCTGAGCAAAAGAAGCCTAGTGATTTGTTACAACTACTGGAAATTCCTGAATGGAAATGGCAACAAATCTCAATGGATTTCATTGATGGTTTACCAAGGACTAGATCGGGTCATGATCGTATTTGGGTGATTGTGGATCGATTGACCAAGAGTGCAAGGTTTATACCGGTCAAGTCAAACAGAACGGTAGCTAAGTTGGCGGAACTGTATATGAAGTGGGTAGTGAGATTTCATGGAGTACCTAAAGGTATTGTGAGTGACCGAGATTCGTTATTTACCAGTGGGTTTTGGAAGAGCTTACATGAGGCTTTAGGGTTAGAATTACATCACAGTACCGCATACCATCCTCAAACAGAAGGTCAAACAGAGAGGGTGAATCGTATATTGAAGGATCTCTTAAGAGCATGCATATTGGATTTTGGAGGATCATGGGATGACCATTTGCATTTCGTTGAGTTCGCATATAATAATAGTTATCAGTCTAGTATTGGTATGGCTCCATTTAAAGCTTTGTATGGAAGACCGTGCAACTCACCATCATGTTGGTTGGAAACCGGTGAGAAATTTATGCTTGGACCAGATGTAATAAGAGAAACATCAGATAAGGTCAATGTTATTTGACAGCGGATGAAGGCTCCCCAAGATAAGTAGAAGAGTTATGCTGATAAAAGATGAAGAGAATTGAAATTCTCCGTTAGCGACTTGGTATTCGTCTAGATTTCTCTGTTAAAGCATGTAATTCATTTTGGTAGGAGAGGCAAGTTAACACCAAATTTGTTGGCCCGTTCCCAATTCTCAAGCCAGTTGGGAATTTAGCATATAAAGTCGGATTACTAAATAAGATGGCAGGGGTTCACGACGTATTTCATGTTTCTTAATTCAGGAAGTTCGTGCACGATTCTGATACGACTATTTCACCAGAATAGTTGGATGATATCGAAGTAGAATCTGAGGTGGTTGGGAACCGCAGACCGATTCATATTGTCGGACACGATACGAAACAACTTCGGAGGAAGATGGTGGAACTAGTCAAGGTCCACTAGGGTGATAGTGAGCATGATTGTACCTAGGAAACAGAGGAGAGCATACGGAAATCGTATCCAAAATTCTTTGCCTGATAAGATTTTAATAGCGATATAGTTGTTCCTTTGTTAGTAAACCGCATGCTAGGATAGGCTTTTTGTGTTGTTATGTATGTTCTCTTGTTTGTAAATGTTTGATAGGCATGAGGGACACCATTGTATGTTTTGGTTAAGGAATTTCGGAGCCAAAAATTTCTTAAGGGGGGAAAGTGTAACGACCGACATTCTACGCATCGGAGGATCATAGAATATTTATTTTATTCTCATACGAAGTCGTATGGTCATGTAACTTTGGAGAACGACTATTGGGGTCATTTCCCATGTTCACAATTTTTGCCAAAATTTAAATGACCGTTCTACCCTTGGCGAATCTTGTTTCGCCTGTAACTTTTGATTGGTAAGGAGTTTTGACCTGAAACCACTTCCATTGGATTCAGATGATGGTTTACCTTTCTGTAGAGTGGTCACATTAATGAATGGAGATATGGCTGAAATAAGGTTTGGAAGGTTAAAAAACAGCTTAACCGGGCTTAATATGGTAATTAGTGGAAGGGCCCATAACCCATTTTGGGATTAGGGTTATGGGGAGGCTGAAATCAGTTAGGAAACCATCTCATTTCAGTTTTCTAGCCACCACAAACTTTATTTGAACCCTAGTAATGGCCTCCATCTTCTAAATTCATCTTTAATCACTTTCTAATCCAATATTAAGCGAATCTACATCAAATCAAGGCGGATTGGCATCAAATCGGAGTTGGGGCTACTGTGTTGCATAAGAATTCGACCCAAATCAGTGGAGTTTCAGATCTAAGAATTTATTTGTGGCTAAGGTGAGTGACTAGCACTTTTATTCACTAATTACAGCTAATTAGGGGTGATTAGTGATAATTAGCGAAACTATGCATCATAAAAATCTAGAAAAATATGTTGGAATTCTAAAATATTATTTTATGGCTCTGATAAAAATTTGGGTTAATTTGGATTAAGTTTGCTAATCGTATAGTTAAAACATGGTTAAGGGGATTAAGGGGAAATTCATGGCTTTAGGGTATGTTTGATCCAAAGTAACCCATATGCTTGATGTTTTGATGTTCTTGATTGACTCTATATGCTATTACTACTGTTTGGAATGCTTTATAATTGTTTAGTAAGGTCAAGATGGTTGAAAACGTCGTCGTATGGGGAGAATGAACAAAACAGGCTTGTTGGAAAAGTGCCAGGATTCCGGATCGGATCGAGATAGGGGATCAGATCAGACATATTCGAACCAAACCGGAGCATTGGAAAGTTTTGTGCATGGAAAAAAGGAAGGTCCCATGCGTTAAATTGGAATTGGGATCGGACCGGAGCTTGGCATGGGGATCGGATAGGTTTAGTGCTAGGAAGCAGGATCGAACCGGGATCTGGAGATAAAGGAGTGCCGAACCGAGGCTAGAGCGCCACCAGAGCCAAATCGGATGGAGACGACCGATCCGAAACAACTTGAAGTGGAACACAAAACCGAACGGGAAACCTGGGGATGATGTATTCAAACCGAACCGACTGAAGCAGATCGAACCGAACTGAATTGAGCTTCCACTACTTCTACACGATGACTCTTCTAAAGACCAACTCCAATTCAACCAAAAACCCGAGATGCAAAGGATGTCCAAGTGGGAAGTTATAACTCAAGATCCAGATGGGAACCAACAAGTTAACTTCAATAGTTGGGCTTTGCTGTGGGACGTGTGCGAAGGGGCTATCAATATCTATAGCTTTAGTTCACCACTGAGAGATGGATTAGCGGCTATGGATCAACGCAATGGGATCATTAAGACTCCCAAGGGCAAATGATCGTAGCATGGCTATGGACCAGTGCAATGGGACTATTAGGACTCCCTAGGGCAAGGTAATCGTTGCAAGGGATTAGTGGCTATGGACCAGCGAAATTGGGGTCATTAAGACCCCAAGGCAAAGTGATCGTAGCAAGGGATTAGGTGATTAAAGTGGTGGATATCATATATTTTACGCACTGAGTGAGAGATGTGAGGACGTTTGTTATGCTTGATGTTAGCTATCACCATGACATGCACACTTCCATTTTACATGTTATGTTAATGTTACCTTAGAGTACTGTACATCTTGTTGCGCTAACTCTTTGGTTGTAGGTTCAGATTCAGGTATGATTATTTATACTTGTTTTTGTTCTGTTTTACTGCTATCGCTCATACCAGACTTTTGTCTGATCCATAGTTTTATGTCTCTTCTTATTACTCTAGGTGATCCTAAACGAGCAGACTAGAGACAAGTTAAGTTGTATGCACGAGTAGTTGTCCGGAGACGAGCAGGAGACTTCCACGTACTATTTACATATATTCTCCCTGTGTTGTTGTTGGTCACTGCTTTGGGCAATAGTAGTGTACCTTTCTTATTTTGCTTTAGAGCTAGCATTTTGAAGTTGTAATAATGATGGTTTGGATCATAAGCTGTATTTTTGGATTCCACAGCTATGATGATTTAGTTCTCAGTTTATGCACTGTCTCATCTGTTTTATGTCAAGTTATGTTGTTATTATATTTTATTCCATGCGTTGTGAGATACACTACAGGTTCTTTAGTGATTCATAGTTATAAACCCTTTTCTTGGACGACCGTCTCATGCTAGTCGGGTGGCACAACGCGTTTTGGGGGAAATGTCGGCTGGTCCGGGACGAGCCATCAAAACCTGCATGTGAGGATGGATCATTTGGTGAATACTGCGCATGCAACAGAGCATCATAGTGTAAGCCAAGAGTAGGTTGGACAAGAGACACTGGCTGTGCATGGGACATTATGTCACTGTGCATATTGGTGCACACAACAGTAATGCCAGGAGGACTGTTTGTGACTTGGCTCCGCTTATTAGAGTCGACTTGAACCACAATACTATCGATTTGAATACTCGTCAGTCGGAGTTTTGGATATTTGCTGATGTTTCAATTGAAATTCACTCCAAGCTATTCGATGATCTAAGCTTAGATACCAATATGTTGGGGATTTGTGCGCAGCGGAAAAGACAAAACACCAAAAGGGATTTTTTTCACTCAGTCTCTTAAAGATGAATTTGATTGAAAATAATAACACAATAGATCGGAAATAATAGCAATACAAAAATATTCCATCTAACTACCCTCTTTATAACCAAAATTTATTTTACACTTAATGGAACAATGCCAAAAAAACAGTTGAATCAACAACCAGATTGAAAAGGAAGAGAATATCTATATACCAAACATATTGGAGAGGAAGAACAAGGATGAAAGAAGAGAGAGACCAAGTAATTTTCCACACCCATGAAGATGAAATTTCCCTATATAGGCTTTAAAATGAAGGATTACTTGCAGATTAAGAAAATATGTTTGCAGATTATGTAACAACATTTCCATAATTTTTCCTTGATTAAACCAATCTCCATGCATAATCTTTTCTTTCCTCCTACTATAAAATTAATAAATTCCAAAGATGGATTACTTTCTTCTTCAATCAATCAATCAACCAAAATAAACTGATTGGCTAATCAATCAAATGAATTAATTTCTTACTTTCCTCCTCAAAAAATATTTGAATCAACAAATTCAACACTGACTTTAATCCATATATTGCTTTGTTTAGCCTGCACACATGTTTTTGACAGTGTTATTGCTTGAAGCCTTCAGGATGTTTCACGTACACTTCTTCCTACAATACACCATTTAAGAAGGCATTATTCACATCTAATTGATTGATTTTCCAACTTCTATACAGAGCAATGCTTAGTATTATTATTCATATAGTAGTTGGTTTCATAATAAGTGAGAATGTTTCAATGAAATCGAACCCACACTGTTTTGAGTAACCCTTTGCCATAAGCCTTGTTTTGTATTTAGAGATTGAACCATGAGAATTTGTTTTGACCCTTTAGGTCTATTTGCAACCTACAATATTTTTATCTTTTGGCATAGGAAGCAAGGTCCAGGTATCATTTTTTATCAATGCATTGTACTCTTCTTTCATTACTATTCTCTACTTTTCCTGTTGAACAACTTCTAAATAAGCACCTGGTTCCTTGATTCCTACGTTAACATTATTGGATTTTGATTTAAAAATTCCACTTTTTGCTAGGGTTATCACATGATGAACAATAGTAGTGTGTGGCTGAGTCTGCTCACTATCTCTGATCAGATCATCATCATCATTGCTAGAAGATAATGTTCTGCCAAATGGTTGAGTCTTTGTGTCTTTTATTACACTGTCTTGATGTGTTTCAATTTCAAGTTGCTCATAGATAGACTTATTTTTGAGTATTGAGTGATCTGGTCCTTGTGTAGCAGAGTCAGTCTGATTATCAGATTTTTGTTGACTTGCAATATCACACTGATCTGGTAAATTAGGTATTGATACTCTTGGATTGTGTATTTTTTGAGTAACACTTATACCTATTTTGTTAGAAGGGAATCCCCTTTCATTAAATATTGCATGTTTAGATATAAAAATTCTTCCATTTTTGTCAAGATATTTGTATCCTTTTTGGTTTGTAGCATACCCTAAAATGGTGCATGGAGATGATTCAAAATCTAGTTTGTGAGAATTGTATGCTCTCAAGTGTGGAAATTATAGACATCCAAAGACTTTTAGTGATTTGTAATTTGCTCTGGTATTAAACATGACTTCCATTAGATATTTAAATCTAATTTTTTTGTTGGAAGTCCGTTTATTAAATAAACAGTGATGGAAATGACATCAGGCTAAAACTTTAGTGGTAGAAAAGCTTGAGCAAGTAATGCTAGCCCCGTTCCAACTATTTTTCTATGTTATTTTTCTACAAGACCATTTCTTTCTAAAGTGTGCAGACATGTTATCCTGTGTGCAATGCCTTTTTTATCAAACAACTCTTTTAGAGGTTTGAATTATGTACCTCCATCAGTTTGAAACACTTTTAGTTGATGTCCAGTTTGTTTTGCAACTTGATTAACAAACTATAACATAACAGTATGAGTTTCATATTTAGATTTTAAAAATATATCCATACGTACCTAGAAGGCATCAACGAAAGAAATATAATACTTATACCCATAATCACAACTAATTAGTATTGGACCCTATAGGTCAACAACAATTAGTTCAAGGGGATTATTAGAAACAATGTGAATCGGGAAATTCAAGCTTATGATTTTTTTTTCCGTTAGACAATATGTACATGCATAAGGTAAAGTGCATTCTCAACAATAATATTATTAACTTTCAGAATGTGCTTTACAATCATAGCATCTAGGTAACCTAACTTGTAATACCAAATATCAAAGTTCTTGTTACAATTTTCATGACTGATTTTAGAGTAGTTGCAGCAATTTTCTTTTATTTTAGGGTTTCTTGAATTTGAATTAGCAACATTAAAAGTATATTGTCCTTTAAATTCTCCACCCTACAATGAATTTTCCTTTGTTAGAATATCCTTGACTAAATAATAAGATGAGTAGAATTCAAAGAATACATTGTTATCTCTTTCAAATTGAGATACACTTGATAAGTTCTTCCTTATTAAGGGTACTTCCAATAAGTTGTTGAGATACAATTATTTTCTTATTCCCATAAAACTTTCATTTCATGTGCGAGTTATTGTAGTGGGTTTCCTACTTCCCATGTACAAATATTGTATACCTTTATATTCAGTGCTGCCTAGATTTAAGTTGCATAAACTACTTGTGACATGGACGGTAGCACCAAAGTCAGGGTACCACAATTCATCATGAATGTCCTCATTTCTGGCTGTGTTAGTACTTGCTCTTTCAGATTGGTTTTCCATTTCTTGAGAATTGCTGATCATATTAGCATTGGTTCGATAGTTTCTTGTGTTGTTGTTGTTGTATATAACGCAGTTGTATACACAATTATATGATTTTTGTTTGATGATAACAAACAAATATATATTATTATAAATGTGTTTGTTATTGTAATGTTTTATATATACAACACAGATAGGAATATAATATTTGAATTGAATATTATATCTCTAACATTCAAACAGTACAACTCTGTATAACTCCACTATTTAAACATTCACTGTATATTGTACTTGTATATAAACAGAATATAATAGACAAGTTCGTTTGACAACAATAAAATGATATTTTATTTCAATCAAATTTGTTTATTACATATATTTGTACAATTCTCTCACAGCTCCTCAGTACAGTTCATTCATTGTCACTCAGTCATACATACACACAACATATACACAGTTACATTTCATATATATCCATTTTCACTTGTATATACAGACTCATACATTCATTGACAGCACACACTGTCTTCTTATCTTCAGCTTTCAGTCCAGTCATTGTCAGTCCAGTCATCACAGTCAGTCCAGTCATCCCAGCTTACCTGTCACACATGAAACAGAAACATACAGTATACTGCAATAGAAATAATACTGAATATATGCAAATATAAATTTTGTTTTTAGAATTTTATTTGCCTCAGATTTCCGGTGTGTTTCTCATCATTTTTCTGACTCGATCTGATTTTCATATCCAATCGACTGTGTCTAGACAGCTTGTGATATTCACAGTGATACACTATAAATACCACAAGGCAGACAACATATATATGTATATACAGAGCAGGGACAGGGACAACTCGTCTGATGGCTGCATGTACACACGTGTACACGTGTGCACTGCCACGCCAATCAGTATGCAGCTGAGGAGTAGCCACTAGGACTGTCTCGACTCAGTGAAATTGAAAACAAATATACAAAACCAAAGTGGTAAAGCATACAGCAAGATAGTGGACAAACATTTCAGCCCAAAGTCAAAGTCACATGTCAAAGTTCAAAAGGAAAAGTCGTCAAACAGCAAGATTCAAGTTACAGCTCAGCTCAATATGGTTTAACAGTTTCTAAATGGTCGAAACAGCAATGGTGTAAATCAGCAAAACATTGTTCAGGCAGTTCAAAGAAAATGGTACAACATTTCAGCGGGACATAGTCAAAACTAGAATACATGATCAAGCAAACAAATGGCAGAAAAGTTCTAACAAGTGCAACAGCATATAAAACATAGAAACAACACAGGATGGTGCAGCTAACCACAGTGGTACATGGCAACAAAAAGTTCAATTCAAGGCTCGAGCTCATGGCGATCAAATCCGGCGACTATGGCAAATGCAAACAGGCTAGATCAAGTGTAGTAGCATGTACAAAGTTCATATGAATGGCAACATGTTCGAGACAGTTAAATTTTCATGGTGAAGATGCATACAAAATGCAATGGTGAATGAACATGGCGGCATTCTTTTTCAAATGGTTAAACACAAATGCATGGATGAATGGTGCAAACAAAAGCCATGAATAAATCAAATATGGTAAGTGATAAAGTGTTGAATCTCAAATGCCGTAAATCAGTGTTTATTTGGTTCATCGAAATGCATTAGGTCAATGTCAAGGCAAAATTATAGCCAGGATATATTCTAATATATATGTGAAAATAAAAGGATGCCACAATCAAATTTATGCAAGCAACAATGAATGGCCAGATTCATGATCAAAGTAGCAGAATTGCAAATTCATGGGACAATATATGTTCATGGCTGCAATATATCATGAAGCAGCAAAGCTAGTTTTTTCAAACAATATGAAAATGACCGTGGTAACATCAAGTTCGAGAGTAGCATAATGTTTCTAGAATGCAAACAGCAAAAAGAAGCCGAGTTTACCAATTCCAGATTTCATGCACAAAACTGGGGCAATGTATGTCAGCATAGTGGCATTTACAATGGAGCCAGGATGGAAGTGTTAAATTCAGATGAGTAGCAGTTATACAGGATATCAAAACGCTGTATCACGCCATCCAACAGAAAGAATTTCAATCAACATTGAAAAGAATAAATGGACATGCACTATTTGGCAAGCTTTAAACTGTTATCCAGAAATCAGGTTTCTTTTTGTGGCAGGTTTCAAATCTTCTCACAAACATTTTTTGGCAAAGAATCATTCTTGTTTTTTAGCAAGTCTTAAATTGGTTTCATGTTTTAAAGCAAAGTTTTGTATCAAGGCATATTTCGGATTTCAGAAATGAAATGGCACAGATCATATAGGGAAAGTAATCAATGTCACAATGCAGTTTCAAAATAAATTTCCAGAAATGATTCACGTTATTCAAGGGACCAGCAGATATTTTTTTTAAATCAGGAAATTCAAATCGAGGAAATTTTGAAGAGAAACAAAAATGGAAATACACACAAACAATTCAAGGCCGTGGTATTTTAAACAAGGCAACCAACATTTCATCAATCCAATCAATCGATTTAAAAGAGGAATTCAAAGCAGATTTATTTATTTTTATCAAAAAGGGGACAACAAATATTTATTCCTGAATTACCATATCTAATCAATGCAGAGTAGGTTCAAATTCGAAAGGGAAATTAATCAGGTTGTTTTCCTGAAATAAATCATGCCAGAAATGGATGTATGAAAGTATGTCCAGAATCATCACAAAGTTTGTTTTTATCTCGGCTAATTTACAGAGAAACAAAAGGGGCAAATCAATTCAAGCCGAGAATCAAAAGGGGAAACAACACAAAATCAGGCCAAATCATTCAAGAAATCAGAGCGCAAGTTAAGGATATGAAATCCTATATGACACCACATCATCACAGGCAGTTTATGCATCAAAACCAAGCAAATTAACCGAGCAACCAAAGTATTAAAATCAGAAATCTTACCAAGTTTCGACCACCAGAAAATCCGATATTAGACGTGAAGATATCCATCGAAGAACTGAAGTTCATCAGAGAACCAGAATTCATCTATCTGGAGCTATCGCAATCGAATTGGGGCAAAGACGAGAAACCCTAGAATCGTTTTTTCCAGAGCCGCCATTTTTACACAGAGAAAGAAATCGGACATAAGTGAATTAAAGTGGCCGGCCTATTTAGTTTTTGGCTAAGCCAAGTTTGCAAATAAAAAGGGGATGACCCCTTGTTTTTAAACTCCTTAGTCAAAATTTCACAAAGTTTTTTTTTATTTTTGTATTTAAATTTTTGTGTTGTAAAAACCGTCGAACAGTTTCTAGAAGTCTGTAAAATTTCTAGGGGAGTTTCAGTTAGGAGTTAACTAACAGTTCTAGAATTCAGTAAAATCTAGGATATTGGTTACGGGTTTGTAATCTGGGGAAAATCTGATTCAGGGGTTTGAATCAGTCTAGGGGTTTGAGCGTAGGGTTAGAATAGGAGCAGGGTTTGCGAGTGTACATGGTCTTGTATGCGGGATCTGTTCTATCACCTAGTAGAAACCTTAGAAATGCAGCAGTAGGCAGGGTTTTGCCGAAGCTGAGTATATCTGTGTGTGATTTATTTTCTGCATTTCTGTTTCTGCTATATTCTATGATCTGTTTATTATTTTAATATCCTGTCAGTTTTTCAATTCAGTTTAAAAACTGTGAAAAACCCTATTCACCCCCCCCTCTAGGGTTATTCTAGATCCAACATTGGTATCAGAGCCAGGTATTTGTGTTTAACTCTAGAGTCATGGGTAATCCTAGTCGTCAGTCTAGTGAGAGTCAGTCCAGCTCATCTCCAACTATTTTCACTGGAACAGATTTTTCAAACTGGAAATCCAACATGGAATTTTATTTAAAATCTGTTAATATTAAATGTTGGGATGTTGTTATTAATGGGTTTAATAGTGTAGATATTACTTTCAATGCTCGTGCTATGAAAATTATATTTGATTATCTTAGTACTGAACAGTTTAATCTTATATGTCATTGTTTATCTGCACAGGAAGTCTGGAGAACTCTCAACAAGCTGTATGGAAAACCTGACAACAGCTCAAAACCCCAGGATGACAACTCAGATTCAGATCTGTGCCTAACAAGCCATGCAGACGAAACTTCAGATGGAACAGATGATGGAGAATCAACAAATGCTGAAACAGAAAATTTCTCATATGAAGATCTGGTTTACATGTGTCTTGATTTAACAAAATCTGTTGATAAACTCCAAATGAAAAATAAATCTCTGAAATCTAGAAATTCTGAGTTGATCAGCAAAATTGATTATTTGGAATCACAACTAGTACATTTCAAAAATTCTTCAAATTCAGATTGCAAAAATTGTTTGAAATTGAAAACCAATCTTGTTCATCTCAATAAAAATATTCAAAAATTTGAAAAGGAAATTCTGATCTTAAAAGAGAACAAGATTGAGTTATCAAGTTTGAATAACTTTTTACAAGAAGAATTTGAAATTTTTAAGACTGAAATGTATTCCAAATTTGAAATTGCTGAAAATGAAAATTTGGTGAAAAGTGGTTTGATTTTGAAAGAACTTGAAAATGAGATCGAAAAATCCAAGAAATTTGAGTCTGAAAAACAAAAACGTTTTGAATCTGAAATCATGGAATCTCAAGCCAGAATTAAAATTCTTGAAGATGAAAATTTGGTTTTAAAATCTGATTTTGAAAGATGTAAGATCACTAAAAATCATTGTTCGGATTTAATGAATGAGAACCGTGATCTTAAAACTAAAATTCAACAGCTTGAGTCAACTTTGACTAAATTTTCTAACGGTGAAAAATCTCTGAATATGCTATTGAAAAATCAATTTTCATCTGGTAATAAAAGTGGTCTTGGTTTTGAGAAAAATAACGTTTTTGAAAATCAGAACTCAAATGATTTTAAAAATCCTTTAAACTGCTTTGGAAAGAACCGATATGAAAATTCAAACTCTGATAATCGCAAAGGATTTTTGAATCATAAACATGATGTGAATTTGTTTTATAATAATTCAGTTGAACAATTCTGGATCCCAAAAAGAAATAAAACAAACTTCATGAAATTCAAGCAGATTTGGGTTCCAAAGGGTACGAAAATAGATTCAAACGGATTATTATACAAACAGGTTTGGGTACCAAAACGTACGAATATAACTGTGAGTGGTTTTACTACTTTTGTTAGACCACTCGATCCCTTCATTTGCTAGGTACCAGTGGAGGCTGAGGAACTATTGTGCAAAAAGAAATTTGAAATCAAGCTGAGTTATACTTCTGTATTCTTTACAGTTCCTTGGCCAAGATGTGTTGGGTTAGAAATTCATTTGCTTGCATCGATTTCAGGTATAATCTCTAAACTCATCTTTGTAAATATTTTTTTATTTTTATTCTCTCCTTCTTTATCTCTTCTGTTTATTTTTCTTTTTGCTTGTTTTGTCACTGCCATATCATTGTAAAAAGTTTTGTACTTCTTAAACTTCCAGTTGCAGAATTCATGATTGTTTGGAAATTTGCTTTATTGGTATAAAATCATAATGTGTTAATCATTTCCATATCCTGAATTTGAACTTGTATATATCTGCAATTGTTTTGAAGTTTATTTTCTGATTGTTGAATTCATAACAGTGTTGATGCATTCATATCATATCTTGAACACTGTTAACTAGAATTCTAAATTTTTGAAGATCTGAATAATTAATGAAATTTCACACACTTATGCTGTTTTGAGTTCCTTCCAATTCATTTTGGAAACGCTTAAAGTATTATACTCATTACAGCACTGTCACTTCTCAGTTGTGATAATCTCATTAATTTTTTTTTTTGGATTGGCTTGATTATTTCTGACTTGAAAAATATTTGGGTTGAATTAGTGATATATCTTGAATTTCATTCTTATTCATGATTATTATGGTTGAAATTAGTTTAGTTTGAAATCATCTTAAATTCCTGATATTTTGAATCTCACACACCACTTAAATCTGAAATTAATAACCTTGTGTGACTGATTCATTATATCTCAAAATTTGACATTGATTCAAATGATTTCAAATAAATTGTTTTCTTTGGATCATGAATATCTCACAAAATTGATGTAAATGATCTGAAATTTTTTGAGGACTTGTCAGAAAATTCTTGTGAAAATTCTTTGAAAATCCGGTCTTGAATTTCTCTGTTATTTCATGGTTATATGATTTAAATATTTGTTTGTTGAAAATCATTCGAAATTGTTGATTTATTAAATCTCACACATATCTCAATTCAAAAATTTATAAATTGGTGTGATTGATTTATTAAATCCTGATATTTTCATATTCCTCAAATGATTTCAAATAAACGGTATTTCTAATCTTGGATCATGAATGATCTTATGTGACCATCCGCTGACAAGTCTGACGTGATTTTATGTTCTGTGCTGCTCTGATACTGTTTTAAATAACTGTCTGCTTTAATCTGACCGCTGCTCTGATACATGTGCATAATCTGTTATCGTGTCTGTTTGGGCTTTGTATTTATAATTCTTTTGTCTATGACATTCTTGCTCAGTATCATGTTAAAATTCCTCGTAAATAGAGACACCAAGTGGTATCAGAAGCGCCATATATTTGTCTCACCCATCTGTACTTAGGTTCAAATCTTCACCATGTATAAATCCACACACTCTTTTTTGTCTTGTACACATTTTTCCCTCTTGTCGTGTATAGATCACCATATTCCTCTTGTATTTGTTTTTCAATTTTAGAATTATTTACTAATTATTCATTCAGAAATTGAAATCAATATCAAAATTGAACTGTATTTGTAATTCATCAAAATAATTATCAGGTTTTGAAATTGTGATGAATTATGACTGGAATATATTTCACAACAAGAGGAGATTTTATCTGGATTTTCATGATGGTTGAACATTTATTATAATATCTTTGAACCGGCAATTATTTCACGACCATTTCCTTTATCTATCATCATTCTGCCATCATTGTGACTTTATATTAATGTGGAGAGTTAATATAAAATTCTTTTTGAATAAACAATGGAAATATTCGTGATGGAAATGTGACTGTGTCATTATTCAGAATTAGTGAAATTGAGAATTTTTCAATGATCCCAGTACAGTTGGTCATATTTCATAATATAATTAATTTAGAAATTTATTTCACAGTCCACTTCTGTACTTACCTCATTTCTATCATTCATATTGGTTATATATACTGGGGAGTAGTTTTTCCTTTAAATGCTGAAAATAATAAATATAATTAATATATAAGTGTGTCTCTAACCTCATTTAAAAATCCAAGCTCTGGTCATGCATGGTTAAGAGACAACTTATAATTTAAGCTGCGACTGACTTCATTTAAAAATCCAAGTTCTGGTTATGCGTGGTCAGTGTGCTCTTAAATAAAAATAAAAAAAATAAAATAAAAAAAATGTTATAAATTGAAATTAATATGAAATTCTCCTTGGTGTATAATAATCAGCCTATCAATCCACTTTCTAATCTGTGAAATGTGTTGAAATTTTATGACGTATTATGATTTGTTGATTGATAGATATTGGGATTTGAGATTATTCGATTGAATTATAATTATAATCCAAATTCATCACTGTTTTTTTAACCTCATTTTTTTTGTAAAATAATTGGAATACATTTTTTTACTCTCCCCATTTTATATAAAATTCATCGTAAATCCGTCACTCTCTAAAATGTGAAATATGCCACCTGTTCTCAGAATATTATGATTTTTGTTTGACTGATTGAGATTTATAATGATCATTCTTCCTCTTATGCTGAAATTATATTTTTTTTGTCATTTTTCATCTGTATTTTAATTTCTGTATCCTTTTGATGATAACAAAAGGGGGAGAATGGATTAGATTTTGATTTATGAATAAATATTTTATAAATATTTTAATTTTGAGAATTCTGAATCCTTTTACATTCTTTTCACTCATGTACAGTTATAGGGGGAGTTTCTGTTGTAGGGGGAGCTAATAAATAAGGGGAGTTCAGAATTCACTGTCAAACACATTTATTGTAATCAAAATCTTTTATTTGTTTGTCATCATCAAAAGGGGGAGATTGTTGTATATAACGCAGTTGTATACACAATTATATGATTTTTGTTTGATGATAACAAACAAATATATATTATTATAAATGTGTTTGTTATTGTAATGTTTTATATATACAACACAGATAGGAATATAATATTTGAATTGAATATTATATCTCTAACATTCAAACAGTACAACTCTGTATAACTCCACTATTTAAACATTCACTGTATATTGTACTTGTATATAAACAGAATATAATAGACAAGTTCGTTTGACAACAATAAAATGATATTTTATTTCAATCAAATTTGTTTATTACATATATTTGTACAATTCTCTCACAGCTCCTCAGTACAGTTCATTCATTGTCACTCAGTCATACATACACACAACATATACACAGTTACATTTCATATATATCCATTTTCACTTGTATATACAGACTCATACATTCATTGACACCACACACTGTCTTCTTATCTTCAGCTTTCAGTCCAGTCATCACAGTCAGTCCAGTCATCCCAGCTTACCTGTCACACATGAAACAGAAACACACAGTATACTGCAATAGAAATAATACTGAATATATGCAAATATAAATTTTGTTTTTAGAATTTTATTTGCCTCAGATTTCCGGTGTGTTTCTCATCATTTTTCTGACTCGATCTGATTTTCATATCCAATCGACTGTGTCTAGACAGCTTGTGATATTCACAGTGATACACTGTAAATACCACAAGGCAGACAACATATATATGTATATACAGAGCAGGGACAGGGACAACTCGTCTGATGGCTGCATGTACACACGTGTACACGTGTGCACCTCCACGCCAATCAGTATGCAGCTGAGGAGTAGCCACTAGGACTGTCTCGACTCAGTGAAATTGAAAACAAATATACAAAACCAAAGTGGTAAAGCATACAGCAAGATAGTGGACAAACATTTCAGCCCAAAGTCAAAGTCACATGTCAAAGTTCAAAAGGAAAAGTCGTCAAACAGCAAGATTCAAGTTACAGCTCAGCTCAATATGGTTTAACAGTTTCTAAATGGTTGAAACAGCAATGGTGTAAATCAGCAAAACATTGTTCAGGCAGTTCAAAGAAAATGGTACAACATTTCAGCGGGACATAGTCAAAACTAGAATACATGATCAAGTAAACAAATGGCAGAAAAGTTCTAACAAGTGCAACAGCATATAAAACATAGAAACAGCACAGGATGATGCAGCTAACCACAGTGGTACATGGCAACAAAAAGTTCAATTCAAGGCTCGAGCTCATGGCGATCAAATCCGGCGACTATGGCAAATGCAAACAGGCTAGATCAAGTGTAGTAGCATGTACAAAGTTCATATGAATGGCAACATGTTCGAGACAGTTAAATTTTCATGGTGAAGATGCATACAAAATGCAATGGTGAATGAACATGGCGGCATTCTATTTCAAATGGTTAAACACAAATGCATGGATGAATGGTGCAAACAAAAGCCGTGAATAAATCAAATATGGTAAGTGATAAAGTGTTGAATCTCAAATGCCATAAATCAGTGTTTATTTGGTTCATCGAAATGCATTAGGTCAATGTCAAGGCAAAATTATAGCCAGGATATATTCTAATATATATGTGAAAATAAAAAGATGCCACAATCAAATTTATGCAAGCAACAATGAATGGCCAGATTCATGATCAAAGTAGCAGAATTGCAAATTCATGGGACAATATATGTTCATGGCTGCAATATATCATGAAGCAGCAAAGCTAGTTTTTTCAAACAATATGAAAATGACCGTGGTAACATCAAGTTCGAGAGTAGCATAATGTTTCCAGAATGCAAACAGCAAAAAGAAGCCGAGTTTACCAATTCCAGATTTCATGCACAAAACTGGGGCAATGTATGTCAGCATAGTGGCATTTACAATGGAGCCAGGATGGAAGTGTTAAATTCAGATGAGAAGCAGTTATACAGGATATCAAAACGCTGTATCACGCCATCCAACAGAAAGAATTTCAATCAACATTGAAAAGAATAAATGGACATGCACTATTTGGCAAGCTTTAAACTGTTATCCAGAAATCAGGTTTCTTTTTGTTGCAGGTTTCAAATCTTCTCACAAACATTTTTTGGCAAAGAATCATTCTTGTTTTTTAGCAAGTCTTAAATTGGTTTCATGTTTTAAAGCAAAGTTTTGTATCAAGGCATATTTCGGATTTCAGAAATGAAATGGCACAGATCATATAGGGAAAGTAATCAATGTCACAATGCAGTTTCAAAATAAATTTCCAGAAATGATTCACGTTATTCAAGGGACCAGCAGATATTTTTTTTAAATCAGGAAATTCAAATCGAGGAAATTTTGAAGAGAAACAAAAATGGAAATACACACAAACAATTCAAGGCCGTGGTATTTTAAACAAGGCAACCAACATTTCATCAATCCAATCAATCGATTTAAAAGAGGAATTCAAAGCAGATTTATTTATTTTTATCAAAAAGGGGACAACAAATATTTATTCCTGAATTACCATATCTAATCAATGCAGAGTAGGTTCAAATTCGAAAGGGAAATTAATCAGGTTGTTTTCCTGAAATAAATCATGCCAGAAATGGATGTATGAAAGTATGTCCAGAATCATCACAAAGTTTGTTTTTATCTCGGCTAATTTACAGAGAAACAAAAGGGGCAAATCAATTCAAGCCGAGAATCAAAAGGGGAAACAACACAAAATCAGGCCAAATCATTCAAGAAATCAGAGCGCAAGTTAAGGATATGAAATCCTATATGACACCACATCATCACAGGCAGTTTATGCATCAAAACCAAGCAAATTAACCGAGCAACCAAAGAATTAAAATCAGAAATCTTACCAAGTTTCGACCACCAGAAAATCCGATATCAGACGTGAAGATATCCATCGAAGAACTGAAGTTCATCAGAGAACCAGAATTCATCTATCTGGAGCTATCGCAATCGAATTGGGGCAAAGACGAGAAACCCTAGAATCGTTTTTTCCAGAGCCGCCATTTTTACACAGAGAAAGAAATCGGACAGAAGTGAATTAAAGTGGCCGGCCTATTTAGTTTTTGGCTAAGCCAAGTTTGCAAATAAAAAGGGGATGACCCCTTGTTTTTAAACTCCTTAGTCAAAATTTCACAAAGTTTTTTTTTATTTTTGTATTTAAATTTTTGTGTTGTAAAAACCGTCGAACAGTTTCTAGAAGTCTGTAAAATTTCTAGGGGAGTTTCAGTTAGGAGTTAACTAACAGTTCTAGAATTCAGTAAAATCTAGGATATTGGTTACGGGTTTGTAATCTGGGGAAAATCTGATTCAGGGGTTTGAATCAGTCTAGGGGTTTGAGCGTAGGGTTAGAATAGGAGCAGGGTTTGCGAGTGTACATGGTCTTGTATGCGGGATCTGTTCTATCACCTAGTAGAAACCTTAGAAATGCAGCAGTAGGCAGGGTTTTGCCGAAGCTGGGTATATCTGTGTGTGATTTATTTTCTGCATTTTTGTTTCTGCTATATTCTGTGATCTGTTTATTATTTTAATATCCTGTCAGTTTTTCAATTCAGTTTAAAAACTGTGAAAAACCCTATTCACCCCCCCTCTAGGGTTATTCTAGATCCAACAGTTGTTGCCTTGCTGTGATGATGTATAGTTTGAGTCAAATATGAAATAACATTTATTTGTTGTTTGTTCAAATTTCTCGTTAATTTGGTATCTAATTCGATTATTGTTAGATCGTCCACCTCTGCCTCTTCCCTTTGCAGTAATTCCACCCCTTTGACCATTGAATTGTTTCAATCAAAGTTGTTCCTTTCTTGATTGTTGTTTCTATTGTAGTTTATATAATTGACAGAAAATTCACTTATGATGAGTTTCTTTTGTTCTATTTTCCCAAATGTGAGAGGAGAATAGAGTGAACTGAATGTTAGATGTGGTTTCATTTGACAATATAATAGCAACAATTGCCTCATATTCTTCGTCTAAGTCATTTAGAATGTACCGAACTTTGCTAGAATTAGGAATCTTGTGACCAACAACGACCAATTGATCACATAACACCTTAATCTTACAAAGATATTCATGCATTGGTAAGTTTTGTTTCTTTATATTATGAAGTTGCCTCTTGTAGCTCATAGTTCCTGGAGCACACGACCTGCTGAACGTCTGTTCTATTGTCGACCATATTTCATGAGACATTAGTTTCTCCTTTAGCTATAAAGATATAAAGAAATTCAAGAACTGTAGGAAGAAGGATGATCAATTTTGCAGCCGAGACAACTGAATGGCAAGGTCAAAATTTGACAGTGGTTCTTTAACGAGGCAAAACGATCAAGAAGGTCTGGTGGACAGAAAAGTGGACAAGAACAAAGACTGAATTGATACGAAATAGGTATAACCGAACAAGAAAATCAAATGATGAGAATTGCCAATTCTATGATGATAAAGAAGGCGCAGTCTGACCTCAAAACCGAGTGAAGCCAAGAAACTAAAAAAAATGAGAGGTTGTAGACGTAACACTTCTTTCTCCTTCAGTGTTGTTAAGTGTAACTTGCTCTGATACCATAAAAGATTTGTTGATGAATGAAAATGTTGTAGTCTCTGATTGAGTAAAAGAACTAGAAGAAATAGTGATACTTGGATATGTAGAAGGAAAATAACGAATATATTATTTTGTTCAACTTTGCTACAATACCCGAACTGTTGTAATATATATATATATATATATGTTAAGGGTGAATACACTTATTGCAAGGGACATTATTGTAATTGCAAGGACATGTGAAGTCTATAAATAGAGAGCTCATGTATGTTGTAAACTGATCTGAATGAATAATAATGGCTTCTCTCTCATTTCTTCGGTTATTCCTTTGTTTTGCAACACGTTATCAGCACGAATTAGCTTTGATTTAAAATATTTTATAATCTATTGTTCGGCTCCGGTTATTTCATGATTCTTTTTACTTTTTCTTCAGTGGCACTATTCTGTAGTAACATTTTATGTTGCACGTCTGCCACTAGCCTATTTTTCTCTTTACTTTTTAAATATCGGCTGTTGTACCTATTCTTTAGATCCACCGGTAAAGCCTATTTTCATTCCGGATCAAATAGTCTTGATATTTATATATATATACAGCTAAATATTTCTGATTTTAACCACATCGAAAAAAAAGTTATTCTTTTTCAGTACGCACTCTCCGTCTTTTTCAGAAAACATCTTCCTTCATTACTTTATTTCTTGAACAACAGAAAAGTTCGAAAAATGTCAAACATTGCTAAACTTGAATTCAAAGCATTGGACATTTCTGGAGACAATTATTTGTCATGGATCCTGGACGCCGAGATTCATTTGCAATCTCAGTGCTTAGAAAATGCCATTAAAAATGGTAATAATATGTCCCAGCAGGACAAAGCAAAGGCTCTGATATTTTTAAGATGCCACATTCACGATGATCTAAAATCAGAATATTTAACTGAAAAAGATCCTCTCCACCTATGGAACTCCCTGAAGGAGCGATATGACCACCAGAAGACAGTCATACTTCCAAATACGAGACAAGAATGGTTGAACCTGAGGTTTCAAGACTTCAAAACTGTAAGGGAATATAATTCCGCGATGTTTAGAATTACATCTAAATTAAAATTATGTGGAGAAAAAGTAGATGATGCGCAAATGTTGGAAAAGACCTTCTCAACATTTCATGCCTCGAATGTGCTCCTGCAGCAGCAATATCGAGAGCGTCATTTTACAAAATATTCTGAACTCATTGAATGCCTGTTGATTGCTGAACAAAACAATGAACTACTTCTTAAAAACCACTCCTCAAGACCAACTGGTTCAGCTGCATTACCTGAAGTTAATGCTAACTTTGCCCACTCCGGAAGAGGTCGTGGCAGAGGCAGAGGAAGAGGAAGAGGTAGAGGTAGAGGACGTGGTCGTGGATGTGGACGTGGATACAACCCCAGCAAAGGTGGTCATAGTGGTTTTGGAGTTAACAAAACTACTAATTTTAAACAGCAAATGAAAAATGAGCCTGAAAATAGCAATAATTCAGCTGCTGAAAATAAGAAGCATTATGAGGAAATTTGCTACAGATGTGGGCGTACTGGTCACGGAAATGTAGATCATCAAAGAAAACAATCGAAGAGTATCATAAATCGAAGAATATCGAGACAAATAATACTGAGGGACTGTCCGATAACACTAACATGAAGTTAGATGATTTCTTTGAAGACTATGATGGGAATTTGTTCAGCGACGAAAATTTGAATGCAATATTCGAAGAGATGACCGAACCAACCAATAAGTAGCCTGAAGCTTATTATATGACTTTCAGTTTGTTTCTTTTCAGCATGTATTAGTTTGGAATTTTGTTTATTTTTTTCTTTTAGTATTTTCTTATGGAACTGCAGAAATAATGTGTAATGTTGGACATGATGACTAGTTTATTCTGGTGGATATTTATTTATATTTATAAGTTTTTTCAGTTATTGACTAGCTGTATTGTTTTTAATTCTTAAGATATGGATCGACAATGTTTAAACGATGATATTTGTCTGGTTGATAGTGGAACTACTCGTACGATATTGAAAAACCCGAAGTTTTTCTCTGAATTATCTGAAAATATTTCATATAAAGTTTCAACTATAGTTGGTTCAGCCAATATAATTGAAGGGTCCGAAAGAGCCCATATAGTGTTACCAAATGGTACACATATATTCATTCAAAATGCGCTATATTCAAGCAATTCTAAAAGAAATCTGCTTAGCTTCAAAGCTATAAGAATGAATGGATATCATATTGAAACTATAAATGAAAACAACAAAGAATATCTATGTGTTATTTCTAAAATTGAAAGCCAGAAGCTTATTTTAGAAAAATTTGGTACAATTTCAACTGGATTATACTTTACCAAAATTGGCATAGTTGAATCTCATTTTGTAAACATGAGCCAGAAGCTCACAGATACAAATAAATTGATTCTTTGGCATGATCGTTTAGGTCATCCTGGATCAACTATGATGCGTAAAATTGCTAAGAACTCAAATGGGCATGATTTACCAAATGATTACATGTGTACATCATGTGCACAAGGAAAATTGATTACTCAACCTGCATACAGTAAGATCACCTCTGAATCTCCAGCATTTTCGCAAAGAATTCAAGGTGATATATGTGGTCTGATTCATCCCGCTTGCGGGCCATTTATACACTTTATGGTGATAATTGATGCGTCAACTCGTTGGTCACATGTATGTTTGCTATCTACTAGAAACATGGCATTTGCCAAATTGCTTGCTCAAATAATTAAATTAAGAGCACACTTCCCCGATCATCAAATTAAATCAATACGATTAGATAATGCAGGAGAATTCACTTCTCAAGTATTTGATGATTATTGTTTATCACTGGGAATTGAAATTGAACATCCAGTAGCTCACGTTCATACTCAAAATGGTCTGGCAGAATCATTAATTAAGCATTTGCAACTTATTGCAAGACCTTTACTTATGCAAACAAAGTTGCATGTTGCAGCTTGGGGACATGCAATTTTGCATGCATCCAAATTGATTAAAATTAGACCTACGGCTTATCATCAGTTTTCACCATCACAACTTTTAACTGGATCCCAACCAAATATTTCACATCTACGAAAATTTGGTTGTGTTGTGCATGTTCCCATTAATCCCCCACTTCGTACTAAAATGGGTCCTCAAAGAAGGTTGGGAATTTATGTGGGATTTGACTCACTTTCGATAATTCGTTATCTTGAACCTCTTACGAGTGATGTCTTTACTGCAAGATTTGCAGTTTGCAAATTTGACGAGTCAAATTTCCCGCCGTTAGGGGGAGAAAAGACCGTTCCAGTAGAACGGCGTGAAATTTCATGGAATAATCCCTCTATGTTTCATTTGGATCCACGTACCAAACAATGTCAATACGTGGTACAAAGAATTTTGCATATTCAAAATATTGCAAATCAAATGCCAGATGCATTTAATGATGCTGCAAAAATAACTAAATCTCACATTCCAGCAGCAAATACACCAGCTAGAATTGAAATCCCCAAAGGACCGATAGCAGCAAATGAATCTAAAGCTAGACAAAAACGTGGAAGACCGATAGATTCAAAAGACTTGGCGCCTAGAAAAAGAAAGTCTAATGAAAAATCATCAATGAATAAACCTTCTGAAGAGGTCGTAAGTGATCCAAAGGATAACTCAAAGAAAAATCCCAATTCTCCTAAAATCAGTGAAGGAACTATTATTCCAGAAGAAATAATAGAAGCTTCCGAAAATAAAATGGTACCTAATAATAATAATGAGATCTCAATGTTTTATACGAATTATGGAGAAATATGGGATCAAAGTAAAATAACAATTGATGATGTATTCTCATTCGCAGTAGCTACTGAAATAACTGAAAGTCATGACTATAATGAGAATAATGATAATGAACCAACTAGCATAAATGAATGTCGAAAAAGACAAGATTGGACAAAGTGGAAAGATGCTATTCAGGTTGAGTTAGATTCACTTCAAAAACATGGTGTATTTGGACCAATAGAGAAAACACCAGAAGGTGTTAAACCAGTTGGTTACAAATGGGTATTCGTTAGAAAACGAAATGATAAAAATGAAGTTGTGAGATACAAAGCAAGGCTTGTTGCACAAGGTTTCCTGCAGAGACCAGGTTTTGACTTCAAAGAAACATACTCTCCTGTTATGGATGTCATAACATTTCGATATTTAATAAGCCTTGTAGTTTCTGAGAAGCTTGACATAAGATTGACTGATGTTGTGACAGCTTATGTAACAACCCGACAGACCGAATTTTTCAAATTCGATCCATCGAGACCCGAGTTGGGTGCTTTGGTATCCTGCAGAAAAAGACAGAGAAAAAGAAATATGTCAGAACTCGTAAGGCATCTTACAGCAGAAGGAATTAAAATATAATATATTCAAAAATAGCTTTACCTTATATATCATACTGTCTAACCAGTATCTATAGTTATACCATCTCTGCCTTGAACCTAACCTGGAAGTATGTAATGAGGAGGGGGTCAGAACATAAGTTCTGTGTGAGTGGACTTATAATAAACTTCTGTGTAATACTACATATACCGTTCAGTTATATTTTCTTGCTTATTAGGTTATTCGCGATATTAGCTCTCTAGGCTATACTCATGTCTCACTAGTAGGTTAACCTAATACAACGTATATGTAGATACCCCCAACTCGTCTAATCCTTTTCCATGTATATATACAGCCCCTTGCCGTATGTCGTACGGGCTTCATCATGTAAATATATACTACTTTAGTGTAGTGCCACCATTCTTGAAATCGTTTGGACTGCCGCTCTCGATCTTGCTAGATTCCGTGTATCATCCATATCTAATCTAAGGTATACTATCGAGCACTTCTTAGATTCAACAAGGGTTTACGCTACCCAGGGTCATTGGGGTTTATGCTACCTATTGAACGCTTCTCGGGTTTAGGGTTTACGCGACCGAGGTCCAACTAGGGATTATGCTACCTATCGAACGATGCCCCTTAGTCTAGAACACACTACCTAGAGTGATAAGTGTTTCTAGACTTGACGTCCCAATCGTATCGTAAACGAGCTAGATATCTAGTTGCACATGTCCTCTATATGTGCGGCCCGAGTCCCGTGGCAGGGCTAATCAAGAAACATGGAACTCGGTCGGGAGCTTTAAGTTATCTGCCGATGAAGATGCTAAGGTCTGTTTTTCCAGTGGCTATGGTCCCACTTGACCCCTCCCTCAACTAATGAAAGGCACACCTTGAAAAATGAGAACTATATGCAGGCCCCCCTATGCCCCACAAACCTATTGGCCAACCTCACCCATAACTAGATAGCAAGTATATGGTCTTTTGGAGTTCTCCACCTTTCCGTTTTACGTATCTCGACTGACTCAAGATGGTAGGTAGACGACGAGTCGCTATCACAGGGCCACTTGTCTCGCCGAATCACACTGGTCCATCCTAGTCTTTAGGTTGCCCTATATTGCAACCAAGGCATACTCTTGGTTCTTCTAACGCAGACCTTAACCTCTGTGAGCCCAGGCGGATCATCTGCATTCTCACAGAGGGATACCAAGAGTACCCTCACGTCCCCTTGAAGCTGCGTGCTTCGTAACCCAAGACGTTGGAGCCTTTTTCATGATCAGACGAACGTTCGCTCCTTCTCGTGTTCTACTTGAGTTTCTTGACTAAGGTTTAGTACTTAGTTCTCTTAACTAATATTTACCACTTAGTTTCCTGAATCATTCGTTTTCTTAACTAAGGTTTACTACTTAGCCCTCTTAACTAAGGTTTACTACTTAGTTCTCTTTCTCGTTACTTAGTTATCTTAACTAAGGTTTATTACTTGGTTCTCTTAACCAAGGTTTGATACTTAGTTTCTATTACTTAGTTCTCTTTTCAACTAAGGTTCGTTACTTAGTTCCTTTTTAACTAAGGTTTTCAACGAATTCAAACATGACTTAAGTTTTCTTTATCAAACGATAGCGTACGGGTGTTTTCCCACATTTTCAACTTAGATTAACTTATTTCATAGTATAAGTCGTCCCACCCTTCAAGTGTTGTATTATATCTTAAGTCATAATCTTCCCTTGTCCCTAGGACAAGTTTTACATATTTAATTCAAGTTTATAATAGGTAGTTATCATTCCCCCATTATTGTGTCGTTAATTTTAGGTTTGACTTTACCCTTCCTTTTACTTAACCCGCTACTTAAACTTTACCCAATTCAATTAATTTGTAATGCCATAACGGGTCCCCTTTGGTTAAGCATTATGTATGTATGTCTTAAATGTTGCCCATGTCCCACTTAACCTCTTTTATTATTGTATCCATGTCTTACACATGCTGTACTACGGTTAAGTCCACCTTATTCATGTTTTACTTTACGTATCTTACTATAGTTAAGTCCACATTTACATGTTTTACATGTCTTGTCTTACTATGGTTAAGTCCATATTTACATGTCCTATTTTACATGTCACCCACTTAACCCTCTAACCATACTCATGTCACCCACATGTCTTATTATGGTTAGTATTCCTTAATTCATTCATTATGACGAACGGTGCATGACCTCCCACATTAGACCGAACACTTTGTGGCCGCTGGATTCGCCGGGCGGTTCCGGGCAGTCTTACACCACAAAGCGGGTCTAACCTCGTGTCACCAACCATTACGCCTACAATTCATGCCTTTGACCTCTCACATTAGACGTCCAATTGTGGCAGCTGGATTTTCCGGGCGGTTCCGAGCAGTCTTACACCACAATTGCGCCTAACCTCGTGTCAAAGGTTCATTAACATCGTATTTCATCTGAACCCCAATTTTCATGTTATGTGCTTCCAATTCAACATATAGTCATGTTTACAATTTTGCCTATTCCAACTTGTCACTAATTACATATTAATTAGCCTTAATTACAAATTTCCAATTATAGGCAATTTCATCAATTCCATGTAATTTCTACCCAAATATGCCAATTTCATATATATATATATATATATATATATATATATATATATATATTCCAATTATCCAAAATATCCAATAATACTCACTTTCATAAAATAAATGTTATCAAATTACGTGCCGTTCATACCAATTTATTCATATTAAATTATACCAACACCATAGTCAATTAGAATTACGCCCAATTTACATAAATTTAATATTGCAATATAATTATGTCCATATTCCAAATCATACACAAATGCTTCCAATCCATGTTATGCCCAAACATGTAAATTTCCAATGTCCAATTATACCTAATTTCATATAATCCATATTCAATGACAATTGTGTCAAACTTACTTAAATCCAACATTATAGATTACATTCCTCGACTGTATAAACTAGATTATGCCCAATATATGAGATAACAATTGTTATGCCACAAACCCCAAAATTATGAATTATGTTCTTTTTTCGCATAAAATAAGTTATACCCCAATATTTTCATATTTCCACCGTACGTATACATAATAAGATTTCATCTAGGTTCGAGATAACCTAGATCTCAAAAATAAAAAGGGGCAAGAGAATAAAGGAACAATTATTTTAACATAAATTTTTGCATTGAATTTATAACTGGGGAAATGATGAACGATAGTAATACTATTATACAAAATTTTATCATAATTCCACTCACAATGATTTTTGTGCTTTAATCCGTAGATCTTGGATTGATTTTCCTCCTTTCTGTGTTGCATAGCTTGAATTTCAGATCTGGATTTCTTTTATGTTCTTGCGCAATACTTGAATCTCCCCTTTATTTTGTTCGTAGTAATAGAATTCCTCAGTCTAATTCTTTTTAAATTATACATTTTTAATTACATTAAAAATACGGGGTGTTACATTCTCCCACCCTTAAAGAATTTCGTCCCCGAAATTCGATAAGAGTAAAATAGATAATCCCTCGCAACATCCAATAAGTGTTCATCCAATTGTTGCAGCATTGTGCACATGTGCAAAGTGAATTACATCATAGCAAAGCATGTATGCCTAATTTGGATCCACCTATATGTATGCAAATTTTAAAATCTCTTTCAAATCATGATGCTCACATCCTAAATATACTTGCAGTTCTATATGAATGCAATATTATTGAAAAATCAAAACATTTTTCATCCAAATTTTCCCATACTCTTACAAAATATGAGCATAGTTCATCCAATTATCGCATCCAAAACCCTACCAACCATCATTAAATTCGAAATTTAGAAAAAACTAATTTTCCATATTCGATTTCTTATGTTATGAAAACGGAAAAATCCACATCCTCCGTTTTTCTTTTCTAATTGCACTTGGATTTTTACATAACTATTCTATAAAGATTTCCTATTTTCCTGTCCAAGTACAACCACATTAGAAAGCTTCCTTTTCTATTTTAACTTATCTTGGAGTAATTTCATTTATTCATCTTTTTCTTAAAATTTTCATTTTCTTTTCCCATCTTGCTTTGTTGCTTGATTGATTCAGTTGTTTTCTTTGTTAGTTAGGCTAGTCTTCTTCTTAAGTTTATTTTTCAACCAAGCTCTTCTGTTTTCAACTCAAACTGTATCCTACACAGCTACAGCTATGGCCCATACATCTTAGGACTATGCCACGAGTCCACTCAACAGGATCTATACACTTGCTTGCCCTTCACTACCTAGTAGTCACTACTAGTCCATGTTGTGTATTACTAGCCTATACTTCTCTTTTCAAGAAACAATCCTAGACTCACACGGCTTATGCATTCTATGGGAATTTTCCATTAGTTCAACACTGGCTAATCCTTGACTGTAAATTGGCAAGAAAATAACTCCCTGAGTATCAACCCTGAAGACCAAAATCAACATCAGATTGACACTCAAAGAATTACTCAACTCAACCAATCCCCAGTTGGTTCTAATTGCTTTAACTTTATCTCGTTCTTTCTAGGCCTTAATCCTTAACTACTCCATTTTTAAAACATGGTTTGGCCTTCTTTTTTTTTATTACATTCTTCTCCAAAAACTAAAAGTGGTAAAACTTTTATTCTTTTCTCAAAAACTTGCTTTTACCAAACCCAAAAAAACATGTTATAAAATAAAATGCAAAACATTTTCTTCAGATCATGAAACTGGAGTAGACAAGGACAACTAATGGGTTACATTGTTCCTAATGTTAACTTTGCTGCTAAGGTGCAAATATCTACTCTATTCTTACACTTTACCGCTTATTTTGTTCACCCAACAAAATTTCTTTTTAAAACAATAATCAAAATTTATTGTTAACAGAATAGAATTTCTTTTACAAAACGCAACACTTTCTTTTCAATCCTTTCATATATTATAATATGAAAACTAGCGAGCTATATATGCTCTATATTATGCACGTTTTAAATGAGAGATTTTTTTTTTAAATCATTGTTTTATACCCCACTTTACTTTCAAAACCCAACATGCACTAAATAATTTTTCAAACATCATAAATTACTTTTAAGATTAAAACTTGAAAAACACCACAAACTCTTTTACAAATTCAAGTTCTTAAAAGTTTATTATTGGGTTAAACTCAAAGTGGGTCTTTCAACTCAACTAGGCTTTCCTAGGCACTTTCCAAACCAATTCTCTCAACTATATATATATTCCTAATCCATTTTCCACATTTTAACCTTTTTCTAATTTCTAAGGTTTCATTTCTAAACCCACTAATCTGAAATACTAATATTTCAGTTTCCACCCTATGGGATACTTTTCTTTCTTTAGCTCTAAGCCATATTGTACACTTTCCCAACCACCTAATGGTCTCAAAAATTTCTATGTTTATTACTTTTGTGTACAAACTAAATATCCCAACTCTTTTCATACCTAGTGGGCTACTTTATGGATTTAGGTTTATATATAATATATTTATATTTTAGAAAATACAAATACATTCACTCATTATCTCCCTAAGATCACTAAACCGAAGCTCTGATACCAGATGTAACAACCCGAATTTCGACAGACCGAATTTTTCAAATTCGATCCATCGAGACCCGAGTTGGGTGCTCTGGTATCCTGCAGAAAAAGACAGAGAAAAAGAAATATGTCAGAACTCGTAAGGCATCTTACAGCGGAAGGAATTAAAATATAATATATTCAAAAATAGCTTTACCTTATATATCATACTATCTAACCAGTATCCATAGTTATACCATCACTGCCTTGAACCTAACCTGGAAGTATGTAATGAGGAGGGGGTCAGAACATAAGTTCTGTGTGAGTGGACTTATAATAAACTTCTGTGTAATACTACATATACCGTTCAGTTATATTTTCTTGCTTATTAGGTTATTCGCGATATTAGCTCTCTAGGCTATACTCATGTCTCACTAGTAGGTTAACCTAATACAACGTATATGTAGATACCCCCAACTCGTCTAATCCTTTTCCATGTATATATACAGCCCCTTGCCGTATGTCGTACGGGCTTCATCATGTAAATATATACTACTTTAGTGTAGTGCCACCATTCTTGAAATCGTTTGGACTGCCGCTCTCGATCTTGCTAGATTCCGTGTATCATCCATATCTAATCTAAGGTATACTATCGAGCACTTCTTAGATTCAACCAGGGTTTACGCTACCCAGGGTCATTGGGGTTTATGCTACCTATTGAACGCTTCTCGGGTTTAGGGTTTACGCGACCGAGGTCCAACTAGGGATTATGCTACCTATCGAACGATGCCCCTTAGTCTAGAACACACTACCCAGAGTGATAAGTGTTCCTAGACTTGACGTCCCAATCGTATCGTGAACGTGCTAGATATCTAGTTGCACATGTCCTCTATATGTGCGGCCCGAGTCCCGTGGCAGGGCTAATCAAGAAACACGGAACTCGGTCGGGAGCTTTAAGTTATCTGCCGATGAAGATGCTAAGGTCTATTTTTCCAGTGGCTATGGTCCCACTTGACCCCTCCCTCAACTAATGAAAGGCACACCTTGAAAAATGAGAACTATACGCAGGCCCCCCTATGCCCCACAAACCTATTGGCCAACCTCACCCATAACTAGATAGCAAGTATATGGTCTTTTGGAGTTCTCCACCTTTCCGTTTTACGTATCTCGACTGACTCAAGATGGTAGGTAGACGACGAGTCGCTATCACAGGGCCACTTGTCTCGCCGAATCACACTGGTCCATCCTAGTCTTTAGGTTGCCCTATATTGCAACCAAGGCATACTCTTGCTTCTTCTAACGCGGACCTTAACCTCTGTGAGCCCAGGCGGATCATCTGCATTCTCACAGAGGGATACCAAGAGTACCCTCACGTCCCCTTGAAGCTGCGTGCTTCGTAACCCAAGACGTTGGAGCCTTTTTCATGATCAGACGGGCGTTCGCTCCTTCTCGTGTTCTACTTGAGTTTCTTGACTAAGGTTTAGTACTTAGTTCTCTTAACTAAGGTTTACCACTTAGTTTCCTGAATCATTCGTTTTCTTAACTAAGGTTTACTACTTAGCCCTCTTAACTAAGGTTTACTACTTAGTTCTCTTTCTCGTTACTTAGTTATCTTAACTAAGGTTTATTACTTGGTTCTCTTAACCAAGGTTTGATACTTAGTTTCTATTACTTAGTTCTTTTTTCAACTAAGGTTCGTTACTTAGTTCCTTTTTAACTAAGGCTTTTCAACGAATTCAAACATGACTTAAGTTTTCTTTATCAAACAATAGCGTACGGGTGTTTTCCCACATTTTCAACTTAGATTAACTTATTTCATAGTATAAGTCGTCCCACCCTTCAAGTGTTGTATTATATCTTAAGTCATAATCTTCCCTTGTCCCTAGGACAAGTTTTACATATTTAATTCAAGTTTATAAGAGGTAGTTATCATTCCCCCATTATTGTGTCGTTAATTTTAGGTTTGACTTAACCCTTCCTTTTACTTAACCCGCTACTTAAACTTTACCCAATTCAATTAATTTGTAATGCCATAACGGGTCCCCTTTGGTTAAGCATTATGTACGTATGTCTTAAATGTTGCCCATGTCCCACTTAACCTCTTTTATTATTGTATCCATGTCTTACACATGCTATACTACGGTTAAGTCCACCTTATTCATGTTTTACTTTACGTATCTTACTATAGTTAAGTCCACATTTACATGTTTTACATGTCTTGTCTTACTATGGTTAAGTCCATATTTACATGTCCTATTTTACATGTCACCCACTTAACCCTCTAACCATACTCATGTCACTCACATGTCTTATTATGGTTAGTATTCCTTAATTCATTCATTATGACGAACGGTGCATGACCTCCCACATTAGACCGAACACTTTGTGGCCGCTGGATTCGCCGGGCGGTTCCGGGCAGTCTTACACCACAAAGCGGGTCTAACCTCGTGTCACCAACCGTTACGCCTACAATTCATGCCTTTGACCTCTCACATTAGACGTCCAATTGTGGCAGCTGGATTTTCCGGGCGGTTCCGGGCAGTCTTACACCACAATTGCGCCTAACCTCGTGTCAAAGGTTCATTAACATCGTATTTCATCTGAACCCCAATTTTCATGTTATGTGCTTCCAATTCAACATATAGTCATGTTTACAATTTTGCCTATTCCAACTTGTCACTAATTACATATTAATTAGCCTTAATTACAAATTTCCAATTATAGGCAATTTCATCAATTCCATGTAATTTCTACCCAAATATGCCAATTTCATATATATATATATTCCAATTATCCAAAATATCCAATAATACTCACTTTCATAAAATAAATGTTATCAAATTACGTGCCGTTCATACCAATTTATTCATATTAAATTATACCAACACCATAGTCAATTAGAATTACTCCCAATTTACATAAATTTAATATGGCAATATAATTATGTCCATATTCCAAATCATACACAAATGCTTCCAATCCATGTTATGCCCAAACATGTAAATTTCCAATGTCCAATTATACCTAATTTCATATAATCCATATTCAATGACAATTGTGTCAAACTTACTTAAATCCAACATTATAGATTACATTCCTCGACTGTATAAAATAGATTATGCCCAATATATGAGATAACAATTGTTATGCCACAAACCCCAAAATTACGAATTATGTTCTTTTTTCGCATAAAATAAGTTATACCCCAATATTTTCATATTTCCACCGTACGTATACATAATAAGATTTCGTCTAGGTTCGAGATAACCTAGATCTCAAAAATAAAAAGGGGCAAGAGAATAAAGGAACAATTATTTTAACATAAATTTTTGCATTGAATTTATAACTGGGGAAATGATGAACGATAGTAATACTATTATACAAAATTTTATCATAATTCCACTCACAATGATTTTTGTGCTTTAATCCGTAGATCTTGGATTGATTTTCCTCCTTTCTGTGTTGCATAGCTTGAATTTCAGATCTGGATTTCTTTTATGTTCTTGCGCAATACTTGAATCTCCCCTTTATTTTGTTCGTAGTAATAGAATTCCTCAGTCTAATTCTTTTTAAATTATACATTTTTAATTACATTAAAAATACGGGGTGTTACAGCTTATCTATACGGTGAATTAGATACCGATATTTACATGAAAATCCCAGACGGATATAAATTGCCTGAAGCAAAATCAAAGTCAATGTATTCATTAAAATTGAGACGATCACTATACGGTTTGAAACGATCTGAAAGAATGTGGTATAACCGTCCTAGTGAATATTTAGTAAAAGCAGGATACAAAAACAATCTCATTTGTCCATGTGTCTTTATAAAGAAATCGGTAAAGGGATTTGCTATCTTAGCGGTATATGTTGATGATATAAATTTGATTGGAACTCCAGAAGAGATCAATGAAACGATAGATTACCTAAAACAGGAATTTGAAATGAAAGATCTTGGCAAAACCAAATACTGTCTTGGTATATAGATTGAGCACAGTAAAAATGGCATATTAATTCATCAATCAAATTACATTGAAAAAATCCTGAAGCGTTTTCAAATGGATAAAGCATATCCACTTAGTACACCTATGATTGTCAGATCACTAGATATTAAAAAGGACCCTTACCGACCAAAAGAAGATGATGAAAATGTACTTGGTCCAGAAGTACCATATCTCAGTGCAATTGGTGCATTGTTATATTTAGCCCAATGCACGAGACCAGATATTGCATTTTCAGTCAATCTTCTAGCAAGATATAGTTCTGCACCAACTAAAAGACACTGGAATGGCATAAAACATATCATGAGATATCTACAAGGAACCACAGATTTGGGCTTATTTTATTCTAACACGGGCAATAATCCAATTCTAGTTGGTTATGCTGATGCAGGTTACCTTTCTGATCCACATAAAGCAAGATCACAAACTGGATATGTGTTTAATAACAGCAATGCAGCTATCTCATGGCGATCTACAAAGCAAACATTGGTAGCAACATCATATAATCATTCGGAAATATTAGCACTACATGAAGCAAGCCGAGAATGTATTTGGTTAAGATCGTTAATCGACACATTCGAAACACATGTCAACTTCCCTCAACTACAGAAAGATCAACCATTATTTATGAAGACAATGCCGCATGCGTAGCTCAGATTCAAGCAGGATATATCAAGGGTGATAGGACAAAGCACATTTCTCCCAAATTCTTCTTCACACATGAACTTCAAAAAGACAATAAGATAGAAGTGAAGCAAATTCAATCTCAAGAGAATCCAGCAGATTTATTCACGAAAACACTTCCAAAGTCAACATTTCAGAAGATGGTTTATAAAATTGGTATGCGTCGTTTGCATCACCAAACTATTTGAATAATGCGTTATAAATCAGGGGGAGCATATATAATGCTATAGTGTACTCTTTTCCTTCACTAACATTTTTCTCACTGGGTTTTTGTTAGTAAGGTTTTTAACGAGGCATTATTTTGATCCAGAAGTATCAACCCTCATTGGAATATTGTCAATATGTTACCTAGAGATGAAAATTGTACTCTTTTCCTTGTTTATGATTTTTCCCACAGGGTTTTTCATAAAAAGGTTTTTAATGAGGCAATTATTCTTATCATCTTTGCATACGCATATTCAAGGGGGAGTGTTGTAATATATATATATATATATATATATATATATATTTGTTAAGGATGAATACGCTTATTGCAAGGGACATTATTGTAATTGTAAGGACATGTGAAGTCTATAAATAGAGAGCTCATGTATGTTGTAAACTGATCTGAATGAATAATAATGGCTCCTCTCTCATTTCTTCTGTTATTCCTTTGTTTTGCAACACGAACAACTTTTGGGTATTTTACCCGATCAAGAGAAAAAAAGGGACCCTACATCCTAATTTTAAGGCTGAATTCAAGCAATTCAAGAGCGGCCCCAGCATTTTTATCTCACATTCGGGTATTTTGATCTATTTTCATTCGGATAAAATAACATTTTTGTATTTTGTTAAGTTGTACAGAGACACAGTGACATATATATAGGACACGATACATGGGTTAGGCCCAACATAAAACAGTTCAGAAGAAATAAAGGTATTCCAGCTTTACATCCTTGCAGTAATAATTCATTTTCCCTCATATAAGATAAGATAATTAAAAGGAGCAAAGGTTGAACAAGATAAGGATGGGCTAGCTAAAGGCTGTTGAAATGTTGAAGTCATGGTAGCCCAAAGTGTTTGTCATGTACAATAGCTCCAGCGTTTACCATCAAATATTTAGTAAGAAGACTGAAGTCCCACATCAAATGCCATTAATTTATGCACAGACTCCCGTGGCAGTCTTAACTTAAGATGATACCCAGAATCATTTCACCGTACTGAAAAACAAGACTTCTTAATTCATAACATTACTGAGGTTGGTGAACATGCTACATATCAAAGCATGTTTGCACTGAAAGTTATGTGAAAATATACAGTACACTCAGGGCATTTCTGCATATTCCTCAACTAAACTCTCAAACCAAACACGCTCTCAGCATATTATCACACTAAACCAAGCAGAAGCATCAATATCTCGCACAATATAATTACACTTACTCCATTATCAAAAATGAACAAAAAAAATAAATGTAAATCGAAGCAGTGCAGTCTGCTCACTATTACTGAAAAACCTAAGAAGCAGCTTCGGATCTTATGTCACCGTCAGATGTTGCTTGTGCTTGTACTTGAGAAGCGTACTGCAGATTCCAAAGCACATCTTCTATAGAAGGCCGCATGGAAGCTTCCGGAGACAGACATTTTATCATTATGGATATTACTGTAGTTCTTGACTCTTGATTGTAAGTGCTTGCTATGACGGGATCAATTGTGTGCTTTGTCTCCTCTTGGTTGCCAAATAATTTATCCTTTGATGAAACAGTTAAATGTAAAAGATGGATGAGAATGAAACCCATAAAAAAAGGGAAAAAAATAATTCTTGCATTATAATCAAATTATATGATCACATATAAAACATGCATCAATAAAAGCTGAAAGAGCGTTTTAGTTTAGATAAATATAAGTTAGATGAAAGCAAAACTGAAAACATAAATTAAGATTTGATTGTACGAAACTCATAAAAAAAACAAGCATTAAGAGAAGAAAAACAGTGTACTAGTTTAGGTAGGTTTTGAAAGCAGCCTTTTGCTTTTTTAAAGGCAGTTTTCGTTTATCTTTCATCCCCCCCCCCCCCCCCCCCCAAAAAAAGAAAGCAATTATGATGGAAAAAGACGGATTTCAAGTTTTTTCTTAACTTAATTTGAAAACAAAAAAAGAATCAGCTGAACTGGTTGGTCTTAATCACCTAAATATACTCTTAGGCATGATGTTTAGGAGACTTCTGAGCAATTAAATATGCCAAAAATGTATCAATTAAAATTTAAAATGGATCCTTGCATTTTTAATCTGAATCCCAAATCAGTCCATCAACATGCACATGGTTAGTTTTTAACAGGAACATGCTATCTACTTCAACTGATGTATGCTTCAAATTTGATAATTTCCGTAATGAGTAATGACTGTAGAAAAAATAGTTGGTATAGCTGTGAAGAGTAATCTAACAGAACCTTTTTTTTTTTTTTTCAATAATTAGGTTGTTTCAATGATGTAAATATAAAGAAACTAACAACATACATGTGGGACAATGATAATAAATATATGGTGGCCTTACTAAATCATTGAGAAAAAATGTTGCTCCTTTTTCAGATAGCAATGGTCCAACAAGTGCTTCCAGAATAATTAAGCCAATGGAAAATATATCATCATCCTCTGGGTTTATATTCTCTCTGACGTAAAGTCCAAATTAATAAGACGTTGATAGGGTTATAAACTAACTAATGCAATTTACATGTAAAATAAAATAAAATACTCACAGTGTGACAGCTTTTCTTTGAATCCCTGCCTTATCTTTAACCCTTACCTAAGAAAATAAGGATATCCCTTAACAATGGCCCTTAACAGTATAAATATATACAAAAATTGCAGGTAAACGAACTCTAAAGATACCTCATGTTTGTATATTTCTTCTGAAATAATGGACAGCCCATAATCACTAACTTTTGCTATATAGTGCTCATCAAGCAAGATATTGCTACTTCTTATTCTATTATTGAAGAAACCAGGAATAATTCCAGTATGCAAGAAGTGCACTGCCTTTGATATACCTATTAAAACTGCAAGCCTATCATTCCAATTAAGTATCTTTTCTGGACTATCGTCTGCAAAGGAAAACATTAGAGTAAGCAAAGATGATGACTTACGTTTTACCATCATATACTTTTGAGTATATTTACCAGATAAGTGAGCACCCAGATTTCCGTTGGGTACATGCTCGTAAATGAGAAAGACAGTGTTGACACTTGAATCGTTTGGTGAAGAATCGATGCAGTGGCCCAAGAGACAAACTAGATTTGGGTGGCGAAGCTTTGACAGCAAGTCTAACCGAAGTTTTAAATTTCGTATTGAGTATTTTTTGTATAATGCTATACATCTTATGGCAACGTTTGTTCCATTCTCTAATCTTCCTTTGTATAGCTGCCAAAGAATAACAGAAGTATGTCAAAATTTTGTGTAATGTTAAGCAAATTGGATCATTATTTTGAGCCATTGGATTAAAGAGGTCTGGTATGATAAAGTGAACTGATTAATCTGGGTTGTTTGATTTTTGATCAATGTGTCCAGATCAATTGTTAACTCTTGGTTTCCATTCACATCATATGATCATAATCCCAGTATTAAAATAGTACCGAACAATAGCTCATGGTGGACTTGTAATCCCAATATAAAATATATAGCTAAACTTTTTGATTTGTAACGTCAATACATCGCAGTATTATGCTTTCCTGCTATCCAAATGTTGGTAAAAATGAGTACAACATATGTTCAAGGAAACAACCGTAAGCATATAGACTACTCATAATATCTGTAGAATGCTCTATTAAACGCATACAAGAAGGTAAATCAATATCCATGTATTGAATATGAGATAACAAAAGTGAAACCAAAAAAAAAAAGGATAACTTCAGACACCCACAAATGTCAAGTGCACATATTTAAGAATTCAATGTGCAAGCACACACCTTTCCAATTGACCCCTCTCCGATATATGATGCTCTTACAAAATTTTTGGTTGCTTCTCTTAGTTCCTCTAGAGAGAAAACACGATGCGTAGGCAAAACTTGCCCCCCATATTTCGTGGCTTGAGAAATATATCCTGATATATGTTGACAAAAAAAAGTCGGCATTTAGAATATTATTCCCCTGAAGCATCCTGGAACAAGGAAATTCATATGCAGAAATATGTATTCTCTTAATAACATAGATTATTTATTGTCCATGTCATACCACAAAATTACTAAATATGCTTCGAATACCGAAAACAAGAAATGGAGTTTTTAGGGAGAGACAATTGTACAGCATAACATAGATATCTGAGATATTTACCATGTAATCAAATACTCGATCACCTAAAGAAATAAATAATGATAGCAAAGCATGAACATTTGAAGAGTTTATAAATAAGTTCACCTCCTAATTCTAATAAACAAATAAATAAAAACTGATATTATGGGTATAAGTAAGCATAAAGAAATATATAAGTTTCAAAATGAAGCTAAAGCAGTGTAAGGAATTTAAGACATACTAGCATTTGCAAGAAGCTCCGAAGAAAAGCTTGAAGCTGAAGTATCAGGCAATGACTTTGACAGCAGAGTTTGCTCTGCCTTGGCTTTTCTACAACACTTTCTGCAAAACACCACTACCACAACCATAACAAATATGATCATGAAAATAATTCCTGCACCAATAGCAATCAATATACCAACATTCAACCGTCCTCCTCCTCCCCCATCATAAGAACAATAATTCGAATCATGCTGGTGCTGAATATCAACAATCAGACAATTCCCATCATATTTCACTACTCTCTTATTTGAATTAGAGCTCCAACACAAAGGCAATTCACCAGTAAATCTATTATTCGATACATCCACATATCCAAGTTGACTACTGCATGTTAATTTACTTGGGAGTGAACCAGTGAGCATATTGGATTCTAAATTCAAATAACTTATAGTTGGTAAAGAGAATAATTTCAACGGTGGAGTTCCCTCTAACTTGTTAAAAGAAAGATCAAGATGTTGAAGTCGATCCATTTCGCCAAATTGTTTCGGAATTTCACCACTCAATGAATTATTGCTAAGCAAAATTGTTACCAAACTCGTAGGTAAAGATGGTAATTCATACTCCAAATAGTTATCTCTCATATCCAGTACTTCCAGGTTAGTTAACTTGCTCATATCTGGTATTTTACCTGAAAGATAGTTCCCCGAAAAGGAAAGAGTGGTAAGAGCTTTTGTGCTACCGACCGAGTCAGGTAATGACCCTCTAAGCTTATTTCTCTTCATACTTAGAATGGTTAAATTTGTTAATGAACTCAACCAATCTGGGACTGTGTCATTAAAGTAGTTTCCATCCAAAGTAACTGTATTGAGCATAGTCATAGCAGATAACCTAGGAGGTATTGTACCATAAAGATAATTCGAGCTCAAATCTAGCACTTCCAGAGAATGTAACCGATGAATCTTATCTGGGAGGGTACCCCACATACCTAAAGAAACTAGGATAACTACTTTCAGACTAGTAAGTCTAGTTAAAGTAGTCACAAATGAATCCATTGAAAAGCTTTGTGACAATGTCTGTACATGAAATGAATAGCTTCCATACTTGCTAGGCCTACTTGCTACTTTATCGCCCACAATTTTAAGCTCAGTGACCGAATTTCCTTCACAAGTAAGCATTAAAAATGGTGTAACTGGGATGTAACAGAAATCTACATGAGTATCGTTCCAAACTTCTAGTTCTTTTGGATATTCCAATTGCTTCCTTAATTGGTACAAAACTTGTCTTTGTGATGATGGCAATTGCTGACTTCGAATTAAGATGAAGTAACTTGTAACCACCAGCATAATTTCCAAAACCATTGCCATTTAAGTGGATAAATCTACCTAAAATATCTACTTTCTCTCACAAAGAGTTGAACTTCTAAGATAACCCGGAAAAAGGTTCATCTTTCACACCGAAGAAGCATAATTTGAATTAATGTAAACAAACCCATACAATAATTTAGCGGAAGAAGTTCGGAAAGGAAATAAAAGTTACCGGTTTTGACGAAAATGAAGAAAAACCCAATTGGTTGAAAACACATAAAAATCTTGTTCGTGAAAGAAGACAAGAAAATAACTGAGATTTTTAATGAGACAGAGTTATATAAAGCATTAAAAGCTAGCAAATGAAATATAATGAAGACCGTGTCAGCTCCTGTTACAAAACATTAATGGTGTTGTGGGAAAACTTGGGTAGCACGAGAGAGGTGGCTAGAGAAAGAAATTGAACTGATTTCGCACATAATTACAAATAAGATCATTACAAATTCATGCAGAAGAATTGCCTTTCTTTTTGACTTGTACTTCAGCAATGATTCTTCTAGGAAATGCATTCATTCGAGTTTGCATTGGAAATTTGAGTTGTGGGCATATGTTGTGGCCGGGTACTGTGTCTGTCGCACAGTATTTAATAACTAACACAATAATATTTGCGCTTGCGAGAGATCCTTTGTTGATGCAGCGTCCAGTGTGGGGCCCACATTATAGGTCCGTTCGGTTACGAACAGACCGGACTGGACCGGACATGATGGAAGTGTGTTCAGTTTCTATTCTAAATAAAATCAGATCAGACACGGACCGACGAAATTTTTTCTTGTACAAATTTTGTTATTCTAGCTCGTGTCCTAAATGAAATCGGTCGGACACAAACATGTGTTGTTCGCACACAAACCCGGTCGGGCATGACAATTTATATCAAGTTTTAAACTTTTTATTGGATTTTCTTCCAATTGTATACCGAATTACAAGGAACTCGAACGAACACGGACCATACGTGATTTTTTCTTGTACAAATTTCGTTGTCCTAACCCGTGTCCTAAATGAAAATCGGGCGGACTCAGACAGACGTATTTCGGTTACAGACACGAACGGACATCGGACATTTGTACAAAATTTACATCCTTATCTGTTCGGTAGAACATGAAAAAAAAATTAAAGTGGGTTGCGTTTGGGGACATAACTAGGGGTGGGCAATATTCGGTTCAAACCGAATTAACCAACCAAACCGGTTCATTTCGGTCGGTTCGGTTTTAAAACTAAATCAGTTTGAATTCGGTTTGTAATATTATTATTTTTGGTTATCGGTTTAACCGAACTTCTAATTTATTATTTACCTTTATGGCATTGCAGTACTTTACATAACTAGTTTAGTGACAAAAACAAAGGCGTGTGTTGCAAATAGGTCAAATTCTATTATAAACATAAAATTTACTATATAAAATTTCTCCAAACATGAATTTATGTTTTTCTTTGAGTGAATTTATCATTTAAATAATTACACATCTTTCAAGTTCGATCAAACCGGTTACCAACCGAATTAACCGAAATTAATTTGGTTCGGTTCGGTTTGGAAAATTTTCGGTTCGGTTTCGGTTAGAGTTTTTTAACCTCAAAACCAACTGAACCGACCGAACGCTCACCCCTAGACATAACACCCTAACAGTTGATTACTACTAACGGTCATTTTAATGTTTATATTAGTTCATCTCTTCTCCATCCCAACTTTAATAGACAGTATTACTCAGTAATGTTATTTATGGGTCTAAAGATGGAACACTACAATTATATTTTGGAAATTTGCAGAGTTGAAGCAAGAGAATATGTTAGTTTTGAGTAGGTCACGGAGTTCGATCCTTTATCAAAGTATGAGATGTCTTTTACTGACACTCTATTAAGAACGAATGAGAAGTTCATGAATGGCTTGGATGAATGCTTAGGACAGAAGCTTCGCAGCTGTTGAGAAGGAGGAATTAAAGCAGCAATAGAGTTGTGGAGGTTAGAAAAAGTGGAATGGAAGGAGGAAACTACTACAGCAAGGGGAAGAGGGACAAAAGAAAGGGAGGATTGAATTAAACTATTTTGGAATCAAAGAGAAAGGTTATATGATCAAAGATTACAAGTCTTATAAGAAGTTGAAGAGTTTCAATTGTAATAAGCCTAAGCACATAAAGAACGATTGTCCAGAACCTCCTAAAGGTAAACATATTGTGACAACCACCCATAACTTCTGTACTTAAACAAGAGGAATAATGCATTGAAAGACGTGTCAGGAAGCTATGAACGATCATCAGGGTAGAATAAAACACTCAGAACATGTCGTATAACTCACAATGCAAGGATAAAATACAACAGAACATATACAACATGCAATAATAACGAAGCAGAATTGAGCAGAATCTTAAACTTTTCGTTTCACCATGAAATATCCATACATCACTTGAGCACATTATAAGAGTCTGTACAAAATGCCCCACTACAGGTCACTCAGAGAATACATTAAACATAACAGCGAAAAATAACAAATAGTAGATAGCAGGAAATAATACGTCAGCATCCTCCTCCTTTTCGCTCAGCAGCATTGTCTTCATCAAGATTTACCACCTATCACCTACTACTCAGTCTGCCCATCTACAGCCGGATGAACAACCCAAGGTAATAAGAGGGAGACATAAAACTTTGACCCAGACAATAGTCTTAATGAGCGATAAACAACTATCTAACATCATCAATAAAGTATATGAGAAATAGGTATATCAATCATCTAATCTACCAACATCAACAGAGAAGAACTCAACCGTCTCCTCTACACACGACAGTGATAGCCTTTACAACAATCAGGAAGAAACAAACAGTAGTAGTCATAGCAACTAATTATCTTGCATAAACTATTCTAGTCGAAACCAACATCCCCCAAGCACAAGCCCCGAAGGTCTAAACCAACATCAGACAAGCACCCAAGAGATGTCTCCTTTGACGTCGAATAATTTACGCAAGCCGAATCAAGTAAAACAATCATCATTCATGATTCTGGTTATCGTTTCCTATCCTATCTTGAAACCATCGTTAATCGTATGACTGGCCTAACTTGTCGTCCGTCAAGGGATAATGGTAACCCCGGTTCTAGTCAGACTACTGCACATCCCACGTACATTTGCGTCCCGAGACAACTAGGTCTTTCATCGATACCCAGCGTACTCGACCAGCTAACTTCTAGTCTTGTGGACTTCCTCATTGTACCCCTGCTTTGAGTCTGATAGAACCTCCGACTAATGATAATTCCTCAGCCTTCAATATCTCTAGTCATCCAACTTGATGACTATCACAAGCTCAAGCGACTTCTCGAGCAACCATTAGCCACCAACTCACAACTTTGAGTCGTCTTCACATTCGTTGCATTTCAATGATCAACTAACACTTTATAGTACTTTGAACATTCCGTCTTGAATTCGCTTCGAAGCCACGACCATCGTCGAACCAAAAATATACTTCATTTGGTCGATGTTGGATACACAGTGTTTATCTCTTTGTTATGTATGACGGTCCATCTTTCATAGCGTTTCATCTTTGCTATGAGTCACAATCCACACCATTTCATTTTTTTTTTCAATAACGTTTCTAAAACGCTAAGGTTCGTCAACATTCAACCATGGCCGGTCCATCAGACCTGACTGATCCATCGGCTCTGCCCCATGTCCGATCCATGAAAACAACTGTGCTGATCCATCGGATTTTCACCTCGATCCATACAACTTTCCATTGCCGATCTATCAGCTCCGCACCTTGCTCGATCCATGAAAATGCACTCCGATCCATGAGTCTTTGTTGGACGATCCGATCCAATTCTTGTTGATCCATAGCATGGGAATGCTGCCGATCCATGCCACTTCATGTTGCCCAATCCATTAAAAACCCTTGTCCAATCTATCAGTTGGAAGGTAGACCAATCCATCATTTTACCATGCGCAACCCTGTGTTTTCACACCGATCCAATTCCATTCCCGATCCAGCACTTCAGTCGATCCATCCATTGCTACCATATCTGATCCATCAACTTCTATGGTGCCGATCCATTACTTAAAAACTCGCCCAATCCATCAAAAAAAAGTACCACCGATCCATGCAAAGAACTTAAGCCGATCCATCAACTTTCTTACGCAACAAGCCACGATCAAACTTGAAATCAACCCAACTCCAAACTCATGTGATCGAACCAAAGCTAACACGAACAATATCAATGGTTCAATCGCTAATACTTCACGAAATCATATGATGAAACTTGCATAACAATAAATCATCTTTCAAGAATATTAAATTCACCAAATCATGATAAAACAATGAATGCTCTAATAAATGGATCTAAACTTGCATAAACACATGAATTAATACAAGGATTTACCGATTTGCGTTGTTATATTAGATCCTATGGTGATTCGAATGAAAATATACTTGCAATGACGTAGAGCTAGGTGAAAACAACTCAAAATGATGAAAATAAGATCAAAAACCCATATACTCGATTGAATCCACGTGAGAGATGCTTGTCACTTACTAAATCCACAAACTAGCTTAAAAACAAAGATCTACAAATCCAGACATCGATGAATGATCATCAAATCAACCAATTTGATACGATCTACTCTTCCCTGATGTTGATCTTCAATCTACTTATATAGATCTATGAACTAAATGAAGTGAAGAGGTATTTGGTTGTAGTAGGTAGAATCTCAAACCCCAACCAAATAGAGAAATGAAGAAACTAAACAATTCTCCTTGCCTCTTCCCCTCTATTTATAGCCAACGGCTCCTAGTCTTAATGGGTGTCACTAACCAGCTCACTAAGAACTAATTAGCCTATTTAGAAATTGTGTAGCACTAAAACAACAATTTCTCTCAAACCGCTGAACCAAATCTTTAATGTGACCACTCTACGGAAAAACATAATTTCCTTTCTAATGAAATCGATTTTAGCACCTGATTCGATCCTCGTCAAAAGTTAAACCCCGTACAAAATGGATAGGGGATAAATGATTAAAAAAATTGATAAAAATTATGGACATGTCTCACATTCTCATAAACAACATATCAAAATACGAGAAATATCCGACCCTTAGGGAATTAAATAAAAATATTTTACGATCCTCCGATACGTAAAATGTGGGTCGTTACATTCTCCCCCCTTTAGGAATTTCGCCCTCGAAATCCCATGCAAACACTAGTAACCAGAAACAATTCCATATGCCTACCACCCACGAGCAGCCAATCTATCTCTCAATCTAGCATCCATCAAGCCATGCATCCATAGCCTTATCCTAGCACATGGAATTCTAACAATGATAGTACAAGTCATAATGGTGTAAGGTGACACGACATTAATAGATCAAACCAACGAAGAGTTCTGCATGGATCGTCTTCATACTCTCTTTCGTTTCCCATGTACAATCGTCATCATCCTCACTCCATTTTACCTTGAATAGCTTAACCATCTTCCTTCTAAGATGTTCTGTGTCATTCCCCGCAATGCGAAGCGGCTTACGAGGTCTCGTAACTGCGGACTTGACTTCTAGGTCTTCGTACTGTTCTGGAGATACCACCACATTCGAGTCAGGCACACATTTCCGTAGAAATGATACATGAAAAACATTGTGCACATTCGACATTTTCTCGGGTAAATCCAATCCATACACGAGCTTTCCAATTTGCTCGACTATCGGAAACCGTTCAACAAACCTTGGAGCTAACTTTTCTTTACTTCTGAATCGATCAACATTCTTCAATAGTTAAATTTTCACGAAAACCATGTCACCAGCGTTGAATTCCAAATCTTTTCGACATTTATCGACATAACTCTTCTGACGATCTTGGGATGCCTTCATTCATTGTTAAACGATCTCGATACAATCCGAGGTCGCTCTTATCATCTCAAGCCCAAGTATCAACTTATCTCCATTTTCTAACCAACATATCGAAGAATTACAAGGTTTACCATACAAGCCTCGTATGGTGTCATCCCGGTGCTCGACTGGTAGTTGTTTGTTGTATGCAAACTCAACTAAATGTAGATGGTCTTCCCACGATCCTCTGAAGTCCAATACGCAAGCTCTAAGGAGATCTTCCAACACTCGGTTATCCCTCTCGGTTTGGGGATGTTAAGCCGTACTCAAACATAACTCGGTTCCTAAAGTCTCTTGCAAACTCTTCCAAAATCCACTCATGAACAATGGATCTCGATCACTTACTATGCTCTTTGGGATACTATAGAATCGAACTATTCATTTAATATACAGCTTAGCCAACTTCGATGTTGTAACGACCCGAGTTTTTTGGTCATTTAAAATTGAGTATTTAAATCTGTTTTAACTATTATATTTGGAATATTAATGGATTTAATATTGAATTCATTTATAAAAAGAATTCTGAACGATAAATTTATATTTTAAAATGAGCTCGAAATGGCACGGTAGTTCGTAATATTGAATTTTGAAATTCAATCGAATATACAGGATCCGATATAAGTCGGATTTCTATGAAACAAGAAACGTTTAAATCTTGTTGATTATAATTTTCTAATGAAAAAGAAAAATCGAGATTTCACATTTTAGATTGTTAGTTATGTCCAAATCAGATTTTAAAATAGTTGCTATGGAAATTGTTAATAAACGATAGCATTTATTTAATAAATTAAATAGGATTTTTATATAATTTGGATACCGTTTTAACTCCAATTCGATGTTGTTGAGTTATAAATCCATATTGTTTATATGTGAAGCTATATGATAATTTTATTTGGATAATTATGATGATAATAATTTATCAGTATTTAATCAGATTTATCTTGGAATATGTATATATATATATATATATTATCGATATCATTATAAGCCTTAAGAAGTGTCATTTAGCAAATGATCTCGGTTTTCGATGAAATTAGTTTCATTGGAATCGCAACATTAACTTATTATAGGAAATCAAATTTCATTGTAAAACGATGTCATATGTGACTTCGGTAGCAAAAAAGGCTTAGATTTTTAATTAATCATTTTGTCGATTTAAATTGAAAATTAAGAATAATTGATTATCTAACGAACTCCGTTTAGTTTTATTAAATCCGTAATGATTTTTTTTGAAGTATTTCAATTTTCAAGTTATTTGGATTTATTTTGTGATTGTACGCAATTTAAATGCGTGTTGATTCACATTGTGAAATTATAAAGGAATTTTCACGAACAAACTCAAATTTTGACGAAATTGTGTCATCATGTCCGGAATATTGTTTTATGCTTAGGTGTCCATTTTCATCTCGATCGAAGGACATATGCGGGTATTTTTACGTGTTATTCATGTGTAAGTGTTATATACTAATATTTTAGTAATTTGCTTTCCCTATATAAGCACCCTATCGGCCGTTTAACCAAAAATTTAGTCAAATATTGGCTGCATGGTCAAGAAAAATATGTGCCGCCACTTAAAAGAACGAACGAACCACCGTCTTCCTCCTTTATCTCTAGATCCACGCAAGTTTAGGGAAAGTGTTCAACATTGAAAATCTTCAGCTATGCGAGAGCTATATTCTAGATGGTTGTGATGTGGATCGGTGATCTGTTGTAGTCGGACTCGATTCGAGAACAGTCGGAGTTCATGGAGCTTTTTGGGGATGATGGTGATGTCGAGTTGCACAAAACTCAAGGTGAAGGGAGGCGAGGCTTCAATGCTTCGTGGGGTGGCCTCCAATCAGCTGTCAGATCGACGTGGTGGGAGAGGCATGAGGAAGTTTGGTTCGAGCCATGTTGAGGAACTGGAGAACGAAGACGTAGATAGTAAAGAGGAAGGGCCCGTGGCCAGATTCTAAATTAATAAAACAATTAGTTTGTTAACTGTTTTAACTAAGAAAACTAATTTATTAATTTATTTAATCATGGACAGGTTTGGTGTTTGTGCAAAGCAAAGCAAAAGTAATCGGCCATTGGTTTTTATATAAACGTAATTAATTAATTGTTAATGTTTAATTAAGAAAATATTTAATTATTATATTTAATCGTAGAACTTAAAAAGTTAATAAATCATCCGTATCTTATCAGAATGGAATGAAACTGGTGGCAACGGAATCATGCGAATGGACACTACGTCATAGAACTAATTTAGACAGTAATGGGGGCAGCTGGTATTTACAATTAAATTAAACGACTGTTTAATTTAATTGTAACTGGACTGCTTGAACGATATATGAAATCAAAGTGACTTATACTCACTCAGTTCTTCCCACTTATATTTTATACAAGTCGGGTTTTATAATTGTGTGTTATAGTTGTTTATGGTTGGCTGTTTGTTAAACATATATTCATATATTGATTGAACTGGTGAAATTAAACGTTGTTTAATTTCAATGAAAAACCAAATCTTATTTTAACGATTCAAACAAATTGAGGTAACTTACCTTATTGGTCATGTTTATAAAATAAATGTGTTTTAACTTAATGAATTGTTTAAATTGTCGTGATTGATTGTTAAATAAAAATAGTTGATATTAAATTGTTGTTATTAATCATTTATAGAAATAATCATTTAGTTGAATTGAATTATTTTATTTGAGGTAACCTATTTGGATGCGGGAAAAAACAAGTTGGAAGGATCCAACTGGATTCCTCACCATTAGTTGTTAATTTTTTTTATTATAATATATGTGGAGGTTACGAATTTGTGATGCAAGGATCGACAGGTTGAAGGAATCCAACACGATTCCTCACTAATATTGATAATGTTTATCAACATGATTTGTTGTGTTCATTTGAATGTGAAATTGGTTTATATTTCACGATTTGGTACTTTAGTACGCATTTGCCTCTTTAATACCGAGTGATAAAAGAAAAGATTTTTGAAATCGATATTATATCGATTCTAAACGTTTCTCAAAGTTATATTTATATATTTGAAATACGATATTTATTTTAAAAATAAACATCGAAGTTTTATTTTACGTTTTATAACTATTTAAATTATAAATTAAAGAAAATTCCAAAATATTAATGAAATAAAGGGTTAAGTTGTATAAACTGAATGAAAATGTTAAAATGATTGTGAAGAGAGGTTTGAGTGGCGTAAATGGAATTTTAAAAGATTTTTAAATGTTGAAATGGACAAATGGAAGAGGAAATATAGGAGAACCGATTTAAATGAGTTGAAAGGTGGTTTTTCGTAACTAGTGAACATTTTTATAAACGTTGTTTATAAATATATGAAATGTTATAAAATGGTTTTTAGTGAATGAGATTAGCGAAATAATGGAATCGAAAGTAGAATATGAATATTGACGTATAATTTGAAGTGAGATAAATGTCAAATAAATGGGATTATATTGAAATCGATTATTATTATTTAATAATAATCAAAGTAAATGCGATTATTTAAATAATTATAATATTAATTAATTTAAATGGAAAGACAAATTTGGATTAATTAATGAGTTAATCATAATTAGAGTTGACCAAGTCAAGTGCTTTAATCGAAATTGATTTTTAAATTAATTTATTAATTTAATGGAAATAGTTAATGGTCAAGTTAATCATTTTTATTTGTAATAAATGTTGATATTTGATTATTTTTTATTCAATAATAATCAAGGTGGTAATCTTGGGATTAAAATTGTATTAATGAAGGTTTATGAAACTGTAAAGCATAATTAAAATTGTATTAATGAAGGTTTATGATACTGTAAAGCCTATTTATAGTTAAATGATATTTTAAGTGATTTTATAGTATTAATTATATAAGTTAAGTTTAAATGTTGGTCTAAACTGAATTCTTATTGGTTTATTTAATTGGATTTCGTAAAATCCGAGTTGGACGAAGTACAAAATCTAAGTTTTTATTAAATATACTATTGGATCATATTATAAGAAATGGCTTATGAATGAAATAAAGTTCAAGATATGAAATTTAGGAATTGAAACCTAACTGGAGATCGGTTGAGTTAAATGATTTCTGAGTATAGATCTGATGTTGGTTTCAATCTTCGGGGTTGATATTTAGAGAATTATTTTCCTATGATTTACGGTTAGGGACAGATGAAGGTATGAAATGGAAATCGAACGAAAACCCAAGTTTGAATTAAAGTAGTGAGGCGAGTTAATTTTTAAGATGCGATCTAAATTCGTGACATTAAATAAGAAATGAGGTTTTACTGAGATATGACCAAATGGATTTGAAATAAACTTACCAAAAGTTTAAAAAGGTTTCTATTTATAATAGAATTAAGATTTGTATATAATATTTCAAAGTTAATAGAAAAGGTTTTAAATAATAGTTTACTTGTACTTAAATCAAGTAAATGTGTTGAGTTTGAAATAAGATTTCCAAGAAAGAGTACGACATTAGAACCATGTTTTGAATCGGATAGTAAATGGAATATGTGGGATAATTACTGGAATAGTTTTTTTGATAAACTTCTATCTATTCTGAAGATAAGAATGTTGTTGATTCAAGGTTTGAAAGGTAAATAAAATACGCCAACTTGAACGATTTCATGACTACCCAAGAATGATATTAGTTAGGAACGAGAGCAGTTAAGAAAAATAAAATATGTATTTTATAGATATTATAATTATGTTTCTAGAAGTTTTATACGTTCAACAGAAGAATTTGAGTAAATTTTATTTATGAAATAAGAAATGAAAAGCTTTGTTCCAAATATTGGAAGATTTAAAGGTTTTGATTAACGAATGGAAATTTAAAAAGTCCAAGTGATGCTAATTACCGAACCAGTGTACTCGTTTTATTTTCGTGGTTTAATGTTTTGATAGTTAAATAACCGACTATCAATCCCATACGATTATTAGTACGAAAAGACCGGGATCGAATTTATATTTGAAAACCATTTCGACCAGCAAATACTTGGAAGATGGAAGATGATGATTAAAGACGGAGAGATTAAAGACCGTGGATCTTCATAAAATGGTAGAATTACTTATAAATCTGGTTAGCTCCCGAAGATAAAATGTGATTCTGTCGTGGTTGAAATCTATGGATAGCAAGGACTACTCACTGCAGATCCATAGGGTGATACCTATGATGTAGTAGGAGGGAGCCTTCAGTTCATCCTATTCCTGGATGACTTGTATGGATGGATGTCTGACAGAGTATTTCCAAATGAATACTTTGATTTCTTCAAATGTACCATAGTTGGTGGAGGAGAATGGTCGTTCTCTTAGCTTAACTACTAGAGTACTTTTGTGGATGTCAATTAGTGATTTTCTAGCGGAACTCTATGGCATTCAAAGTGAATGGTGGCCAGATATTCTAAAAAGAAGATTTATACCTCAAGCCTCATCAACCAAGAAATGGTATAAAATCGGATAGATTGCATGGCTAGGTGGGTCGCTCCCAATTACGGTGTATTGTCACCATCTAGAGAATATTCATATTTGTTACTTCTTTTCATTTCTGTATCTTCCCGGAACTACGGTGGTCGCGACAAAAAGCCATAAGGTGACAATACATTCGAAACATTCAAGCGAAGTGAATGGACGGTCATGTTTTGCCTGGGTTGCAGGATGTTCTTGTTAAACCTTAGTATATTGCTCTCTAGATATACACTGGCGGAAGGTGATCACATATCTTGCCAGTTTGGAGTTCATTCTCCAATAAGTGCCCGCGGTTTTGATTGTATACAATATATGTAGAGCGTGAGATGCAAGCGTTCTGCTAGATGGTTATTTATTTGTATTTAGACATTATTATAATATCAACAAAGATACGATTTTCAATTTGGATTATCGTAAGGTAAAAACCATCTGTGTTTATGTGTGGATCAGTCTTACAATTATCCTTTTCTTTCCAAAGAGGTTTGTTAACTTTAAAATCAAGTTGTATGTTGCTTATAAATTTGGTGGGTTTCTAACTCTAGTTCGCCAGATTGATCTAGCATTTGTAATGCTCGGGTTTAACCGAGTTTTACAGGTCTAGGTTATTGGATGATGTGAAGAGACGAGCTAGATGAGTTTATACATGTGATATTATATAGTATTATTTTGCTGTGTGATTGTATATAAGGAATTTTTTTTATAACTTTCTAGATGTGTTGTACTCTGATGATTGTAAGTTTTTCTAAATCTCCCAATAAAGATTTATTTCTGTAGTATATTTTGTTCTACTGCGATGCGAGACTCCATGTTGTGTTGGTTCTTCTTCTTATTCTTTTATTCTAAAATTCTTTCATTCTTATCTCACCCTCTAAATTCTTTATATTAGCTTTCCGGTGTGTTCGATACTTAAGTTTTGGCAAATAGTACGGGTTTATGTATTATTATCGGAATTCGGGAGTTGAATTTCCTCCAGTTCGTTACAAATGCCGTCCTTGTTGATCTAACAGGAATAAACCTTTAACTTTTGGTGAAGCGATTAACTATGACCCAAATTCCTTTATTTTCTATCTTGGTTCTTGGTAGCCATCGATAAAATCCATCGATACATGCTCCCACTTCCACGTAGGAACTTCCAATGGCTGAAGCAATCCACTCGGTTTATTTCATTCAACTTTCACCAACTGACAATTTATACATCTGGAAATAAACTTTCCAGCATCCCTATTTATCCCTTCCTAGTAGTAAACTCGCTTCATGTCCTGATACATCTTATTACCACCAGGATGAATCGTCAACTTCTAGTGATGGCATTCCCTCATAAACTGATCTCTAAATCCATCAATATTAGGAACAACCAGTTGTCCTTTCTTTCGAAGCCAACCCTCTCGATAGACCTTGAACTCCCTATCCTCTAGTTCCAACTTCTGGATCACCTCGATAAGTTTTACATCACGCTTTTGGCTTTCGCCAATCCTTTCGATGAGAGTAGGTTTTATCGATAGACTTGCTAACATTTCAGGCTCTAACCCACACCTAGGCCTGAAATCAAATCCTGTCAAGTACTTGAGGTGCTTCCATTTCGAAAACATAGCTCCCAAATTTGCATGTCTTCGACTTAATGCATTGGCCACCGCGTTACCTTTTCCATAAGTATAGGCTATACAAAAATCATATGATGCCAGAAACTCTAACCACCTTTGCTGCCGAAGATTCAAATCCTTTTGGAAGAAAAGATACTTCAACGACTTTGATCCGTAAACAACTCGAATCGAACTCCCAATAGGTAATATCTCCACATCTTCAAAGCAAAAACAATCATTGCCAACTCCAAATCATGAGTTGAGCAATTCCTCTCGTGCGGCTTCAACTGTCGACTTGCGTAGGCCACAACTCTATCCTTGTGCATCTGTACTGCTCCAAGTCCAGTACCACATGCATTAGTGTATACCACCATCTCTTCATTCCACTAAGAATGGTCAAAATAGGAGCACTTATCAATTTCTCTTTGAGGATTCCAAAAGCTTGCTCACACTTCATATCCCATGTGAACGCCTGATTCTTCTTCGTCAATCCTGTTAATGGTGCATCTATCTTGGTGAAGTTCTTGATAAATCGATGATAATATCCTGCCAACCCAAGGAAACTCCGAACATCCATCGCACTTTTGGGCCTATCCCAGTCCTGGATTACTTCCACCTTAGATGGATCCACTACTATTCCATTTTCAGAAACAATAAGGCCTAAGAACCTCACTTCACTATTCCAGAAGGACACTTCCAAAACTAAGTTCTCAGCTGATGCTTTTGCCAGATTTCCAAAACAACTCGCAAGTGTGTCTTATGCACTTCTTCATTCCAGGAGTAAACCAGAATATCATCCATGAACACAAGCAATAACTTGTGTAACTGATCTATGAATACCCTATTCATAAGATCCACGAAATACGCTGACACGTTAGTTAACCCAAATGGCATCACCAGCCATTCGAAGAAACCAGATAGTGTCCTAAAACCGGTCTTCGGCACATTATCCTTCGCCACTCTCAATTGGTGAACTCCCGTCGCTAAATACATCTGGGAAAACTCCTTAGCCTCGTGAAGATGATTGAACAAGTCGTCTATCCTCGGCAATGGATACTTGTTCTTCTTAATCACCTTGTTCAGCTCATGATAATCAACACACAATCACAAAGACCCATCAACCTTGGTTGCAAACACAACAAGTGCACCACATTTGGACGCACTCCTCCAAATGAATCCTTTTCCCAAAAGGTCACGAACTTGCACCTCTAATTCTCACTGTTCCTTAGGCGCAATCCGCCTAAGAGGCATGACGATAGGTCTAGCTCCTTCGACCAAATCGATTCTGAACTCAATCTCACGATGCGACGCCAACCCTTTGACCACGTTAAAGACATAATAAAACTCACTAGCGATCGACACATATGAAAAGTATTTCCGTGAAATCACAAGCAAATATAAATAGCTTACATCGAATCACAACCATTCGCCCTTCCACATTCTCGACTGTCACCTCGAGCTTCTCGCAATCCACTTCTGCCGCATACTTCTTGAGCCAGTCAATACCCAAAATGATCCCAAACCCAGCGAAGTTCAAAATAAAGAAATCACACACAAAGAAGTACCCATGACTCGGCAACACTAGACCACAACAAATCATACACAAGATAAATGAATCCCCTACTGAATTAGTCACAACCAAAGGTCTATCACAAATCTTGGGTTTGAAACCCAAGCGGCACACAAGTTCATTGCAAATGAAACAATGCAATGCTCCAGTATCAAACGACACTCGAACCGAAACATATCTAATGGAAAAAGTACCTTGAACAACAACATTCTTCCCTTTTTCTTCCTACCTAGAATCCCCCAAAGAAGATGGCACAACTTCCAAATCATATGCCTTCACAATCTGCTTACCCTTAGCTGGTTCTGGACAATTCTTCTTATTATCCCTCGGTTTGCCACAATTGAAGCATTTCTTCTCAGCTTTCGGATTCTTTCAGTCCCTGAAATAATGGTCCTTCCACCGACAGTTAAAGCATAACACCTCGCTTTCTTGCTTCTTCTGGCCATCTTTTCCTTTCTATTATTGTTGCTTCCTCTTTTTGTTATTGTTACCCTTCTGTGGTTTCGGTTTCTCTTTAGCTGCAACAACAGCCTCTTCCTTGGGAAACAAACTCTCGAGCCTTGAAGTTTTTTCCACGATCTTCTCATAAGTATCATCAAAGTGATCTACCAGCTGATTCCTAAGATATTTGTCCATGCCCATGACAAACTTCTCATTCTTTTGGTAAGGAGTCTCAATATATGAACGAGCATACTTGGACAAGGCTTTAAAGTCAGAAAATACTCCAACACCGGTCTACCATTCTGCTTTAGCTCAACAAATCTCTTGAGCAGAATAGACTTCTGAACGGTAGAAATGAACTTGGTCTCAAACTTGACTTGGAACTGATGCCACATGATCTCATCTTCTGGGGTTTCTAAGGTGACAAAGTTCCACCAATCCATAGCTCTTCTGTGTAGCTGTCTTTATGCAAGCTTCCACTTCATTGTATCATCAATTCCTAAGTCTCCAAATATCTGAATGCAAGTATCAAGCCACCCTTGAACCTCTACAGTTGGCTCTGGCCCTTTGAACGGCTTCCCTCCTAGAGTAGTGAAATCTTTGCATAACTTCTCGAAGTCCACAACCCTAGGCACCTACACCTGAACCCCAACGTCTACCGCGACTCTCTCTGGAGTGGGTACATTCCTCATGATCGCTTCCACCATAGCCTCAAACATAGTTGGGTAATCTGGTACACCGCCATCCCCTCCTCCAGGAACAGTCTCCTCCCTCGCAGTATGTTTCGACGACTCATTCTAAACCTGAAAAAAATAGAATGATTAGTCCACACATGAGAAAAACCGTAATGGAGTTCAAGCGCTATTATACTATACATTAATATATAGTATGCATCCATCAAAAGTCTACAAATACATCTCTCATATGACATTATGTCTTCGAACTTCGGCTAAAATCGATGAACCTGAGCTCTGATACCAAATGTGACGACCGTCGATAACCCCTGCACTTACCCAAAGGAATAATGCACTGAAATACGTGCCCGGCAGCTATAAACGATCATCGGGGTAGAATAGCACACGAGAAGCTATCGTATAGCTCACAACGCAAGGATATAATATAATTGAACATATACAATAGGCAATCATACTGAAACAGAATTGAGCAGAATCTTAAACTTTTAATATCACCATGAAATATGCATACATCACCTAAGTACATCATATACACTACTATAAAGTGGGCATATTCGACAGTAATGTGTGTGTATTGCATGAAAAATGTGGTGAAAGCTATGCTTTCTTTGATTATCTGCAACAATATTCATATGTTGTTGCATTAGACGTAAATGCACTGTTGCAATTGGAATTCTAGTGTTGTGACGTGCAACACCAGCTCAAAGCGTAGCTTTACATAAATATAATCCAGGTCAACGGTCCACGTTATCAGAATAAACAAGTAAATAATCGTAGATGGTGATTAATCCAGTGGTTCAAACCGATCCCCGCTACAGTTATGTGAAACTTTGGCGTGACGTTTTCCCCCTTTACGAAATACTTCCCCCCAAAAAAAAATTCTTCCTCGCTACTCTTCCCTCTTTACTCTTCTCTCTCCATGAAATCCATCCACAAACACCCACCTCTGATTGCTACAGTACCTATGATTACAAACTATATCCTCCTCCTCCTCCTATTTTACAAACTTTACACCTCTGATTTGGATCACTTAGAACAATTACAGGTAGTTAGGGCTTCATTATTTGGGTTTTATTTAGGTGATTTAATCTTTAACTTATTTTGATCTGCATTCAAAGTCTTTATGTGATTTGGGTATACCGATAGCCTTAAGTTAGGGTTTTTCTACTCATTTTTATTTGAATGTTTATATGTTTGGGGTTTCTTATCAGAATATTTTGGGCTTTTTATATTTGAAGTGTTTTTTTTCATATGTTTGCATGTGTTGAAATTGTGCAAGTTTTGTATTTCTATGTTTGCCAAACCATTGATGCATTAGTAAATAAATTAACAATGACTTAATATGTTTAAATGTCAAATTGCGAAAAGTGGAAAAAAAATTAGAAGAGAAAAGAAAGAAGAAATCCAGTTTAATTGTTTAAATGTCTATTTCTATTTATAGTAAAACAATGCCTATTTCTCTTCCTACATCATATGACTATGAAGATACCCTGGGAATGGGTGATCTAGGACTGTCAAACCCATCATCACCTGAAACTCCTATTGATTTCTACATAAAGATACAAGAAAGGCGCTACGAAGATTTGCGTGATATGAACTAGAGCAAGAAGAACTCCAAAGACAAAACCGAGAACAATAACAACGTAAAGAAAGGCTACATCGATAGCAAAGTCATGCTGCCTTGGGTCATCAACATCAAAATAACCAAGTGGTTAATGAATAGCAAGTTAACTCACCAATCATAATTTGTGAGTGTGTGTATTCAACTGTAGAAGATGTTATTTCGATTAGAGTTAACATTGGTCGTTGTTGTTTTAGATGTTGAATTTATTCCATAGGGTATACCTTTTGGCAGTGGATTGCCCATCGGTTTCCAAGTCGAGCCATTGAGTACGCTAATGAATTACAACATCAATTTACAACGCTGCAAACTTGATTTATTGGTTTTCGAATTGAAATTAGTAGACTTAACTACTGGCTTCATGGGCTAAACATTAGACGACAAAATTAAATTGTTGTATCGTTCTTTGTATATATCCAACTGCATCGTCTTTGTATCACTTGTATCGTATTTGTATCTGTACCGTTTTGTTTTGGTGCAGCTATGTAATGTTATGAATTTGTGTCCAGTGTCCTTAGTTGCTTGTTTTATGCCTTCTCCCGATTATTCAGTTCTAAAAGTTTGTGATAATTCAAACCAAAACAATCATTGATTTGGCCACACATTGATTATGTATATTTGTAAAATATCAACTTGTTGTGTTTTTATTTCTAATTTAATTAAACCTCACAGGCTAGCCCCTGTTCATGTCTTGAAACTGTTAGTGGTATCAAATTTAGTCTTACTAGGTCGTGGTTAGATTGTGGCAATGGATAATGAGCATTACATATGGGTAGGACTTCCGAGATCGAGTGCAGAATATTTAAGAGGGGTAAAAGCTTTTCTAAGAAATGCATTTCCCATTTATAAAGTAGGTGATGAGATGAAGTGCCCCTGCAAAAAATGTACAAAACGTAATTGTTATTGTGATAATGTCATATACGATCATCTTATTTTTATTGCCCTTCTCCAGTACATACCGAGAGGATTTGTGAGGTTCCATAGACAAAATTAATAGGTGTTGATGACCATATGGAGTGTGAAACAGAGATGGATTTTGCGGGTAATTTGGATGTGATGTTCAAATGTGCAAGTTACAAATTTGATCAAAATCCAGCGGACTTTGAAGTAGAACCAAATCCAGAGGTTGAATTTTTTTATCAGCATGTTTAAAATGGAAAACAACCATTATATCCTGGTTGCACTAAATTTTCATGACTTAGTTTCATAATCAGGCTTTATTATTTAAAGTGTGCTTATGGAATTAACGAGTCTGCGTTTGGGGAATTACTGCAGCTTATAAAAGAAGCCTTTACTGATGCCCAACTTCCTTTGTATTCCTACGCTGCAAAGAGTGTCATTAAAGATTTAGGTCTTAATTACCAAAAAGTACATGCCATCCCAAACAATTGCATGTTATATTGGGCATAAGGAAGGTCCTTCATCTTGTTGAATGTGGTGGTAGAAAGCATGTTAAAATTAGAGCTGCAATATTTGATATGCCAAATAAAGAAAAAGAAGTCTTTTGCTCTGTATTGAAGAATGCCAAACTGCCCCACGGTTGTGCCTCAAATGTTAGTCGGTACGTGCACATAAACGAGACAATGGTTGTGGAATATAAAAGTCATGATGCTCATTTTATACTCCACTATTTGGAACAATTTTTCGTGAAGAAAGCATCAAAACCCGAGGTTGCATTATCAATGATCATAGTTAGTTCATTCCTTAAAGGACTATGGAGCAATGCTATCGAAGTGGATGATATCAAGAGGCTGCAAAAAGAAGTTGTCGAGATACTTTATCATTTTGAAATGATTTTTCCATAGGCTTTTTTTGATATAATGGTACATTTGCCTGTTTATTTATGCAGAGAAATCGAATACGGCGGACTTGAACACTTTAGATGCATGTATACTATTGAGAGATATCCAGGAAAGTTGAAATCTTATGTTTGAAAAAGAAACAGGCCGATAGGTTCCATTGTAGAAAGTTACTTGATAGAAGAGTGTGTAACCTTCCAAGGTTTTTAAGCGTTGATGGAGGAATAAAAAACATGTCGATTGATTTTGGAAGATGTCCAACAAATTGGAATATCATTTTGGAACAAAGAAGAATAAAGATGGAAAGATGTTCAATTTGAAAGATGCAGATTGGAAGGCAACGCATCACTATATTCTGTTCAATTCCGGTAATAAAGAAATTGAGAGTTTGATCGAGTAAGTTCTTAAGTTCCTATATTATTTTCCATAACTATAAATTAATATATGCATTTCGTAGTTTTTTTTACCTTAATTATTATTTAGGGTTCATTGAGCTTTTGTGGATGATCTTGCAAATCCAAGAAGATAAAAGAGGGAACGAGAACATTTCGAAGAGTTTTGGAATTGGCTAATAGAAAAGGTTCTGAAAAAGGACCATATTTCAAGAGAATTAGAGGTGTTTACATTAGGTCCTAATCGAGTAGCTAGGAAGTTTACCGGTTATGTAATAAATGGATATAGATTCTACATAAAATTTAGAGATTCTCGATGTACCACACAAAATAGCGGTGTATTTTTTACTGCCAAAACCACCAGCTTTGCAAGTTCGTAAGACCAAAAACCAATAGTTGGTGATGTCAATTACTAGGGATCAATCGAAGAAATTTTTTAGATTGATTATTAGGGAGCTTTCGCAGTGGTCCTTTTTAGTGTTGTTGGTACCAAGAGGAAAAAGATTCATATGGTCTTACTCGAGTAAATTTTAGTAAGTGCCATAAAACTGATCCTTATGCCATGTCTTCGCAAGTGCAACAAGTATTTTATGTGGAAGATGCAGTTGAAAAGAACAGTCATTACGTTATTAAAAAATTGCCGAGAGATTGGTGTGATACTCAAAATCATAATGCAATGGAAAAAGACGTGAGCAATCCAATTCAAATGATGTTGGCATAGGTGATGAACTAGAATCAGAAGTTGTTGATGGGGTTGGATTAGGGATGATGTCCCCATAATACAACTTGAAACAGAAGTTCCTCCTGTCTGTCTCCTTAGGACAAAAATTCCTCGTTTTTATTGTTTTATTTTGGTTTAATCTATTGTCTAATTTATGATGTATTTAGCACTTTTTATTTTAGCCGTAAATTATTATCTTTGATTAATGTATTTGGCACTCTTTTTTCATAATGCAATTTACACTGTTAACATGTTTTATGATTAAATGTCTTTCTTTACTGTCATCTAAATTTTTTTATATTCCAAATGTTAACTATTGTTTTTTGTCCACTTTAACATGCATGTACCCTGTTCTAATGTACTCATTTTGTATAGGATGGATGAACTTATAAATATTCGGCTGCACCATGATGAAGAGTTTAAAAGGACATACTACCAGGGTGGAAAATCCTTCTTAGTAAAACAATATGATGTAGGATGCTTTTCTTATAGTGTGCTTATGGAGTTTATTAAAGATTGCCATAGGTACACTAAAATAGGAGGATTCTATGTCTGCAAAGGAAAGAGGGTGGCTGACAGCTGATATTGAATGACAAGGACGTAAACGAATATGTGGAGGGATGCAATAAGAAAGAAGTGGATTTTTACATTGACAACACCATTAACAAAGATAGTGAGCCGTTGATTCAACTGCAGCCACATGTAATCATACGACTAAGGAAAAACATAATACAAGGTATATATGTATATGTAATATAAATCCATTCTTGTGTGTATATATATATACTCTGTGTGTGTGAAGAACTATGAAGGCCACCATTATTATTTTTATTATTATAGGTTATATTAAGAAACCGGTTGCAAAACGCAAGTATATTACCGCACATAGACTTCAGCAGCAACACAAAATAATGAAAAACAAGCTAACTCAAGTGGGATAGAAGAAACTATCGCTGGAGCCTGATATGAATAATGGTGAAGAAGATTTTACCGTGACGGACAAAGGAACAAGAGGAAATTAAATGTAGAAAATGAAACAGATAATGATAATGATACCCAAGAGAATGAAGCTGATGTTGAGATATTTCAGTTTTATTAATCAGGTTTCCAACCGATTTTTTATAAAAATTCTGCACGTAAAAGTAAGAACTGCATTTTAGTGTTTTCTATTACTGTGTCATTTCCTATTCCGAGCATGAAGGCCGTAGCTAATTCAAGTAACTATTGATTCATTATGTCTGCATTCCGTCAAAAATGCAAGAACTGTTTATACATCGACTCTATATGATTAACTAGCTTAAATTTATCGAATAATAATGCTAATCTGCTTGCAGTTATCACAACCACCAGTATTGACGAAGTATGAACAAGACTGAATCATGCGTATGCAAGAAAATGATGCAGTTAGTAGATCACTTGGGGTGCCTTCATTGGTTAACAATATAAAAGAGGCTGCAGCATGAAATAGGAAAGAAAAAGGTAAAGATATTGACAGATGTGATGAATACATCCCAGAAAATGATGGCGAAGATGATAGTGATGATTCATCAGATTCGGAGGTATAAAAAAGTTACATGTTTACTACTTATTGTCTTTTCCTTTTATAAATGTAAAAAATCTTGAACTTCGACTTAATTGTAGAGATTCAAAGTTGTCATGTCAAAGCAAACTTTACCTAGACCGAGAACTCATTCGCGAGCCAATGCAGCCCTTTAAATTGAGGAAGCGATAACCCGCACCCCCTCCAAAGAAAGCTTACTCTAAGAAGGGAGTGATGGCACACACTCCTACTCCAAAGAAAGCCAGTAACCTAAATAAAACTGCAGAAACATATGGGAAATTGATGCAACCGATAATGTCTCTTCCGGTAGTTTTAAAACCTTCAACGTCTTGTCCACCAGTTTTAAAACCTACATGTAGCAAAATGTTCAAACAATCAAGCAGTTGTGAACCTGCTGGTTCAATCGCTGCTTATTTAGCGATGCGGGAACGTCAAAGGCAGAATGTTGAAGCTCCAACAATGGAAAATGTTACTGATCAATTAGAGCAGGAATGGATTGCAGAGGAAAGATGAAGTACGTACAATGTTTCTTTATATGTGCACTGCACTCCACTGTTGAGTGTGTCTATTATAAGTATTGCATGCATATTTTATGTTTTTGTAAGGCCATACATTAATTTTCTATTCATTTTTTTTATCCTGGTATATAAAGTACAAGCTCCAAAAAACCTAGAGGGAAGTCAAAAATGACCAAGGTGCATGCTAGAACCCTCGATGATAAAGTAATCATTGCTTTGAATGAGGACGGTCAGGCAATTTATGATAATATTACGGAGTTAAACAATTTTCTTAGGACACTAGGAAATGATAATGTGTCCCTTACTTACATCAATTGGCATGTTGTTCCTGATCAATTAAAGTGGCAAATGTTGGAATATGCTTTGGTAAAATCTATTACCCTAAACCATAGTTCAATTTACTTCCTAAATGTTTGGTTTTAATTTATTGGTTTGTTTCTAAACTTTGTGTTTGATATATTGTAGGCTAGGTATTTCATTCCGGATGAAGGGCACAAGTGGACCTTGAACACACTTAATGACTCTTGGGGGATGTATAAGTCTCGTATGAAAGCAAGGTATTATAAAAAATATCCAACTGATGAGGAAAGGCTTGCAAATAGGCATAATACAATTCCGTTGGAGAATTTTAAAATGCTCTTGAAATATTGGGGGATGAAGCAGCTCAGATACGACTTAAATGTAACTACAAAAGAAAACTAATGTGTATAATGCTAATTTAATAATCATGCAACATATGGAATAAATAAATAAATTAAATTAATGATATTCACATTTAATTTGCTTAGTAGTTCACATTATCTTGTTTGGTGATCGAGTTAAATTGGCCAGATGATAATTTTAATTTATTACATCATTGAATTATATTTTATATCATTGTCACAATGTTCATAGGCAGCAGCTAGATTTGTAAATTCTTAAGATTGAATGTTAAAAATTCTGTTTAATTTTTGATAATCCTAATACTTAACAGGGAAAGAAGGACCCAAAAAAACCCAGCCCATCTGTTGCCTTGGTATAGTTGGAAACGTATAAACGAGAACCAAGGAGAACTTACAAGACAAATACGGATGAACTAAAAGCCAAATACGTAAGTACACTAGATACTAAAATAGCAATTTAATAGATAGTTTGAAAGATAACCACATGGCAGCTGAAACATCCATATTTTAATAGTTAGTTTGAAAGGTAACCAGTTCTATTAATAAATTTTTTCGACTAGCTTATATAAAGTATTTGACCCAAGATCAATTATGAATCAATACTTTTGTCAGTATAGTAGGCACATTGTACGTTTGTTGGAGCTGCTTTTTAAATCGAACAAATAGTTAGTTTGAAAGATAGCCAATTTTGTTAATAAATTCATTCCTGCCTTCCTTTGTTTGGCATATCTTTTCATTATCTAGTCTACTTATGAAACTCAAAACATCTATATTTTTTGTAATTCTTGCTTTCCCTGGTTTTCATTTTATATGCTTTCCTGGTTTTCATTTTGTAGGTGAAGATTCAAGCAATGGTGGATGTAGGAAATATTGCTGAAGCAGATGCAATTGTCTCCGGCGGGAAGACTCATGGACAGAACTGGCTTGTGGGAAGGCGAGGTAAAATGGCTGAAAATTCTCCAACAACCCCTGGTTTTACAGACAGTTATGTACAAGAGCTAACAAAAGAAATAAGGTAAGAGCTTGAGGCTGATTTGGAAGCAAAAGTGAACAGAAAAGTGAAAGATAACGTGTCATAGGTGTTGATAAAGCTAGGTGAAGCTAGTCCAGATCTTAATTTAGATGTCAGAGACCTTTGTGTCACCACAACAAGTGATGAAGATGACACTGGTACTCCTGCAACCCTTGCAACTGAATGAAGTTTGTGGATGGTATGTGTTAGCACTTGTGGTATATTCGAATTGTACTTTTAAATTATGTACTTGTGGTATGTGTTGGTTATAACACTTGTGGTATGTGTTGTTGATGGCACTTGTGGCATGTGTTGGTGATGGCATTTGTGGTTTGGTATGTAGAATTGGATGGTCTGAATGTAGTGATGAAAATTTTGTGTGGATTTATTGTAAGAATATTTTGGCATATTTGAATGTGGTACAATGTTTTGGATTGCATGTACTGTAGAATTTGTAATTACAGGGTTGTATTTGCCTTCTTCCAATGTAGCATCTTCCTTCTTTACTATTGCATTTGATTTTTTTATGTTGCATTACAAGATAATGGTGTTGCATTACATAGTGCAGTGATGTTGCATTGAGTACAATATTATTAATTCCACTACGGTACGGCACGTGGGACCCATAACTGACGTGGTGCCACATGGATAGCTGATGTGGCATGTGACACATGGGCATCTTACGTGGAGAGCTGATGTGACGTGTGACACGTTGGCAGCTGACGTGGAAACTTCATGTGGGCCCCACTACCATGACCTGAAAGTCAGGCTCTGACTTATGCTTAAGGCAATGCTATATATTGTTGCATCACTTGCAAGTACTGTTGCAATACGGGTATAATGCAATACATTCTTCCCATGGCAGTAGATGGGAAAAAGCGTTGCCAGAGAGAGCTACGACAACGACCGCAGATGTCACGCCCCACTGGTGTTGCCTATTTGAAAAAACGGCTGAAGGTAATGCTTTTTCGATCAACAGCCACATACAACTAGTGTCGAATATGCCCATTTTTTGTAGTAGTGATACGAGTCTTTACAAAATGCCTCACTATGGTCACTTAGAGAATACATCAAACATAACAGCGGAAAACAGAAAATAGTAGATAGTGGGAAATAATAGATCAGCCTCCTGCTTGTCATCCCTCAGCAGCATCGTCCTCATCAAGATCTACTACCTGTCACCTGCTACTCAGTATGCCTATCCACAACCGGATGAACAACCCAATGTAATAAGAGGGAGACATAAAACCTTGAGTCAGAAAATAGTCTTAATGAGCGATAAACAGTTATCTAACATCATCAATAAAGCATACGAGAAATAGGTAGATTAATCATTTAATCTACCAACATCAACAGAGAAAAACTCAATCCGTCTCCTCCACATCCGACAGTGATAGCCTCTACAACAATCATGAAGAAACAAATAGTAGCAATCATAGTGTAACGAACTCGAATTTTCGACTCCAAAAATCGACACAAATACCAATGTCGACTATTCGAGTATCGGAAATACCAGATCATTAATAGAAAGAAATTAGAGGGTGAGAATATATAAAATAGAAAATTAGAACAGAAGAAGGAGATGAGCATAACAAAAGAATCAAAGTAACATGAATCTCACAACGGAGCGAATAAATATATTATATAATATAACTTTGAAATAAAACCAGTATCTGTATACAAGACCATTACCAGAGTACGACACTTACAACACAGCGAAAATAAACTATAGCTATATAATCCTGAAGCCTCCTGCTCCAACTCTTCAAGTATATCTGTAAAATTCTGATTATTTGACTATTTTTCACATTAAAATTCCGTACGGTCATATACTGACTCCAAAAATAACGAAAATTGAAATTTAACAATAATTTAATATTTCGGATCCAACAAAATTAATTTCGTTGAAATTGGAGGTCATTTGCAAAAATGACTATTTTCTAAGATCCAAATAAACCAATTAAAATGTTAATATATTTAAAACAATTTAATTTAATATAAATAAATAAATTTTATCGTATATATCCCTATCATACGACTCCAAAATATACATATCTGGATTTATAACTCGATATTCAAAAAATCCAAGTTAATCAATATTCAATATATAATTAAAAAATCCTTTTATTATATAAATAAATCGTTATAAATTATAAACGTATTCCATGGCGACTATTTGAAAATTTGATTTGGACATAACTCACAATCTACACGACAAAATCCCGATTTTTCTAGTCTATTAGAAAAATATAGTTCATTAGATCTGAATGTTCCTTGTTTCACAAAATTCCGACTTAAAACGGATTCTGTATGTTCGCTTAAAGTTCGAATCGCCAAATTACGAACTACCACGCCATTTCGAGCTCGATTATAATTATATTATAATTATACGTTCACACTTCGTTTAAATAATAAATTCGTTACGATAATTCAATTCTAAACTGAATTAAATCTTATAAATAATCCAATTCACACAATATTGCGAATTCCACTATTTCCGACTATTTCGGAAATAAATATATTATTCTATTATTTATATTAATTAAATATTCAATATTATTTAATTATACAACCATTTAAATCTCTAAATCACTATTTAAATAATTAAATAAATTAATCATTATACCGTAAAAATATGGGATGTTACATTCTTCCCCCTTAAAATAATTTCGTCCTCGAAATTGCTAAGGTAGAAAACAAACCCTATTAACTGGGTTTAAAAATTATTTTTTTACTTATTATCTTCAGTTTCGACTGAACCAATATATTTCAATTAAATATTAATTCATTCTTATAAACTAAAATTTACAAAAATTCTGAAAAATTTCTAACACCTTAAATTTTCGAAAAATTTCGCCAGCACCTTCTTTGTACGGCTCAATCGGTACAATGACAACTCGCCTCTCTAAGCCTTCTCCAACCCAAAAAAAATCAACGGTCAAGCGGCTTGCCAATTCGGCTCATAAATCAGCAAACTCATATAAAAACAAACTTGTACGTTTTTGTCGAGCATATCATTATATCCTTTCCATCTGTTACCAATTCTGCATATACCAATGCCATCCCGATCGACTCCAATCAATTCATTCTCAACACAGCTATTCGCTTATATCCAAACCAAATCTCATTTTAAACTTGAGTTCCATTCTCGATTCCAAACTATTAACTCACCAATTCAACTTACTTAACCTCGATAAGTTCCATTTACATATTTCGTTAACTAATTAATTCCTCTAATCAGTTATCTTTTATCCCAAAACCAAAATTCTGATTTTTATTTCAAAAATCAATCCTACTCAACCAAGTCTAATTATATACCAAATTCCGATTTACTCGATATTACTCAATTTCAATATAGTTTCCACTTTACTGGCTTTAATTCAATATCAATTTATTTTCACAAATTCCTTTTTATTTTTTTTTAGTTCAAACAATCTATTTCTAGGAGTTTTTAAGCAGCTTAGCTTTTCAAAAAACAAATATCCCTTTTTTGGAATCAAACTCGTGTTTTTCTTAAATCAATTCAAAATGAATATCTTTGGTAGTAATCCATCACTTAGAACTCGAAAATGAACACTGATGATGTGGCCAGCATCATCAGAATCATTTCCCAGCGATCGAAGTGAGTTCAATACTATATCACTTCCGAAACTCATTTCTTAAACACCTCCATTTTGAAATCAATTCAAAGTATCCTTCTCAATTTCTTAAAACAAATTAAAATCTACTAGGATTTTAAAATTTCCTTATATTTAAACCAAATCTATTTACAACCACTTTTCCCAGTTTCCAGAATTTTTAATTCCAAATTCTGATTTGAATTCAGATTTAATTTATTGGTTTTCATATATTATACTTATATGAATTTTGGTTGGCTATTTACATAACCATTTTACTTTTATAATCTCATTCAATTATAGTAACAACCAATAATATACTATAATAATTTCAATATAAATCCATTCTTTATATCAAAATATAATTTGGGTAAAATTATTTCATTTACCATTTTCTCAAAACATACCATGTTGGTTCATCATATTCAAAGTGTTTAGAAACTCCTACCGATACAGTGGATCAAACTGATCAACCAGAACTCATAAACAACTCAACCAATAAATCTCCACAATACAAAACCATTTTTTAATAAAATCCACAAATAAGTTCTCTTGTATATATACACTCAACTCAATCTAGGACATTACTAACCCCATCTCTATCGAGTTACACCACAGAGCCAAAGTAATCACTTAACCTTCAGCTCTGATACCCCCGTAATGAACTCGAATTTTCGACTCTGAAAATCGACACAAATACCAATGTCGACTATTCGAGTATCGGAAATTCCAGATTGTTAAAAGAAAGAAATTAGAGGGTAAGAATAGATAAGATAGAAAATAAGAATAGAAGAAGGAGAAAAGCATAACAACAGAATCGGAGTAACACGAATCTCACAGCGAAACGAATAAATATATTATATAACATAACTTTGAAATAAAGCCAGTATCTATATACAATACCATTACCGAAGTATAACACTTACAACACAACAGAAATAAACAATAGCTACATAATCCTGAAGCCTCCTGCTCCAGCTCTCCAAGCATATCTGTAAAATCCTGGCTACTTGACTATTTTTCACATTAAAATTCCGTATGGCCATATATTGACTCCGAAAATCACGAAAATTGAAAATTTAACAATAATTTAATATTCCAGATCCAACAGAAATAATTTCGTTGAAATCGGAGGTCGTTTGCAAAAAAGGCTATTTTCTAAGATCCAAATAAACCAATTAAAATATTAATATATTTAAAACAATTTAATTTAATATTAATAAATAAATATTATCATATATATATATCCCCAAATAGTATCATATGTCTCCAAAATATACATATTTGGATTTATAACTCGATATTTAAAAAAAATACCGTTAATCGATATTCGATATATAATAAAAATCGTTTTATTATATAAATAAATAGTTATAAATTATAAACGAATTCCATAATGACTATTCGAAAATTTGATTTGGACATAAATCATAATCTACACGACGAAATCTCGATTTTTCTCTTCTATTAGAAAAATATAGTTCACCAGATCTGAACGTTTCTTGTTTCATAGAAATCCGACTTAAAACGGATTCTGTATATTCATTTAAAGTTCGAATCGCCAAATTATGAACTACCGCGCTATTTCGAGCTCGATTATAATTATATTATTTAATTATACGATCAAACTTCGTTTAAATAATAAATTCGTTATTATAATTCAATTCTAAACTGAATTAAATCTTATAAATAATCGTATCCACACAATATTGCGAATTCCACTATTTCCGACTATTTCAAAAATAAATATACTATTATATTATTTATATTAATTAAATATTCAATATTATTTAATTACACAACCATTTAAATATTTAAATAATTAAATAAATTAATTATTATACCATAAAAATACGGGACGTTACACATAACAACTAATTATCTTGCGTAAACTATTCTAATCGGAACCAACATCCCCCAAGAACAAGCTCGAAGACCTAAACCAACATCAGACAAGCACCCAAGAGGTGTCTCCTTTGACGTCGAATAATCTACGCGAGACGATACAAACAAAACCATCATTATCCATGACTTTGGCCGTCACTGCCTATCCTACATTGAAACCATCATTAATCGTATGACTGTCCTAACATGCCGACCGTCAAGTGCTAATGGTAACCCCGATTCTAGTCAGACTACTACATGTCCCACGTACATTTGCCTCCTTGAGACAACTAGGTCTTTCTACGATACCCAAGGTACTCGACAAGCTAACTTCTAGTCTTGTAGGCATCCGCATTGTGCCCCTGCTTTTAGTCCGCTAGAACCTCTGACTAATGATAATCCCTCAGCGTTCTATATCTCTGGCCATCCAACTTGATGACCATCACAAGCTCAAGCGACTTCTCGTGCAACCATTATCTATGAACTCACAACTTTGAGTAGTCTTCACATTCATTGCATTTCGACGATTAACGAACACTTCACAATACTTCAAACATTCCGTGTTGAATTCACTTCGAAGCCACGACCATCGTCGAACCAAAAACATGCTTCGTTTTGGTCGGTGTTCGATAAACAACATTTATCTCTTTGCTATGTATAATGATCCATATTTTCTTTCACAGTGTTTCATCTTTGCTATGTGTCACAATCCATAGCATTTCATTTTTTCCCATAGCGTTTCCAAAAAGCTATGGTTCGTCAACACACAAACATGGCCGATCCATTAGATTTGGCCGATCCATTGGCTCAGCCCCTTGCCCGATCCATGAAAATAGCTGTGCCGATCTCTCGGATTTTCACCCCGATCCGTGTAACTTTTCATTGACGATCCATCAGCTCCGCACCTTGCCCGATCCATGAAAATGCGCTCTGATCCATGAATCTTTGCGTGGCCGATCTGATCCAATTCTTGCCGATCCATAGAATGGGAACGCTGTCGATCCATGCCACTTTGTGTTGCCTGATCCATCAAAAACCAATGCCCGATCTATCAGTTGGATGGCGGACCAGTCCATCATTTTTCCATGTGAAACCCTATGTTTTCACACCGATCCAATTCCATGCCCGATCCAACACTTCAACCGATCTATTCATTGCTACCATATCTGATCCATCAACTTCTATCATGCCGATCCACTACTTAAACACTTGCCCGATTCATCAAAAAAGCACCACTGATCCATGCGAAGAATTCGAGTCAATCCATCAACTTTCTTGCGCAATAAGCCACGATCAAACTTGAAATCAACCCAACTCCAAACTCATATAATCGAACCAAAGCTTACACGACCAATATCAACAATTGAATCACCAATACTTCACGAAATCATCAAACAATACTTGCACAACAATAAATCATCATTCAAGAATATAAAATTCACCAAGTCATGACAAAACAATGAATGATCTAATAAATTGAACTAAACTTGCATAAACACATGAATTAACATATGGCTTTACTAACTTAAGTATTTAGATTAGATCCTATGGTGATCTGAATGAAAATATACTTATCATGACTTAGATCTAGGTGAAAACAACTCGAAATGATGAAAATAAGATCAAACAACCCATATACTCGTTCGAATACGTGTGAGAGAAGCTTATCACTCACCAAAACAACAAATTATCTTGAAAACAAAGATCCACAAATATAGACAGCGAAGAAGAGCGAATAACTATCTTCAAATCAACCAATTTGATGTGATCTACTCTTCCTTGATGTTGATCTTCAATCTACTAATGTAGATCTATGAATTAAATGAAGTGGAGGTATTTGATTGGAGTAGGGAAAATCTCAAACCCCAACCAAATGGAGAAATGAAGGAACTAAAAAATTCTTCTTGCCTCTACTCCTTTATTTATAGCCAACAGCCCCTGGCCTTAATAGGCCTCTCTAATCAGCCCACTGATGACTAATTAGTCTATGCAGAAAATTTGTAGCACTAAAACAACAATTCCTCATAACCGCTGAACCATATCTTTATTGTGACCACTCTACGAAATTGAAAACATCATTTCCTATCCTATGAAATCAATCTCAGCACTTGATTCGATACAAGTCAAAAGTTATACCCTGTACAAAACTAATAGGGGAAAATTGGTCATAAATAAAATTGATTAAAATTATGGACATGTCTCACATCCGCAGAAACAACATATCAAAATATGAGAAAGATCCGACCTTTAAGGAATTAAATAAAAATGTTTTACGATCCTCTGATACGTAAAATGTGGGTCGTTACACATATTGTGAAGATATATGTTTTGGATGCAGTTTTGACCCCATCTTGTGCTCTTACCATTAATGATAAGGGTATCGTGGTGCAAGTTCTGCTTTCTGTTAAAGATTTTTCCATTAGAGTTTTGTTAAGTACTAGAGCTCTGCATTCTTTTATTTGTTGCGACTTAGTATACAAATTATGTTTGGAACCCAATGATACTAGATATACATTTGATTGTGACGAACCCTATAAGAGGATATACTGGTCTCTTTATGATTTATTATGGCTTAGTTTTATCAAGTTATGGATGTTTTCTACATGAGTTCAAGATTGTTTCATGTATGGATTAGCTTAAGAAGTATGCATTTGTAGCGGATTACAAGAAGCCCAAGGTGATATTCAGGGATATGGAATGGAGAATGGTAGTGATATGATTCTTAAAGTAGTATGAAGTATAATTCAGCTTTCTATATTCGCTTGAGGTTCTATAGGAAGAGTTTTCAAATTCATCTATGCTTATCACTAGAGAGTAACTAGACGTCATCAAGAAGGTAATAGTTAAGGGGAGTTGTCATCTATGTTTATCACTAGAGAATACCTAGATGTCTTCGAGCAAGTAACAAGATTGCCACTACATATATAGATTATGTTTCGAATCGACTTAGCGAAGCAAGTTAAACACATAGTTATGCCTTTGAGGTATATGACACCCAGAGAGCATAAGGAATTAAAGGGGAAAGGTAACAACCTATTAAGGAAAGGATCCAGTCGAAGAAGCATAACCAAGTAGGGTGTGTCTGTTTTATTCGCAACGAAGGCGGTGGCTCTTTTAGGTTATGGGTGGATTATCATGAGCTGAATAAGGTGACTAGATAGAGTAAGTACATTCTTTCACGAATTAATGACTTCTTTGATCATGGGGCTAGGGAATTTTCTCGAATGGATTTAGCTATGGGATTTTACCAGTTTAGAGTGGAAAAGGAAAGTGTGCCCGTTATTGCATTTCAAACATTATTAGGTTTTTATGAGTACTTCGTGATGCTTTTTGGATTGACCAATGCTCTGATATACTTTGTACGTCCCATGAATAAAGTTTTCAAAGATTAGCTGAATAATTTCATATCTATGCTTGTGGATATATTCTTATCCACTCTAGGATTGAGGAAGAATATTAGATGCATCTGAAAGCCGAGTTTTACAAGTGTCACTCTTAGAAGAAAGAAGTGAGATTATTAACTCAAATCATATCTAAACAAGGGATATTAGTGGATCCTGGTGAAATAGCAGAATTTTTTTTTGATGTGAGGAGTTTCCTTAGTTTGACATTGATATTATACATGCTTTATCAATAATTGCTCTAAGATTGCAACAAATTAAACAACTTAACAAAGAAAAATCAGACCTTTTTATGAATGCTAGACGTGAGTATTCTAGTAGTTTTGAAGGAGAGGTTGACTAGTGCACCAACATTGACTATCCTTAGTGGGAATGACGAACTGATCATATTCACTGATGCTTGTGATACTGGTCTAGGAACGATGCTAATACATAAAGTAAAGGTTGTTTCTTATACTACCCGACTCTTGAATCTACAAAGGAATTACCTAATAGTTGAGTTATAGTTAGCAGAAATTGTGTTCATTTTAAATATGTAGAGGCACTACCTGTTAGGAGAAAGATCCAAGCTGTTCACGAACCGCAAATTATAGAAGTATGAATTCTCCCATTCGGATCTTAATCTTGGGCAGCATCAATGCTTGGAGTTTTTGGCTTCATATGATTTTGTTATTTTCTATACTCCAAGAGAAGACAATGTCGTTGCAGATGCATTAAGCAGAAGACACACTGGACTTCGAGCTATATTATTGGAAAGGAAGAAGTTATAGTTTATAACTAGATTTGATTTTAGGCCATATTATGAGATTGAGCCTGCGACGTTAATGAGCTTATAGATTAGACCTTCTTTCATAGAAAAAATTGGTGCTACCCATAAAAAGGATGCTAGGCTAGTGGAGACAATGGAAATGACTGAAGCGTGAGCACTAAAGACATAAGGAAATACGAAATCGGCCATCTTGATTGACTTTCTAAGGATGGAAGATAGCTTATTACAAATGTTAAGCAATGAGATGAATCTTTGAGAGAATTGTATCATTCTAGACTGGTTATTCTACTTGGTGTAACTAGTTGGACATGAAGAGAACTTACTAATGGGAAGGCATGAAAGTGGATGTTGGAAAGTTCATCTCTGTTGAGTACTTGTGCAAATAGATTATAACAAGTTTTTTAAGTTTAAACCAAGAAGTATAAATTACAAGTTCAAGAGCCTAACTCGTGTATTAATTAAGGTAGCGTTTGATTTTCCAACTGACCAGTTAATGTTCGCGTCTGCGTCGGACGCGTCGTACGCTTCCGACGCGTCGATGTGGGGTCCACACCATTTGCCCCTTTCAACCGAACAATTCAAAAGTTAGCTTTCGCGTCGGACGCGACGCCGCGTCCGACGCATGCCAACAGCTGTTTTTTCCACCCTTTTATACATACACATACAAATAAAACACATACAAATAATTAATAAAATAATAATTTTACTCCTCCAATTTACCCCTTCCGTAAAAAAAACACATTTCCTGTTCATAACAATTCCCCATCAAATAACCCTTTCAAATAACCCTTTCAAGTTCCCCTTTCCATTCAAAATCAAACGGACCCTAAGATGCACTACAAAAAAATTGCTTGTAACAACAATAGAAAACAATGTTTAAACGTTAATTGATGTCGTTCAACCTTCTATAAATTAGAAAAGCCGAGGGCGACACGTGAAAACTCTGATATCTTTATTTAGTAAATTTTCGAATCCCTGTAAAAAAAATCACTACTGCGTAAAAACATTTTCCCTCTTCCCCACAAAATATCCCTAAATCTAGGGCTGTCAATTTCCTACACGACCCGTGACCCGACCCGAAACCCGCACGGAAATTAGCAGGTTAACCCGACCCGTTTAGTTAGCGGGTCATTTTCGGGTCAACCCGAATTTGACCCGTTTATAAACGGGTGGGTTTAGGGTTGACCTGCTAACCCGATTTTGACCTGCAAAACCCGATTATATGTTGTATCTCTTGTATACTGTTAGTCTTTTATGTATACTGTTAGTGTTAATCTTTTATGTATGTAGTAATCAGTATGCTCGTATATGTAAGCTGTTATATTTTACAAATTTATTCTTGTATGTTGTTAGTTGTATTTTACTTATAACAACTGTGCCTCTTCCACACTGGTAGTCTTTAATTTATGCGGTATGGGATTATATGCTTATGTATAGAAAATGATTTTTGGATATGGTGATTTCATGCTTTATATATGTGTTGTCGGTTGGTGACTTTGCAACTTGTTGCATGTTGGATTATATAATAGTGTGCATGTTGGTGATTTGACTCTTTTGATGCTTATATCAGTAGGCAATATCTATCAATGAGCCAAACGGGTAAACCTGACACAACAACACGACCCGACACGACCCAATTAGTTAAACGGGTTACGCGGGTCGGGTCGGGTCAACCCGTTTATAAACGGATTGGGTTAGGGTTGATAAAATATGACCCGTTTAATAAACGGTTTGACCCGACCCATTTATAAATCAACCCGAACCCGACTTGACTCGGCTCGAACCCGACCCGACACGACCCTTTGACAGCCCTACCTAAATCACCAACGGTTTCAAATCTCTATTTCCTCTTCGCTTCAAAACGGACCCTCTCTGAATCTTGAGTGCCTCCGCTCATCAAATCCTTTAAAATGCCTTCTCTCTATTCCAGCCGCAACTCACAATGAAGCTGATCATGGCCACTTACTTGTTTACGTCAGAGAGATCTCATGCGATGGGTCAGCCAATTTGCATTAGTTAGAACTTAGTCGCGCCCTACTAGCTACCTTACTCTCTTTATCGCTACAACTGGTAAGCATAGAACTATGAATTTGGGCGTGAAATTAAATCTATTCAGAATCTGAATTCTAATGTTGTTTTTTTCCCTTTATTTGTCAAATTTAATAATTTGTTGTACTTGATACCGAACTAAATAATTGGTATATGTGGAATAGATGAAATCACAATGTTGGTGAGTGTTTCATTTAATTTCTTACTACATAAAGCCTTGCAGCCAATCTATTGAATGTTTCGAGATATCACTTTTTCCCACTTTAGTGAACTAATGCACCGGTTAATTTGGATATTTCCAAAAAGGTCCTGTAAATATCTTATTGGGCAAATTCTATTTCAATCCAGAAATTTAGTTAGTAGCCCCCCGTTTCATCAAAAAAATATGATGATTAAAATACCCTTTTTCCGTTATAATTTTTTTTTTCAGTTTTTTGAATACCTCGTAGTTGTACTACGTGGTTTTTCGGCGAACCTCGTAGTAACCCTACGTGGTCCATGAATGAACCACGGAGATCATCTACGTGGTACTTTGACAAACCACGTAGAACAGCTACGAGGTACACTGAAAAACCACGTAGTCTCCCTACGTGGAAGGGTATTTTTGTTTTTTTTTTTAAAAAAAGGGGGGCTACTAACTAAATTTGGGGGTTTACCAACTATTTCATGATTTGGGGGGCTACTAACTAAATTAGTGGGTTGAAATAGAATTTGCCATCTTATTGAAAACCAGAAGAAGAAAAATGTAGATGTAAAAAATTATCCAAATATATAAATTCATTAATTATAATTTTGATAGAAGAACATACATCCCTTATTTTCCAAATGCGTGCAACATAAGATTATTCCTACACGTATTTTGGAGTTAACACAACACACTACTCATCATGAATATTGTTTTTTGTTAAGTACCAAGACTAGTTGGCATGTTTTCTCTGTCTTCATGCTTTAAAGTAAACAATTTCGAAGATGGGGTGACTATGTTATATATAAAACAAGAAAAGCTTGTCCATTAAATTGTTGTTCATCCAATTTTATCATCTCCACCTTAACAATATAGAGCTAGAAAAATTATCCATCGTAGAAGTTTTCACTACTAGAATGCACATTTCCTCTTTAATAGAAAGTGTAATTTAAATAAATTTGGATTTACTTATTGCACAATCATGTGATATTTTATTAGCTAAAATAAATACCATATTTTGTTTTTATGTGGAGAACTTTATGCTTATTAGACTTATGCCACTGGATACTACACATCAGCTGTAAATAGATTAAGGTGTTTCATATGGCTCAACCTAGCAATCAGTCTTAGAAAACATTTAGATGATAGTTTTGTCATTTATGCATTGTTGTGCATGCAAATAAATATATAGATACTTTCAGTTTATGTATGTTTTTAGAATCTAGTTTAAGTATGGAAAAGTTTTAGAAGAACTAAAGTAGGAAACAAATGTTGGAACGACTGCATTAATGGTGGATCTGCTAGTTTACAAAATGCCATGCTCATGCATCCAGTCATGTCCTCAAGAATCTTATTGGGTGTCTTTGGTATAAGGTATATTTGTGCCTAAGTATCTGCTATATATACTATACCTGAAATTACACAATGTACTCCCTTTAGAAATAAATGGTTGAAGGTATACTTACTCGCTATGGGTGAAAATTACAATTCATATTCATTGTAAGAAGCATAGATCATGACCAGTATCCATGTATTTTGTGTTTGTTTTAAATTTTATGTATAATTTTCACTAGCTTATACGGAATTGATAAAATCTTCTTTTCCTTATTATAATTCAATAGTTGAAAGTGGCATGCTTGAAGAGATCTAGACATGCTATCTATAGTAGGTGATATCCTTGATGTGTAAACTACACAATGAGATGTAGCAAAATAACACCTAAATGCACCTGAATAGGTAAGTTTTTCTGTGACATCATTTACTTTTACAACATCCATCTTTTTATATCCCGACGAATATCTAGAATTTTATTTGAATTTTGATATAATTGATGTAAAACCAAACATTGGTTTATTTATAAATAACATTCGTTTTGATTCATCATGGCTGCCAATGGGAGTGCTTTTCTATATAGAAAAGGAAGATACTGCTCAAGATGCATACTTCTCTAATGTTGTTGTTTCCATGATCTGCTCCTTTACTGGCTATAGTTATGATATATCAAATCATTGTTCAACGTTGATATATATATATATATATAGTATTCTAGTTTTACTTGAATTAAAATTAGTTGGTTAGTTGAAATGAAAACGGATACCTTGGGAATAGAACGTTCAACTAAAGAGTTTTAGTTGGCTGGGTTATGCCCTAATGCTTTTTTAAGCGTGCCATTCACCAGTGTTTGATCCTTTAGATGTCTAATTGCATTGTTGTTTTGTTTGTAGTGGTATTAAGATTTTAGTATAATGTGAGTAATGATACATTTAATATAATATGAAAAGTTTCGTAACACAGATAATCTAATTGCTCTGTAATACATATATCATATATAAAATGAGTACAAAACCATTAAAAAATGGCTTTAGAAATTTAATAAATACTTAGATCACCTCATGTAAATAATAAATATTCCGTCTGTTTTCCAGCAGTTATGCCTTTATAGCTTCATGAGAATCTTGAGAAGTCACTTGATCTTTATCAGAAGTGTGTGCGTATCATATTTTTTATCATATTCACATAATTTATGTTAGATGAGTTTAAAATGACGAATTTGCACTCAACTGAGTTTAAAAACTTTTTAAACTAGTAAGTTTATACTCTGTGGTATTTAAAGAACCATATAGTTCATTTTGTCATTGGACATGACCACAGTTATGATGATTCATTGTCATGATCGGTTACAAATTTATATTAATGCAAATTTCACAAAATAAAATATTAAGTTAATAATGAGGACAACTTAATTTTTTGGAAGCTTGATTTCTGTTTTTCATATATATAGCCATTTCTATAAGTTACAGAGGTTAAGTATTTCTTTATTGAACTTCTTGGCTCATCTCAGTCTTCAATTCAAAGTTTAGTGCTAAACTATAATTTATCTGAAGGCATCTTTATTAACACTTTCTAACACTATAGGAAATTTATACGGGGTTTAATTTATTTCTTCTAAATACATCTTTTTTTCCAGTATTTTTGTCTGTGTGTTCAGTCAATGAGAAACTACAATTCAGTGATAGATTACCATCAAAGATCTTGTTTAAACACTAGTTTAAAGTTTCAATGATAAACTACAATCAAAGACCTTGTTTAAACTTTTTTACGGCATTGTACATCTAAAGCATATTAGTTTACACGATTACAAATCACCATTCAATCAAAATATATCGTATCACAACGATTTCGGTATTAAAAAGCACAAGTGGGATTTATACAGCATTCTTCGAAACTATTAATAGTAGTTGTAATTTTGAATGTTTCGAATGCTCTTTATATATTCCATGCTAATGTTTATATCAATTATATCCGATAGATTTAAATTATGATCATTCATTTTTCTGCGTTGTTTAAAAATATTTTTGAAAGGGACTTTAAGCATGCGAGATAAACAATGATCTTTGATCTGTTAATTTATTCGAATGGTTTAAACCTGTCTAGCGTCTTAACTATTACCACATAGCACCTTCTACTACCTTGTTCAGCAACTAAACAAATTTTGCAGGCAATTGAGATGATACATAAGGCACATAGGATTGATGACAAAGTTTTTTTCTTCATTTTGAAACTCCAATGGTTAATTTCTTTTGGAGTTATATTTCTCAGAGTAGTTACTTGTATGATATTGTGGTAACATATGTATGTATTTGAGTTATGAAACTTGATATCGAGAAATGAGAATTTTACCATGGATGAACATATTTTGATCAGAAATTGGCGGATTCAGTTTCCGCATTTGATGAACTTAATTGTCAATGCAGAAGTTTTATATTTACTTGACTTTGTATCTTTAGTATACAACATATCTTGTTTTTTATGACTTGCCCTATTACTGATAGAAATATGTTTGAAAGTTTACTGCTTTTATGTGCTCATCCAATTCTACGTTTCGACTGCCTTGTGATGTATCGTAAATGTAGATAAATAATGTTGATGTGGATATATGCTTTGCTAAATATTGAGAAATGGCTGATTTGATTTTAAGCTAAGCTTGTCTTCCTTTTTCATTTGTTAGAAAATATTTTATACAACTTTTTTTCTTTTTTCGGCAAACAGTGAGATGTTTCACATTGTGATATTCAAAAGAGACCACCATACGGTGCACGGAGTAAACATTCAAGTGCCTGGAAACAGCCCTAACACGGCTGGGATTCACATTCAGAAATCGAGCTACGTAAACATTCTTGGATCCACTGTGAAAACTGGAAATGACTTTATCTATTGGGGAGGACGTCACTAACATTTGGATTGAGAAAGTTAATTGTGGCTCGGACATGTAATCAGATACATGTAATGTTATAATATATGTTACTCAATATGATGCTAGAGGAACATGTGTTAAATGACATGCAGTGATGAAGTATTGGGAGCTTGGGAGACTTGCCACATGAAGATGGAGTGCAGAACGTTACGGTGAAATCTGTAATATTTACAGGGACGCAGAATGGACTAACTAATCATAAAGAAGTGGGGGAAGGCGAACTCTGGCTTTGTTACGGGAGTTACGTTTCAACATGTCGTGATGATGAATATGCAGAATTCGATCATGATTGATCAGAAACTACTGCCCTAGCGACAAAAACTGTGCAAACCAGGTACGCCCATGCTGTTTTACATTTTTTTTAATTCAGGTGTTAAAAGACTTATATTTATACTAATATACTGATGATACAATTGATAGAATTCTGGAGTTAGGATAAGCCCTAGTAATTACAGTGATATAATTTATATTGCATGAATCATTTTGGTGCTTTACTTCTAAATTGTTGTATGGTTGTATTTTGATACTCTGACCGTCAGGAGTATACCAATGATGCTAATTTACTATAGTTTGGACACATACATTTGTTAATATAATAACTTCCACTATTTTTGTGATTCTGAATTAACTTTTGCATAAATGTGTGTTTACACACACATACACATACTTGCATATACATACAAATAACAGTTGTTTGCAATTGATTGCTAGATTTTTATCAAATACTTGCATATACATACAAATGCTTGCGAAATTGATCGCTAGATTTTTATCAACTGTATACAAATTGAAATTTAGTTAGTTGGAGTATATTTTGTGCGCAGACTCTAGACACTATGTAACTTTAAGTTGTAAAATTTCAATTAAATGCTATTGATCACTTGCAATATTAAGGTTCGATCATGAATCCTTGTATGTTTTTTTCAATGATCATCTAAGCACTTATTCAGCAAGAAGTAGTGCCTTTTGTTTTATTAATCAATCGTGTGGACATTATATACGGGTCATAAGTGAGTTCTTATCTACAATAACATATCAACTATTGACAGTTTTCTAAAAACATACTATAGAATTTTAAATTTTAATCAATGGCAATATAATGATTTTGAGGTAAATACATTTTTGTATTTAAGACCACAAACCCTTGTAGTTGCTTTAGCTTTAATTTTACAGTATCCAATTTTTTTTTCCTTTCCTCCTGAATTCTTCTTCTTCACCTTGAATCAAACTAAGTAGTTTGATTTTTATGCGGTGTTGATTCACATCAATTATTGATTAATTATGAGCGTTATTTTTCCATGACCCTACTTTTAACTAGTTTCAATTCCAAACCTAAAAATACTTGGGTATTCTTCTTGCTTCAATGGAGAAACTAAAAATTTATTGCAAAAATAACAATAGAAAGTCAAATGCTCATTAACTAACTTAGTTAAGTTTTGCAAAAGATAATTAAATTTATAATAATAATAATTTAACGAAGTTAATTAAGTATTATAACCACTGGTAATAAATTAACTAAATTTTGTTAAATATTAACTAAGTATTATAAAATAATAATAGTAATAATAATTAATCAAGTTAACTAAATTAGTTGAGATTTATAGAAATTTTGTAAAATATTAATCACTAGTATAGTTTCTTTTGTGTGTGTGTGTGTGTGTGTGTGTGTGTATATAGCCTTTGCGGAAGCGACCAGGATCTTATCCATCTAATCACTTAAAGATGATTTCTACGGAATAACAACACAGATATGAAATTACACTCACAATCACAAGATATTCCACCCAACAAAAACAAATTTTGTTTACACTGAATGAATCAAAAACCAAAAGTAAACAAATTACAATTGAATCAATAACCTTGTTGAGATAGGCAAAGAATACTTAGATGAATACAAGTATTGTTTGAGAAGGAGAACACAATGAAGAACGACGACAAACCCTTGGATCAATCTGGAGGCACTAATAGGAATATAACATCTCTTTGCTCTAAATCCTAATCTTCCTCTCTATAGTACAATACCTGGAGGCACACAGCCTCCCAATCTCTCAACTCAACTCGATCATACTGAAATCCAAACCTAAATGCTGCTTTTGTAGGAGAATAGAAGGCATAGGCAAAATATTCAATTGCCCTTCAGAATATATTTTAGGAATATATTCCTAAAATAACTTGTCAAAAACAAGAAACCTGCCTCTTCCTCACATTCCTAAAATAATTGGTTAAAAACAGGAAACTTTCCTCTTCCTCCGAACTACGGTTCATACACCGTCTTCTCCACTACAAAGAACTCATCAAAACACGTCGTCTTTAACATCCATGTGATTTAATAACATAAATCACAACACTCCACCTTGATATGAAATCACATCAACAAATAAGTCATATTACTACTATGGACATGTGATATCACAAATCACAAATTACTCCACCTTAATATGAGATCAAATCAACATTCCAACAATCATCAAATAAGTCAACCTAGCTCTTTCAACCACCACTTACTCTCAATTAATACAACCGTCGATTTCAAGAAAATGACATACACCCCACTTGTTTTCGGAGTCCAGGGACTCAATTGATTTTAGGGCAACAATCACACTTAGTCTATTTGAACGGGATACGACCACACCTTCTCAATTACAAATACAATCTACCGTCTGTAAAAGATGCATATTCCACCATGAGTTGCACCATACAGAAATCAACGGTATAAAAGTGCTTGCAACACCACCACAAGATCTCTGACTTGTGGATTTTGCACATCGACACCTTTCTACCACTTGACTAAATCTCCTTGCTTGATTTCCACCGATCCCTCGAGCACTGTCAACGTGAAGATCCAAGTCGAAAATATGAACCGAATCACCAAGGTATAGGCAAATCAAGCCAATTGCCAAATTCTTCGTCTTTTTCTATATTTCCTCATCCACATCTAAGGGCTTCTTCCTATCACCATCAATCAGATCATGAAGATCATTGGGGTAAAGAACATCCTTCATCTTAGGCTTCCAAATCCCCTAATTTCTTCCACCAAAAATAGTCATCTTCGGAAATGCCATCATATTTGATATAACAAAAACCAAATTTTCCAATCCAAAATCACTCTAAGCTTTGCGATGATCTGGCTCTGATATCAATTGTTAGGAAAATTGCGCCTTTGCAGAAGTGGCCAGGATCTTATCCACCGAATTACTTAAGGATGATTTTTATGGAAAAACAACACAGATATGAAATTACACGCACAAATATTAGATATACCACCCAACCACCTTCTTTATTAATTCACAAAACCAATTTTTTTAACACTAAATGGATAAAAAAAAGGTAAACAAACTACAATTGAATCAATAACCTTATTGAGATAGGCAAAGAATATCTAGATGACTACAACTATTATTGGAGAAGGAGAACACAGTGAAGAACGACGACAAACCCTTGGATCAATCTGGAGGCACCAATAGGAATAACATCTCTCTGCCCTAAATCCTAATCTTCTTCTCCAGAGCACAAGCCCTGGAGGCACACAACCTCTCATTCTCTTAACTCAATTTGGTCATACCATAATCCAAATCTAGATGCTGCTTTGATAGAAGAATAGAAGGCCTAGGAGAAATATTCAATTTCCCCCTCAGAATATATTTTAGGAATATATTCCTAAAATAATCAGTGAAAAACATGAAACCTGCCTCTTCCTCCATATTTCTAAAATAACCAGTCAAAAGCAAGAAACCTGCCTCTTCGTCCGAACTCCGGTTCACACACCGTCTTCTCCACTACAAAGCACTCATCAAAAGACGTCGTCTTCAACATCCATGTGATTTAATATCACAAATCACAACATGTACAAACAAAAATTATATCATATTAGATTAATGTTTCGTATCTATGCCCATGTCATGTGTATGTTGGAACGAACGCTAAAATTTGTGATTCTACTTTGAAAACTAAATATCAGTCTGACTATTAAGTGAAAAATATATTTACATGGATATAATTTGCTCTCGTTTTATAAGAAACTAAATTAACATTGTTAACTAACCTTTTTGAAAGCCTTTCTAGAAAAGTGAGGCGATACAAAGGATTCTCGCGAGCAGACTGGGTGATGACCCAGTACAATCCGTACCGTAACTCACATGTAAGCATCTCGATCCAGGCCCATCTTCGATTATCTTCCTTACTTGGTATGCTGAAACTCTATAAAGCCATATCAATACAAAAAAAACATAAAGCATGAAAAAAGCCTCTTTGCACTCAAGTTTTTTCCTTTGTATGTCTCAAATAAAGGAGGAGTTGCATGTGATTCCTCCTCCCTCATGTTTCTTTGTTTTATGTTTTCTTTGACTTAGGTCGATGATGGTATATTTATATCAATATAGCTGGAAAGAGGACTTTGGTGCACACTATATGTATTTTATTGGTGACTTTTTTGGCTCTTTGCATGAGATGGTACTATGTAGTTGCATCATTACTAACCTTGTAACAACCTGCCCGGAATGAGCCTAAATTTCGACTTGTTATAGACCTGATCAATTATTTCAGATATGTTAATTGATTAAAGGCCAAAGGTTGCTTTGGACTTGTTTATTGAGTCTTTGCTGATGTTAATCGGTCTTTTGGTCCGGTTCCCAAAAGTACACAAGACACACTCGACTCAACACATTGCGTGATGCTAAAGTACGAAGCGTCGCAAAAAGACTAAGTAAACACGCTCGGAGGAAGCCACGCAAATGCAAACCTCACAACTCCTCAAAACTAGGCCACACTCACATTCTCGTACCTCTCTCTCCTCGGATCCCTCTACTCGAACCCCTTTGCCTTCCCATCATTCACTGCTCGAACCCACCGTGGCATAAACATGTTTTAACGTACCCCCAAGGTACGAATTTCGTAACCCATGGGGTACAAAATTCGTATCCCTCGTGTTATGAAATTCATCTCTAGCACGATGGAAGGGGTCCAATTTTTTGGGGGCCTGCACCCAGGGTATGAAATATTTTTTGTGGTCCCCAAATCCTACCTACTCACACCTAACCACTCTACTATAAATATCCCAAGCTCACACTTCAAAGGGGTTGGACCTTGGCTGATTTGACATCTCTTGGGAGCTCCAAGTAACCTCTTTAATGGCATCTATGCTTTGAGGAAGAAGAAGGGCAAAAGTGTCTTTTTCCTAATATTCACATATGATAATTATGACCTTAAAATACTTAGAAATGTTTGTAAAAGGATTTCATGAGATAGTCCTAAGCTTGTAACTCTTTATTGTCAATAGAATATCAGCGACTCTTCCAAAGTGGACGTGGGCCCCTCACAGGACTGAACCACTATAAATCTCTTGTGTTATTTACTGCTTTCTGCACTTATATTTCCACGTGAAACTACATTTCTTAAGTAATTAGGAATCCTGGGTGTTTACGACATATTTTGCCATCAACGTTCTGGTGCTATCATTGAGAAAACTCGGATTCGCGTCTTTATCGCACATCTCCATCTCGACTTCGACGCGCTTTAGGTTTCGTTCATAACCTGCTGTTGGGTCCGTTTACGATGGTTAAACGAACAAAGAATCAAATGATCGGCTCTTCTACTGCAGCCGAAGCTAGGATATCTTAGCAACACCGGTCGGTGGAATCCCTGCCGGAACCGATACCCTTCCTCCTGTGGACCCCGAAGCTCTCGTCACCCAAGCGCAGATCAACGCGCTTAATAAGAGGTACGAAAGTACAACTCTTGAACTCAATCTGGCGTTGAAGAATAACATTGACCTTATGCGCCAACTCCAAGAAAGTCAATGCATCGTCGCTCGACTTCAACTCGCTCAGAACAACGCCCGACCACGACGTACAATCTCGGAAACCTTTTCTTCTGAATCAAGGGGCCACATCAAAGAAGGAGGTTTAGTCTCATCAATAACGTTGCCATCCGCTCCAATGCTCATACCAACGGAAACGCCAACGGAACTGGTGATTGAACTACCGTCACTTACAATGGGGGAACACAGTACCATGACCGCTCTCGGTTGATTATCAACTATCAACCGGGCCCGAGAAATTGGCCCTCTCCTCGACAGAACCCAACTGTTGCCACTCAGAACCAGTGACCTACGCTTCCGACAACCCAGCAGGCCCAAGTACTTGCGGATCAGGATGCACACCAGCCCGCTTAACCTCACCAGTCATACGAAAACCAAACCATCGATGTCGATGACATGAAAGAGGACGAGCCGGATGTGCACCACATAAGACGTACGTGGAACAAGACCCCCGAAGTTCGTTCAAACCAACGGATTCCACCAAAAGATCCGCAACTAGCATACCTCCCTGACATGGTCCGAAGGATCATGAGAGATATGCGAGGGAACGCTAACAACTCGTGGGAAAGCCACTTGAGGCGTAATCCCTTCACTAGGATCGTACATGAAGTTGAGTTACTCCGACGCTTCACTATGCCACAAATGGCATTCTATGACGGCACGATTGATCCTTGTGCCTTCCTAAACCGCTATGAGTGGCAGATGGACTCCAACCGGGCCACCAACGCAGTCAAGTGCAAATGTTCATAGTCTTCTTATCGGGTACAATTTTGATTTGGTTCTCTAGCCTCCCACTCCATTCTTTCAACAGCTTTGACCAACTGGCCCCAGAATTGTTAAGCAATTCAAAATGCATGTTCTGACTCCAAAAAAATACCCTTATCCTATCCAATCTTTACCAAGTACCTGCAGAATCTCTCAAAAGCTACCTTGCTCGGTTCAACACCGCCCTCGCCGAAGTCGACGATCTGGATCCTCGCACTATATTCTTCCAGCTTGCCAAAGGTGTCCTTCCTACTTCCGATTGTGGGGCGTGGATCGACAGGAAGCAGCCTAAGAGTCTTGAAGCTTTTTACGAAAAGACCGGACAATTCCTATGTCAGAAAGAAGCAGACGTAATCAAGCTTCCTGCAGCAACCACACCAACAATCCACAAGCCGACACCATCGACGATAGTATCAAAGGGAAACAAGTTAGAGAGTCCCCCGATAAGGGTAGAGGGGTAGACCCCTACAAACCAAAGCTAAACAGCGGCAAACAAGGCAGTCGCAATAACAATCAGGTTCCATTGGATCCCAAGAAGCCCGATCGTTACCAAAATTACAGGACCTACATTCCGCTTGATCAAGATATGAAGACGATCTACTTAGAAATATGCAACACGCTCTAGTATAAGGGGCCCAACACTAGGGAATCCACTGACCGTGAGAAGAATTCCGACAGATACTGCCGATACCACGACATGTATGTGCACAATACTAATGATTGTCGCCACCTCAGGGACACGATCGAAAAGCTCATCCATGAGAAGCGCCTGGAGCAGTACATCCAAGACCCTGCTCCTCCCGAAGCAGCTGCGAATCCTCCAGCACCCCCACCTCTGGTCACTACACCATATATGCTACTTAGGCTGTGTTTTTAGCCGTATCTAAAGCATTTAGACACGGTAAAAAGCCGTATCAAAAAAATGACATGTTAAATTTTTAGATACGGCTCAAAACCGTATCCCAATGCGATAACATACAGCTATTAGCCATATCTAAAGCATAAGTAGATATGGCTATAAACCGTATCTTATACGTGTGTGTGTGTGTGTGTGTGTGTGTGTCTATATATATATATATATATATATATATATATATATATATATATATAAAAGCAGAAACTGCAACACATATTATTTGTAACACAAAGCATATATAACACAGGATACACTAATTCACAATTGTAATAGTAAACGAAACAATTGTATGAAATATTTCATTACATTACAATATATAATGATACATGCTATTTGATTACATTACAATAAATAAGATACACGCTGTTTCATTACATTAAAGAAGATACATAATGTTGCATTACAATAAAGAAGATAGGTACCGTTTCATAATTACGTTACAATAAAGAAGGTAAACTTCAGCGACCAACCACTCTCCGCTTTTCAACTTCGACGATCGACCACTTCGATCCTTCAAGATGAACATCCTCCAAAACAGACAAAAGATCATAAGCCATCCAAGCAACATTGTATTCTATCAGGAACACAACAATACTACTGCACAAAAGCATAACACCATGCACCCTCAGAAAACAATACTAAGGTAATCTAAAATCAAACAAGAACCACGGGCAGAACCAAGCTTATTAGCTTCATCCAAAAGCCAACAACTAAAACTCAAAGCAGAGAAAACGACAACTAAATCCATGCTTATTAGCTTCATCCAAATCCATGTTTATTAGCTTCATCCAAATGACGGAGGCTGCTATACACACATGTTATAATAGTCAGGGGCAAATACAGGAATATATATGAGAAGAGGCAACAAAAATCATCCATTAAAAAGTTATATGTTGATATACAAAAATTTGTTTCATTTTTTCAAACGAAAAACCAAAAACTTACTTCATATAATTTTTCATCTACAATTGTTCCCGTCAAGATTTCATAGATTGAAATCTTTGCATAATGGCTTTATTGTCAATTTCTTTGAAAATATCCTTCTCAATATATGTAACCAAACAAGCATTAACCCAATCGTCTTCCATATGACTATGCAATCGATTCTTGATAATTTTCATAGCAGAGAAAGCTCTTTCAATAGTTGCAGTTGCTACAGGTAAAGTCAATGCCAAGACAATGAGTTTGTACACAAATGGGTAAATTATATGTCTTATTCTTTCAACCATTTTCTTTGCAAGAGTTGCTATGTCTTTAATCGCCAAAAACTCATCATTTGAATGCATATCCATAATATAAGTTTCAAGTTGATTCTCAAGTACCACAATATCATACATAGAAAAATCTTTTGGATAAAATCGAGCAAATTTAAGCAACTTTGTAATGTTGAAAGTAGAAAGTGAATCGATTGGATTAAGACTTCCCATACACAAAAGCAACTCGCTATTTTGCTCTGTAAACCGATTGTTTAGTTCTGAAAGTTGCAAATCTATGACGGTGTTGCAAACGTCGACTCGTATGTGATGTAAATTTGTAATTTTTTCAGCTCTCCGTCTTGTCCGTTTACGAGCTACATACTCATCGTCCATGTTAGGTACAATAATTCCGTTCAAAGAACAAAATAATGACACTTACTCTAACAAAAATGATTGGTTACATGAGCACAAAGCAACTTGGTTCATGACAGCAAGTCATAAATGGAAAAGTAGTTTTACGCCTTTACTCACACGCAGTGTGGCACACATGACACACCAAACAAATTGACTAAATCTCAACCTATAAATGTCATTCTATTTTCATTCATGCATCCACCACCGGCATTTCAACTCAATCACATAAATTTCCCAATATCAATTACCAAATACATGCAGCTCAGTCAACAGAACTAGTATGCTTTAGTTCTCAAATCATACCACATGATTTTTTTTTTGGAACAAGCCAGAAATGACACATGCACTTCAGATCAGTAAGGATCAGTGTACATGGTGTAATAATACACACAAATGAGCAGGGCAACACAAGTAAAAGTGTCTGAATTCAAGATAGACAAATACATCACAACTAAATGATAGCAAATACACTGCCGTACTATAAAACTGGGGATAATACCCAATTTAAACACAATAGCAACATGAATTCTAAGTAGACAAGCACATGCAACTATATCTCATTCATATTTTTGAACTAAGGCATGGAAATTCAAATTAAACCCAATTTTGAATTCAAATTATACCCAAATTAAACACAGTTCATATTTAAATTTGACCGTGATCTAGTACTTACCTCCAGTGGCGACGATAAGGATGGACAACGGTGGACTGAGGCTTCGCCGGTCAGCTGAAGGCAGCGCGAGCTGACGATAACTCATGGACTACAGTGGATGGCTTATTGACAAAGGAAGTCGGTTGAGTACCAACCATTGCAAAATAATAAGAGGGATAATTCGGCCGAAAGTTTTGATGTGGCAAAACTCGATTGTGCTAAAATGGAGGTATGGAGGGAATAATTTGATACACATTTCATACGGTCCAAAGCCATATCAAATAAACTGATCCGGGGATTCGTCGATGGACGGTCAGATTAAGGGTGTTTGGGGTGGTGCGGATCGCAAAATGTAGTTTGATACAGCTTCGAGCACTATCAAATTTAATACGGCTTATAGCCGAATTATATATCCGGATCCTTGTGTGCCAAATTCGCTGATATGGTGTAGTGGGTACTTGTTAATACGACATCGGGTCCATTCAATCAAAGGCGGAGAATCGTTATCAAAAGTATTTGTGGCGGGCCTCACCCCACGAATGAAAATTTCGAAGAACGGAAGTATGCAAACTCCATAAAACATGTTACTTACAAAGCCTGCTCCACTTTGAACGAGTCCGTCCCCGCCAAGCTTTAGAAAAAAAATGCGGTATGATATCGTCTTCCTTGAGAGAGAATCTACGAGAATCGGGATACCAACCTTAGACCTCCTCGTGATCACAACTCGGATTGGTCCTGCCTTTGTACGGGGGATCCTGATTGACTCAGAAACCTCGGTCATCATTATCTTCAAAGCTGCATACGATCAAATGAAGATGGAAACCAAAGACTTGAAACTCTGCCGTGCCATGATCCACGGCTTTAACAGGTCTTCCAATCATCCAGTTGGCATGCTCGACCTATCTGTAGAGCCTAGAGACGGGGATCTGAGCCGGATCTGAATCCTCACCTTTGTGGTTATCAATGTCATCTCTCCATACAATGTCTTCTTTGGATGTCCCTTCCTTGTAGAATTCCGAGTCTGCATGTCATAATGGGCCCTCTTTATGAAGTCCCCGACAGAAAATGGAATCGGCACAGTCAAGGGTGACCAAGCAACCGCTTGAGATTTTTACGCAATAGAATGGAAGATTGCGCGCAAGAAGGGCAAAGGCAAGACCGTGCCTCCGCCTTCTTGCACCAAGACCGTATCCGCATTGCAATCAAAGGCACCTGAGCCTCGGCTCAGGTGCCACTGCCGACTTTCCAATGATATTGATCCTAGGGAGGATGAAGAGCAAGACTTCGAAAGGGCTACCCCAATTGAACCCACGATGGATGTTTCGGTCATCCCCGAAGACCCGACAAAGGTTTTGAATGTTGGATCGCAACTCCACCCTGTAGTAAGAGAAGATCTTGTGGAATTATTAAGGGCCAACCTAGACGTGTTCGCTTGGACCCACTCTGATATGCGTGGCATCGACCCTGCGATCGCTCACAAGTTAGCTCTCGACCCCTTGCAGCCTCCAGTCAAGCAGAAACGCTGATTCTTGGAAACCGAAAGATCGAACGCACTCTAAGAAGAGGTGGATATGCTACTCAATAACAACTTTATTCGTGAAGCCGACTACCCTAAATGGATCTCCAATCTAGTTTTGGTCAAAAGGGAAAACGGTAAGTGGCGAATGTGTGTTGACTTCTCCGACTTAAATAAGTCATGTCCCAAAGACAGCTTCCCATTTTCGAAGGTTGACCGACTCGTTGACTTAACCGTCGGATACTAGCTTTTACCCTTTATGGATGCCTACTCGGACTACAATCAAATTCCGATGTACCTCCTCGACCAGGATCATACTTCTTTCATAACCGACCTCGAGCTCTATTACAATCGTGTCATGCCCTTTGGCCTTAAGAACGTGTGAGCCACTTATCAACGACTGGTCAACCTTATTTTCAAGGACTTGATCACAAGATTCATGGAGGTATACGGGGACGATATGCTTGTAAAATCAAAAATATCAAACAACCACGTCCATGACCTCTCTGAAATGTTCGATGTGACATGAAACTCAATCCCTTGAAATGCTCTTTTGGCATTGCGTCGGGAAAATTCTTGAGTTTCATTGCCAATTCCGAGGCGTTGAATCCAGTCCAGATAAGATCAAAGCTGACATCTAAGCCTCTCAAGACATCAAGGATGTTCAAAGATTAAATGGGAAGGTCGTCGATTCATCTCCAAAGCCACTGACAAATGCATTCCCTTTTCCGACACTTACTTCGAAAAGGGAAGCGCAACTTCGCATGGACCTCGGAGTGCGTCTCCACATTCAAGAACCTCCTGAATCACTTAGAGCAACCACCTATCTTGTCCAAACCTGTGGACCATGAAGACTTATATGTTTACTTGGTTGTTTCTATGCAGACAATCAACTCAGCACTTGTGCACGTTGAAGATCGTGTCCAAAGACCGTTTTACTGCATTAGCAAGAGATTGATGGGAGCAGAGAAGAACTACCCAAAGCTTTAGAAGCTATCCTACTACTTGATAATCTCCTCCCGAAAGCTATGACCTTACTTTCAGTCTTACCCTATCAAAGTCTATACTAACCAGCCGCTACGACAAGTCTTGCGGCGACCTGAGGCATCTGGAAGACTATTAAAGCGGAACGTAGAGCCCAGTTAGTTTGGAATCACATTCATCCCTCGACGAGCCATCCTTGGGCAGGCCTTCGCCGATTTCATAGTGGAATTCACCATCCCTGAGGATTCTACTCTAGAAAACATTGAGGCCTCCAGACATTCAATGGAAATTATTCGTGGATGGATCTTGTGGATGGATCTTCCAACAATAAGTACTTTGGCACCAGAGTCGTGCTTATCACACCAAAAGTATGCTACGATATAAAGCTCAACTTCTCTGCTACTAACAACAATGCAAAATACAAGGCCTTGATAGCTGGACTTAGAATCGCAATCGAACTTAACACCAGGGCCATCCAAATTTACTCTGACTCGCAGCTCATCGTGTATTAGGTACAAGGGGAATACCAAGCCAAGAGGGAACGACTCGCTCCCTACCTCGCTCAGGTTCACGGAATGCTCGCCAACTTCGACCACTACACCATCGTGCATACCCCCCAAGAACATAATGAAAAAGGCAGACTCATTAGCCAAGTTAGCAAGCTCCGAGGACGCACAGCTTATGGGGCTTGCCCAAGTTGAAGTACTCGATTCTCCAAGCATTAATTCGACAAAGACTGATTCAATAATCGCAACAGAGACCGAAACCGAGCCTGAGTCTTGCTTGACACCAATTAAGAACTATTTGCAACAAGGGACCCTCCCGGGGCATTACAAAGAAAGATGAGCTCTCGCTCGCCAATCATCTCTCTACATCATTCTAGATGGAGTGCTCTACCGCAGAGGTTTCTATGTCCCACTACTCTGGTGCGTAGCCCACCACGACGCCAATCGCGTACTGACAGACGTAACACGAAGGCAAGTGCGGTGGCCACACTAGGAGGCAAACCCTAGCAAGAAAAATCATCAGGCACAGTTACTTCTGGCCCACACTCGATCAAGACGCCGTGAACTATGCCCGCAAGTGTGACAAATGTCAGCGCTTCTCAAAGATCCCAAGATCCTCGCCTACCAAATTAATGCAAACGGTCATCCCTTGGCCGTTTACCATGTGGGGGTAGACATTATTGGGACACTTACAATGGCCATCATCGCGATAAATTATGCCATCGTCGCGGTTGATTACTTCACCAAATAGGCGGAAGCAGAAGCTCTCGCTACTATATTACCAAGGAATTTATCAACTTCTTCATCTGCAATATCATCACCCACTATAGAATCTCCCAGACCATCATCTCAAACAACGAAACCCAGTTCGAGAGCACAGAATTCAAGACTTTCTACCAGCGGCACAACATCGTAAAGAGATTCTCGGCAGTGGCTCACCCTCAGGCCAATGGGCAAGTCGAATCTGTCAACAAAGTGATTAAATCCATCATCAAAAAGCATTTGGAAAAGGTGGGAGGCTTATGTGCAGACGAACTTCCTCTGGCCCTGTGGGCCTGCCGCACCACCCATAAGTCAACGACCGACCACATTCCGTTCGCCCTTTCATATGGGTCCAAAGCCGTCATCCCCATTGAGCTAAAGCTTCAATCTCATCGAGTTACCTCTTATGATCCAAAAACAATCAAGACTTCCAGAATCGCTTGATTTGCTAAAGAGGAAAAGGAACGAGGCTGAGCTCAGTGCTACCGCTCAACGTCAAAGAGTAGCCCGATGCTTAAACTCTAAAGTCTGCCACAAGGATCTCAATATCAGCGACCTCGTCCTGAAACAGATATTTCCCACTCCGGCTGGTTTCAGTGCTTGCTGGGAAGGTCCGTACGTCATACAATGGAAGCTCAGAGATGGGTCTTTCAAGCTTGCAACCATAGATGGAACCGAGCTCCTAAGGGCTTGTAACATCGAACATATCCGCCGCTACTTCATGTAACACCCCACGTCCATTAATGTCACTCACAAAGGGAATGCATTAACTTCCATGGAGGTTTTAAGTGAATATAGAACAGAAAAATTACAACAAGACAGATAATAAGTAGTACTTGGAAATCTAAAACTTTATTTTATTGCAGCGGAAATTAAACATGTTTGTTACATCATAAAACCATAAATCAGAGTCAAGTACAATATCCATCTTGATAAAACAAAATACATAACCCCATTACATAAATAGCCATTAAAGAAGATAACAAGCTGGACTTTACTTCAACGGTCCAAGTCTTTCCAAAAGAGAGAATAAGCAATCCAATCAAACTCCGCTAGAGCTGGGCCCACCCTGAGGACCTGGAGGGGGAAAAAGATAGAAATGGAGGGGGTCAGACATAAAGTTTGGCGAGTATGATAATTCTAACAATACTATTATCAAAATAACTAGACTAAGGCATAAGCTGGAAAACAAGGAAATGTCTATGAACTATTGGGTATGGAAGAGCAGATAAAGATAACGTTAAAGGCACATCTAATTACTAACGAATAATTACTACACTGCACCACACTAGTCACCCTAAAGGTTGATCCCACTTGCTTCACTTAGAATTTATATAAATAGCTTCGTGTACCCCTAACTGACTACAAAGGTGTTGCCTGCCCCTATCTCCGCTAGGTGTACCCCACTACCCACTTTCGATCGGCTTCCTACTCGTAGATACCCGTGCTGGCCCCACAGTGGGGTGTATCACTCCCCTAAAGTGGCAACCCGGTACAACTTGAGAATGCACGGCTTATACCTACACGATGCAACAACGTCTTACCTACCAGCCCGGGTCCACACACGCATATGAAACCCGTTGGACTTGCGTTGCCACCGCTAACCCGTTTGGCCTCTTATAGTCAAACCCAGTATGCGTGTCCCGTCCTCGACTTGGGTCGAGCCCACAAAGATACGTTTGGGTTACTGGTTGAAATGGGCCCCCACAAGCTATCCACCTAAGCTTGTCCCCACTAGTATATCTCACTTAACCCTCTTAGTCATGTTCATTTACATGTAGGTTTGATTAAGTCTTACTAATCGTATTTCAAATGCCACTAAAGGCACCCACTAGATTTCTCATGCCACCCAAGGCACCTACTTAACCCCCATGTCCCATCTTACATGTTTATCTGGTTAAGTATTTCTTAATTCATTAAAGCCATAACCTTATAAAGACCTCTCACATTAGACTGACATTTATGGCAGTTGGATTTGCCGGGCGGGTCCGGGCAGTCTTACACCATAAAAGAGTCTAACCTCGTGTCTTTACAACTGTTATGCTTTAGTTTGGGCCTAGGACCTCTCACATTGGGCTGACATTTGTGACTACTGGATTTGCCGGGCGGGTCCGGGCAGGTTTACGTAACAAACGAGTCCAACCTCGTGTCCTAAGCATTGATTAACACTTATAATCTTTTACCTCAGTTTTAAATATATCCCTATTCAAATCATTAATTAATTCCAATTTTAATGATGTCCATAATTGACTCAATTATGGCCACCCACTTACGGTATGCAAAATCATATCAATTGCACCCCAATTTCTTAATATTAAATCCTTAATATTACCCCTACCACACGTCCTACGTTCGCTTATTCAACGCAAAATATACGTTAGACTCGAATAATCTAACTCATAGCACAAAGATAAATTATCACAACATATAGACAAATAAAATAGATCTAATCATAATAGGGGTGAAACTTGCATGTGTGATAGATGTTCAACACCTAAACTTGCATAGGCAAAAACTACAACTTACATAAAGCTACACATGTCATGGATCTAAAGGTGTCAACTTGTTTGGTTAAATGTCATAACTTACATAATATGATCATAACCCAAATTCATGTGTAAACTTGTTTATGCAATATAATGATGATGTGAACTAGCATCTAACACATAGAACCCACACATGTCATAGCATAATTCTAGATCTAAATAGGCGTCATAATTCTAGATCTAAATAAATGTAATAGGATATGTGAGATTATACATACTAATCAATCTAAACTTGCATAGGTACATGTGATTTATCATGTGAATCATCATAGCCCCAAACATATATAATCAACATCATGATTTGATCGAGCATAAGCTAACTATAACATAAATAATAACATCATGACTTAACATAGGATATACAACATACATGATAGCATAAGGTTTACAACAACATATATGATAATTCACATCATTTTCTTATGATCCATATCACATCTTAATCTAATTAGTTTGCTAATAATCTTGTTAAGATCATCATACTCACAATTAGAGAAGAAAGAGAGTCTTGATTTGCTTTAGAGTTGAGTAGAATTAGGGTTTTGATTAGCTTTCTTCCTTCTTAGTTGGCGGCGGCTACACTGAGTTCCATGGCGACGGTATGACGATGGCTATTCTATTTTTCATGTGATTTAGAGTGAGAGACTACCTAGGTATATATAGAGTTTAGGATTTATTTAGGCCGTCAGATCAACTCAGAACTAACCTGAACCATTTAATTTGCCAACTCAGCCCTAAAGACACATCAGCAGCTCAAGATTGGGCTCAGTCAAACCCTAGCCGACTGGACCAGGTCGACTGCGCAGTCGACCTAGTCCCTGGGGTGTCGACTGCCCAGTCGACTCCCCGGTCGACCTGGGTGCTGGGCGGGAAATTTCCCGCCTAGCCTGTTTGACTTCGAATTTTAAATTTTCTGAAATCTGTTTTTGAATTTTCTGAAACTTCCGATGGCCATATCTCCTTCATACGAAGTCCAATTCACGCAAACTCAGACTCTATCTCAACCAGAATTCCGAGACGAACACAATGGCGCAACCAGTTTCCCACAATTCTCACGTCTGAGATTAGTTATTCTTTAATTTGTGAATATTAATATTAACAGAATTACGGGATGTTACACTTCATATAGCTTAGTGTACAGTTTTTCTACTTTCCAACAATGTTTTGTTTTCTTGAAATTCAAAACATTGTAAAGGCTGTTACCGCCAGAGTTATTAGTAAAGATGATGTTCAATTTTTTGTATCCTCGCCGTGTTTACTTACTTCATGATATGTTTGACTGGCCATAAAATTGGCTTGCACACACAGACATTCGAACACTAAATCGACACCCCAAGCACGGGAGTCGGTACCACCGCTCAAGCCTCGAACCAGCGACAAGGACAAACACCAATGGCGTCGGATCGACACCCCGTGTACGGGAGCCAGTGACGCCACTTGAGTATAAATAACACATCTCGAGTCATAAGCCCGTGACACGACCGAGTATAAACAACTCTACTTGCGTCTCGAAATAACGACGAGACCGAGTATAAACAGTTCCGCTCCCAAGTCCCCGTACTTGAGGGCAGCCCACCAGCCAAACTAGTGGGAGACCGACTGATCCCACGAATACATCCAACCCGCCGGTCAAGATCCGGGTACCTCTTGAACCTCGACCCAGTGACGAGAACGAGTATAAATCGTTTCGCTGCTAAGTCTTCGAACTTGGGGGCAGCCTATCGGCCACCATCCGACCCATCGGGTCCGGATCTGGGCACCCTTTGGCGAATAAACGACGCTCACACGCTCTAAACTCGAAGGAATGACGGGAGAGCCAACGTCAGACGAATCGCAACGTCCACGCCTTCTCACAACTTAGGACAAACGAACTCCGGGCAGTCTAGGAGAGAGGGTACTTGGCCTGGATTTTACATGCCTCGGGATTCCTGAACAAAGGAAACACCACGACTGAAACCAACGCACGATCTCCACACGACTGAGGACACCCCCTGAGTGGGGTCACCTATCGCAATTCTGTGAGTGTAACAACAAGTACGCTTGTCCAAGTACAGGACGTTGGAAAACATAAGACGAACATTCGAACACTTAACATGGGATGCGATTTTAGATAAAATTAATTGATATTTCCTTTTTACATACATAAGAAAACTACATATCTAATATCTTTCTTTCTAATGACAGGGTGTACATAAAACCCACATCATGCCTCCAAAGACCAAAAGCAAGGGCCATACCCACGTATACTATCAACCTACATAAGCAAAATATCGGTAACATCTATTACAATTACTGATGCTGCTCATCTTCCTTCTTTTCTTTTTATGTACAGATTCGACATTAGACAGGTCACCACCAGCGGTGGACCTTTTCCTCCCCAAATCGCTTCCACCTTTTCCTATTATGCCCTTCGTAGGAGTAGTTGACTCGTAAGTGACCAAGGTGCGCTTTCCACCATCATCCTCGCAAACTTGTAATTTCTGTGACATCCTCAGAGGTAATACATTGCAATGGCTTAGGGGCAATGTCTGAAGCAAGGGCTAACACAACATCACCCTCTCCCAGGGTTTTCTTGGCCTCTAGCTCTGCCTTCTTCCTGGCTTCTCTGGCAGCCCTCCGATTAGCTAGCTTCCTCGATTTGAGCTTCACAATGTCATCAGCCTTGACTGTCTAACAAGTCGTCGCGGCTCTCTGTTTGTAATCATCGTCGGCTTTCTTCTTCCTGGCCTCCTCGGCGACTCTCTCCTTCTCGGCCTCAGCATCGAACTTCTTCCTCGCCACCGCAGCGACAACCCTCTCCTCCAGATCTTACCTAGTCTTTTCCTGTACTTCTGGGAAGGCGGACTTATCATGCCTTCTCCTCTCTTCCTGTTCTTTAGACTTTGCCACCATCTGGGCTTCCACCATTGCCTGCATCGTCGGTGCATTCGCCTCCACCGGGCCCAATACCTGGACACTTTGGCCGTCCACAACCTCTCGTTCTTCCAAAAGACATTTAAAAATTTGGGACCCTAGCTCAACATCTGAGAAGCTATCTTGTACCACTTTCCTCACCAAACCGTATTTCTTATAGTCCCAATCTAGACTCAGTTGTTTGGGGAAGTATGGGTGCAAGGCTCAGAGTCACATCAGCTCCGGGAGGAGCTGCACAGTAAATATACAAATATTTAGTCCGTGAATTCAGTGATCACATCATCTTCGACCATTCGCGATAATGAAAATTTACCTCTAGAAAGAAATGGTGTGGGTATGATAAGGAGTGTGCTCGCCGTAGCGGTCATAGTAGATCCAGTCACTCCCAATTCTGGATGTTCGGGAACATACTCAGCTAAGGCATGAACCGAGACAGTGGGACTACTAGTTGTGGCGGATGCTGGAATTGGTGGATGATAGGAACTTCCCTCCGCAAATGTCTCGGGGACGACTATGCTATCAGTAGTTACAAACTTTCCCATTTCAGCAGCACACTTTGGCAGTCTCTCCCTCTCGGCATCTTCTTGTAAAATCTCCTCCCCTCTTCCAGTTTCTTACGTTCCTTGTTGGTCAGGAGCTCTATTATCAGTTGATGCTCATTTAAAGTTCCCACATCCACTTGACGCAGCTAAGCCTCATACGGAACTAACCTTTCCCAAGTTTAGGCTAGTATCCGAGGGTAATCTCCGACCCATGAGATTCCGCGAAACTTCAAGGCCTTGACATACATATTTTGAATATGCTCCTCTTGTGATGCTTCCACCCGGGCCTCTGCATTCTCGATCTCCTCCTTCAATCTCTCCATTTCCCTCGGGTGCTCAGCTTTCAACCCATCCACCGAGCTCAATAAATCCTTACTACTAGCCTCGGTTTCCTCCTTCTCCTTCTTAGGTACCTCTAGTTGCCTCCTCAGCTCGGCAATCTCCTCCTGAAGCTTCTGAGTCCCTCGATCTCACCTTTCAACCTCTTGTTCTCCGTCCTCAGGGCCTCGTTTTCCATTTGAAGCTGGGATACCCTTTCATTATCCTTCTCTAGTTGGGAGTTCACTTCCACCAGATCGATTTTATCCCTTTTTAGGGCAGTATTCTCGGTTGTTAGTGAGGCCACTATGTTCTTGTAGGTCGACGCTGCATGCTCCGCTTCCTTTTTCAGCCTCTCATACGTTTCCTTTAGCTCCGCAGCGACAACATTAATAAAAAGTTAGCATTCAAGGGTACAACTGCGAACAAAGAAGTAGTTACCCCACATAAAGCACATGTACCTATCTCCTTCTCCAAATTATGATGGTGGTCTGTTCGGCATGAATAGTCAACCCCGACTCTGGATTTCTACATTTTTCTTTCTAATCAAGTCCGAGAGGTGCAAGGAGTACTTAGTAAGTTCTTTGGTCTTGAAATACTTAGCCTTCACCTGCATCTATACTTCTTGGGTATCCTCATGAGGGATCGGGCTGATATCGGGAAGGAACACCAGTTTGTCAAAATAGTGTTGGGGGAACTTCTACTTTAACAGTGCTTTCCTCTCCTCAATGTAAAGCTCCTGGGTGTCAAGCACCACCAGATTCTGCTTCTTCTTTGCCAACTTTTTCTTCTTATAGATACTAGACTCCGACTTCTTCCCCTTTGGGGGCATAGGTAGGAGCCAAAGATGCAGTATGAAGGGGAGCTATTAACGAGGAATGACTGTAGCCCGCTACGTTGAACCTAGAGTTTGTCCCAGATGACCGAATCAGTGGTGGAGGAGTCTGGGATCGTCGAGATCGTTCTCTGTGACGGTGTTCGCTGCCAGATCATGTGAAGGTGGAGATTCACCAAACAAGCTAGTTTCTCTCCTAAAGCCATCAACAAAAGTGTTTCTCAAGGGCCGGCGACCTCCGTACCCATAGCCTCGACCTCCTTGTCCTCTAGAATATCACCAGCCAAAGAAAAAATTTAAGGTTTAAACTCAAGCACCCTACGCATGCAAATAAATGTTGTGTAATGCACTGTTTATGAGTGTGTGCATCCTAAGTGTTCTCTCAACAGACCAGATGACGGTCCTCCTGATGGAGTAAAGTCTCTAACGACCAAACTTATTTCCTCCAAGCTTGTAGCGCTAGGCCAAGAAAACCCAACAAGCGGGAGCTTGTTTAACTCATCAAACTGGCCTTCTCTGCGAGATGGCGATCTTTGAGGGAGTCATTGGAGACTGCGACCTATTCAATGCTCCTACCCCTGCCTCTCTATCGTAGGCAGGACATGGGAGTTCGATGGATCCTCATCCCTGACAACTACCCCCTCATCGCCAGTCTTGCCTCCACCAAACTCCTTCTGAATATTCGTAACTTTCTGCGGCTTAGGCTCGGTAGGGGGTGCCTTCCTTTTCTCACTCGGAGAACCTACTTCTTTCCCGGACTCTGCTTTCTTTCCACCACCGGCGACGGTTGGTCTAATTATCACTCGATCGTCCGGAAATAACCCTACACGATGGGGTCGGTCCTGTTTTAGAACACTCGCGGTAGAACGTGACTCGGTCGGGATGGCCAATAAAGACCCAAGATGCTCTTGATATACGGTGTCTACGGACGCCTATGGATTTCCTGTCATACGAAAATGAAGTTAAACTTAAGGCGCCGAACCCACGAGTTTCACAATAAAAGTAAAGTAGAATTCTTACTTCCTTCCAACTAACTCCCAGCGAATCCAAGAGGACAGCGCACAAAGAACCAGTCGTTCTTGTACACAGTTAGCTTAGGCCATTTCCCGACAAAGAACTTGGTAATGGGCGAAGCTTCCAGGAAATATCGAGACGGCGAGATGTTAACTAACCTCTTTAACTGAAACAAATATCGAGACGGTTCTAACGGCAGGTACACCCTGTATAGAATGTAGGTACCAAAAAGGGAGGCATACACATTCAGATGAAGCTACGATGGTGCAAGGAGAAAGTAGTGAAGCACGTCCCGAATAAAGCAGTTAGCCGAGGGCACGCATCCAGTAGCGCATACTTGCATGTTCCAGGCAGTGTACCCCTACGGTGGTGTGTGAGCCCTACCGTCCTGATTGGACGCGAGAACATCTCCTTCGGGAATGCCGAACAACAATGTCATGCGCCTTACTGTCGTTGCATCCATATGCGATGGCACCGAATCCGTCAGGTTCTCAAGTATAACCGCATCCGTTAACATGTCCGGTGCCACCAATACACTTCCCTCTACAAAATCTACATGCTCTACTTCCTCATGCCCGACCAACGGTTGTGATTCCTCCGACTGTGCTCCATGATCAGACGCTTCTGGCAGACTCGCCTCCTAAGAAGGGGTGGACTCTCCGGAAGTGCCAAACTCGCTGCCATTCGAGCTATCATCGCTAGCTGAATCAGATGGGTGTGCTGAGTGCCATGAAGCATCGGCTTCCGGGGTCTGCTCTGTCATATACCTTGTCTTCATTGCTAGCTATACTTTCAATACACTAGCATTGGACGTCGCAGTTGTATAACCTGTACCCCTCGTGCTGGTGCAAACTAACAGGTGCATGCGGTGTCGTGCAGTGCTATGCCTATACAGTTTATAATTCAGAAATTGGTGTCCGACAACAATCAATAGCCTCTAAAAACAGTGACCATCGTTGTTGTCAACCAGTATTATCGGGTTCGTATTGAATCACGACTACGTTACGTTCAGAATCGATAAAATGTTTTCAGCAGTTCGATAGTTCAGTCACAATCCATTTATGTGCTCTAATCTTATGTGCCAAGCTGAGTCATCGAGCGAATTATGGTTACAGTAAATTTCGACACAACCGTAAAGTGTCGCAAAGACAATGTGAACCCAGGGGTGGATTATACGAAGTTCAAGTCTCGAAAAAGGGAAGAAGTATAAATGAAGTGAACTTGAAGCACAAGGCAAAACCTACCATACTTCTCTAGAGACACGGAATCTCGTACCCCAAAAGGAGTACGAAAATTCATACCCCCACGCGAAGTATGAAAATTCATACCCTACGAGGAGTACGAAATTCGTACCCCCACGAGGAGTACGAAAACTCGTACCCCCACGAGGAGTGCGAAAACTCGTACTCCTATAAAGGGTACAAAACTCGTACCCTCATGAGGGGTACGAAGCTCTACCTTACGAGGGGTACGAAACTTATAACCCCACGAGGGGTATGAAAAATCGGACCCCCTTCATGGGATACGAGCTCCCACGAGTTCAGCCGTACGCTTTAGATCCCTCATCGCTCCGTCTCCCCCTTTCTTCTCCATCTCGAGATCATCTCCTTCTCTCGAACTCGCACGCTCAATCCCTCTCAAAACCTCATCTCTTACAAACTCCTCTTCTTCACCAACCACAAAGTCGAGCTCGCGGCTCAACCCAACCTTGGGGATTGACCTGGCTTTTAACTTGAAAACCGTTCACGACTTCCACTAATTTCATTGGGAAATGTGAACAATCTCGAGCTTCAAGACATGGCCAAACCGATAGTCAGAGCTGAACTAGTGACAAATCACCATCTACCTATATTGCGCTCGGGCCCTTTCAAGTTCCAAATTTCGGGTTCGGATTCGTGTAAAACAAAAAAAGAAGAAGTGGGGTTTGAATTTGAATTTATAGAGGGCTAAGAAGAGCGGGCTTAGCCCATGGTCCCTTTGTGTCCCACGGTGGAACACGAACTCTCGTGCCCCATTGCGGTACAAAATTTCATACCCCATATGGGTACGAGATTTCATATCCCTATTTAGGATACGAAATTTTTGTATCCCAAACAAGGGGTACGAATAAATAATAATAATAATAATAATAATAATAATAATAATAAGTAAATATCATATATATATATATATATATATATATATATGAAAAACAAAAATGCATGTGTTTCTATATGTGTATGTATACATATATCAATACATATGCATAAATTCAATATACACATGCGTGCATGAAAAAGTATATATGACATCACATTAACAACTGACATTTATTTCCATGAATTTACAAGAATTCCACGATTCAACAAAATATTTCTACCAACTCAAAACACATCATGTTAAGACAAGACGTATTTTATAGGGGTAAACGTTAACCGGCTTGTTGGTCTGGTTCCCAAAAGTACACAAGACACGCTCGACTCAACACATCGCGTGATGCTAAAGTTCAAAGTGTTGCCAAAAGGTTAAGGAAACACGCTCGGAGGAAGCCACGCAAGTGCAAACCTCACAACTCCTTAAAATTAGGCCACACTCGCATTCTCGTACCCTTCTCTCCTTAGATCCCTCGACTCAAACCGCTTAGCCTTCCCATCATTCCGTACCCGAACCCACCGTGCCACAAGCATGTTTTAACATACCCCAGGGTACAAAATTCGTACCCCCCGAGGTATGAAATTCATATCCTTCTAACGAAATATGAGTTTTCTGGCACGATGAAAGCGGTTCGAATTTTCGAGGACCTATGCCCACCAAAACACTCCATAATAAATACCCACACGCTCACACTTCAAAGGGGTTGGACTTTGGCTGTTTTGTCATCTCTTGGGCGCTCCAAGTAACCTCTTCAATGGCATCTATGCTTTGAGGAAGAAGGACAAACGTTTCTTTTTCCTAATATTCACATATGACAGTTATGACCTTAAAATACTTAGAAATGTTTGTAAAAGGATGTCATGATATAGTCTATGCATGTACTCTTTATTATCAATAAAATATCAACGACTCTTCCAAAGTGGACGTAGGCCCCTCACATGACCGAACCGCTATATATCTCTTGTGTTATTTATCGCTTTCTGCACTTATATTTCCATGCGGAACTATAATTCTTAAGTAATTGGGAATCGTGGGTGTTTACGACATATTTTTCCGTCAACATCTGACTCCATAACCACTAGAAAACTCCATGTTAAGGTTATCTTATAATTGCTTTGTACCATGATTATGTAATTAACGACCATTTATTTTATTAATTAATTTGGTCATTTGACCATATAACGTTGTTCTAGGTAATATCAGTGCCCATTTAATATACATGCCTATTTGATTTTCATCATGTGCGTTTGTTATGATTTCTTTTGCTATTGCTTGGTAGTCGTAGTAAACTATCTTTCTTGCCTGATCATGCAATTTCTGATTACATGAATGCTAAGTTGTAGTTTAGTATAGCATCAAGCATATAAAACTAATGCCTCAGGTTTAAGATATAATCCTTGATTAACATAGAGAAAATATCGAATTAGTTTTAGATTTATAATTTTTGTTACTATGCCTCGAAGTTGTAACATATTCTATAACATATTTTTCAATAACAGTAGAAACAAGAACATAGAGGGATGTGAATCTATCTGTATGCATGCACAAGTCCATTTATTCAGCAGTAAAGCTCAAGTGTATTGCTTCCATAATTTTATAATTGTTTCAATATTTTCCCCATTTTTTGCTTGAGATTTTAGCATCACCATATGAATTGATTCCAAAAGTTTCATTATCGCAGGTGGTGGTCAAATTTCCCAGGCTTGCACAAATGTGACATTTTTGGTCACTTAGTTTTAGTTTTGCATTGTTATAAATAGACAGTCTAAACAATAACTATTACTTTATTGATATTAGCGTTGGTTTATAAAAGTTTTACTTCCCGTCTAATGCTGATATGCCTAAATTCTCATCACATATACGTTCGGAATTTGTTCGATATCATGATTTTCTTAATAATATTAATAGTAATGACTATTGTTATAAAATAAAATTTCAAAATTAATAATAATGGAATCTACCACTTACCATTTGGTATAGTAAGATCACCGGTATTGTGGTCGAATCGTATTCATGTGTTTATTTATTAGTCATCTAATTTCCAACTTATCATTTGGCGCTATGAAATCTCTGCAGATAGTATTGTCATCTGACATATTTTATTCGCATGTGTATATATAGTCATCTAATGTTGCATTTATAATTTTGATTACTAAGATCACCAATTTTGTAGTCGTCTAAATTTTATCGTTCGCACGTTTACTGTAGTCATCTATTTATTTGCTCCCTTTATACAACTAGTTTTAACATTTTATTTACCCCTTGTATATTAAATGGGCATTGATATTACCCCTTTTCTAAAATTTGTTTAATCATATTAGCCTCTGTGCATTAACAACTTGTAATAATGATAAAAAAATGTGTTTTTATTGCACTCAAAACAAAATTAATGTTACAGTGTAAATCTGTATTGCAATTTTATAGTAGTTGCAAATTAAATATGTTACTTTAAATGTTTTTGTGATCACTAATTTTTAAATTTCATTGTTATTGGTATGCGAATTTTATAGATGCAAGAAATGCATAAGATACTCTTTTGGGGTTTTGGAGGTTCGGCCTAGTTAACATATGAAAAGTTTTTGTATGAAGATGATTTTTAAATTTCATCGTTGTTTGTGAATAAAATTTATTAATGGATATTGTGTTCAACTTATTTTGTAACGACCCAGATTTTTGAATAATTTATTTTAAATATTGTTTTAAATATTTAGTTGATAATATAAATGATATTTTATATTGAATTATCAATTTAATATGGCCGTTCATATTTACATTCGAATTTAAATTTCAGTATCAAATCACAGAGTTCAATATAACGTTGTAATATTGGAGATGTCGGTTGTCACGTTAAAATAGCGGTCCGGGGTTTTAAATTAAAAGACCGCCAGACAATTTAATTAAAGTAAAATCAAATCAAAAGAAATTAATAAAAATATTTTTTATTTCTGTGTTAGTACTTAAGCAAACATTTCATAGAACCTAGGCCGACCTAAATCATAAAATCGCACAGACCTACTTCATTCCTCGAGCAGAAATTTTTGTCTTCCCTCTTCTATGTCTCAGAAACAAGATTTAATGGGTGAGTACGAAATGTTTCCTCCCTTTGCTTATAAAAACCACCGCATCCATTCACAATTTATCCATGCTCCAGAAAATTCAAGTTGCTCCACCGAAAAAAAAAACAAAACAAACAAACATCGCATGTTGAAATCGAAATTGAAGCTGGAAGCTCGTCTCGATCTGGCGCTCGCGATTCAGTGCGATGGGGGAAGCTCGACAATGGTTTGAAGGGACTCAGTCATCAGTGTTTGTGAGGGTGGCGTTGGGATTCAGGCAGAAGGGTCTGCTGTTGACTTTGGGGGAGGTGCGATGTTATTTTGGGAGAAATTGAACGCGGACTGGACGATGGGGTGAGTTCGAATGAGTGCGATGGATGTGAGGCTGAACTGAGAAGGGGTTCGATGGTTAATGGGAGTGACTGGAAGAAGTCGCGATTGTGGGAATAGGTTGCGATCTCGTGTGAGTTCGAACGGAACTGCAGTTCAAAGCAGAAGGGTGTCGATCTTTGGATCTGTAACTTTGAGAAGAAACCGGGACAAGGAGGAGCTAAGGTTGTATTGGCGATGGGGATTCCTGTGTTCGAGCAGCGTTCGGTCGAGGGAATCATAACAGGTTGTAGGTAATTGAAAAGGGAATTTAGAATGTCAATATAATGTTCGGTGAAATGCCATAATGGACCGCTAACAAGTTTTTGGGGCTGATGGGAAATTCTGGAGCTTTGTTGCGGATTGGGTGTTGCTTCATGTTGGCAGCAAGAGGTTGTTGGTTTCAACAGTGAGACAACAAGGAGCAAATGAATCCAGTCAAGATGAGTCGAGTAGAGTTGTAGATGCAGAGATACAACATTAAATGGATATTTCGCAAATGGAAACCGAGGTGAGTAAATCTCACTCACCTTTAGAATTATTTTTATTTCATTAAAAATAATTGTCTGTTGCTTGTGTGAATATTTTATGGTTGTTTTATATATATATTAGTTATTTAGGCTATATATATATATATATTGGGTTGATTGATTGGTTGGATTCCCGCAGTCTCATTAGCGGATGCCCGCAGTTTCATAGCGGATGATTACCCTATACGTCCCACGCTATGATTAGTGGATGACCTTCTATACCGCGATATTCTGCCACGAAGCAGAATGGGTATTATTTATGTGCTAACATCTGTGGATGCAGGAAAACAGGTTGGAGGAATCCAACTGGATTCCTCAAAAAAAAAATATTATCTGTTTGTTTATTTGTTTGCATATATTGTTATATATGATGTGTTAGAAAAATAAATAATTCGTTGCTTTGTGTGTTTAAATATCACTGGGCTTAAGTAATGATATTTAAAAATATCGTGGTAGAATATTTGAGGTTTTAAAAGGAAAAATTCTATTTTTAAATAGAATTTGAATTTTAAATGGAATATAAATATAAACTTGTTTTTGAAAAATATAACAAGTAGTTTCTTTTTAAACGAAGTTTAGAAATAGTTCTTTTATAACGAAGTTATAAATAAAGTGAAAAGAATTATCATTTGATAATTCAGAAATAGAAATACAAGTGTGAAATTGGAATTTGAAATGGAATTTCAAAATAAGATGTGAAATGAAATTTTTAAATATATAACTCAAATGAAATTTGAGTATAACATTTGAATTTTAAAAAGGAGTTTAAATATTTGAAGTTTAAAAGGAGATTGAATATTAGAAATTCAAATAGAAGTTCAAATAGAATTTGAATAGACGAAATTTGAATGAAAAATAGAATTTGAATTCAAGGAATTAAAATAAAATTTGAATTCAAAGGAATTCGAATAAAGAAATTCGAATAGAGATTTGAATGTAAAATTTCAAAATAGAATTTGAAATAAACTTTGAAATAGGATTTTCAAAGTAGAATTGGAAATAGAATTTCAAAATAGGAAATCCAAATGGTTTTGAAATGGAATTTGAATTCAAGGGAATTCAAATGGATTTGAGTGAAGAAATTCAAATGGCGTTGAAAATAAGTTTGAATATTAGAATTCAAAATGGGGTTGGAAATGAATTTGAATATTAGAATTCAAATGGAAATGGAAAAATGAAATTTGAATATAAGAGATTCAAATTGAATTCAAATAGGATTTAATCTATGAGATTTGAATATAGAAATTCAAATGAAGTTTTGAAAATAGATTTGGATATAGAAATTTAAATGAAGTTTTGAAACTAGATTTGAAATAGGATTCAAATAAGAGGATTTGAATGATAGAATTAAAAAGGGGTTGAATATTTGAAATTTCAAAATAGAATTGAATCGGAGTTTGGATATTTGAAATTCAAATAGAGTAAATATAGAATTTGAATTTGAAGAGAATTGAATAGGGAATTTGAATGTAGAATTCAAAAAGGAATTCAAATGGAATTTAAATTATAGAATTTGGATATAGCATTCAAATGGAATTTTAAACTATGGAATTTTGAATCTAGAATTTAAAAAGGAGTTTGAATATTTGAATTTCAATAGAATTCAAATATAGAAATTGGAATATAGAAGTTCAAATGAAATTTAAAAATAGAGTTTGAATAAGAGAATTCAAATGAATTCAAACATAGAATTTGAATATAGGGAATTCAAATAGAAATTCAAGTATTGAATTTGAATATCAAATAGAAAAGGAATTGGAATTTGAAATATAGAATTCAAAAGTGAGATTGGAATTTGAATCAAGAAATTCAAATAGAGTTAAATAGAGTTGAATTCATTTAACGAAGTTTAAAGGTTTATATATACAAATATAATTAAAACGAACTCGCCGCAGCGCTGCAGTTCGTAAATTGGCGACTCGAACTTCAATTGAATATACAGAACTCAATTGAAGTCGAATTCTTTCAAAACAAGAAACGTCAGGACCGGTTTAATAATAGTTTTCTAATGAAGGAGAAAAATCTGGATTTCGTCGTATATATTTTGAGTTACATCAAAATCAAATTTTCAGAAAAACAGCGCCAGGATAGTTTTAAAACCATAATGGTTATTTAATGTTATAAAAGGATTTAAGCGGAAAAAAAATCCGAATTGTCTATTTAGAAAATTCCAGAGTTAAGTTGTAAAGTATAGGCGAATTCAAAGTTGTGTAAATGAATATGATTTTTGAAACAGAAATCTTATTTTGGATTATTGAATAGAATTAACTGATTTGAATAGAAATTAGTTAATGAAATGTTGAAACGATATTGGACTTCGAATAAGTAAATTCGATTTAAAAATTTATATTCAAAATCAAAGAAAACTAGAATTGAAATTTGAAATTCAATTTGGTTATGAGAAAGTTACATATTTTATTTGAACATGTTATGTTCAAACAAAGAAGTGAAATAGGCGAAAAAGCTAAATAAAAGAATAAATGAGCGAAAACTGAATTCTAACGATTGGTTTGAGATGAACTGAATTGGAAACAGGTGAACATGTGTTAAACAGATATGGGATGAGTATATGAAGATTTTTATTTATGTGCCCGACAAAAAGGTACATGTTTAATTCATATATGAGATTTTATGCGCCGTATCGGCAAGCCGCTTGGCTTTTCCTTTTTCTTTTCGATTGGAGAAGATACCGGGAAGCTATTTGAAATTTCCCGATGCTCCCGATACAGGGGAGGTTATGGCGAATTTTTCCGGGAATTTAAGGAGTTAAAATATTTTTAAGAAATTTGACAATTAGAAATCTATATATCGATATATATAGAATTCGATAAGGAAACGAAATCAAAAATAGCGTAAAGGGCCAATATGGTTATTGTAAATATTTGGTTAACAAATATTGATAGAGAAAATGGAGAAGAGATTTAATTAATGAAATATTAATTAAAGAGCCCAGTGATTTGTTTGATATGTTTGGATGAACACTTGTTTTTATTCGATAGTTAAATCACAGACTATCGAAGTTTTTGACCATCGTTGTCAATATGGAGAGACCGGTTGGATTATTATCCAAAGAACCACTCCGTATCGGCATAAGCGTTGCGAACCAAGTATGCTGAATATATTGAAGACGGAGTAAAGTGCAAGGGCTTTTCTATTAATAGAAATAGTGCCTTCGGTTTCGTTCAATCCCAGAACGAACGTAAATGGACGAATGTCTGACAAAGTATTTCCAATGATCAAATGGGTTGGTCTGTATGAATATATATGGTTGCAACGGATTTATCCCTTAGCATAACATTCAGAATATTTGTGCAAACTCAACTAATGATTAACGGATCTGACGATGTGGCATTCAAAGTGATTGTGTTATCGATGAATGGTAAGTATGCGTAGCCTCAGGCCTCAACAACCGGGAAAGGACAAAAATCGGGCAGGCAGCATGGCTATGTGGGTCGCACCCATTAGGGTGTATAATCACCTATCTAGAGAAATTCCTTTTGTTTCTAAATCTATCGATTCTGCCCATTCGGGAAACGGTGGTTTGAGTCCAACCGTTGGTGATATACATTCGATACACTCAAGCGAAATGAGTGGTCGGTCATGTGTGGGCCGGGTTGCAAGACGTTCTTGTTGAACCCAGGTGTATTCGCCTCTAGAGATACATCATCGGAAGGTGGTTCCATACCTTGTCATGTTGGAAATCCAATCTCCAATAAGGGCCATGCGGTTTTTTTTGATTTTATACTATATATGTGGAGCGTGAGATGCAAGCGTTCTGCTATTTGATTATTTACTTGATATAGACATTATTATAATATCATTGGATTTGATATCAAAATGTTTTGGGTTATAGTAAGGTAAAAACCGTCCATGTTTATGTGTGGGCTGGTCTTACTATTACCTTTTCTTTTGAAAGGATTTTTAAAGTTAAACAAGTGGTTGGAGTTTACTCACACCAGTCCCATGACTGACCCAGAGTTTATTTTGTTTTGTTTTCCCTAAACTCTTGGGTGCCCAAATTTGTACGGGCAGTCAAGTGTTTCAGGCTTTTACAGATACACTTGGAGGAGCTTGAAGCAGGAGGCTTCAACGTTAGTTATCTAGAGTTACTTCCGCTGGATCAAATGTTATGTGTACTCTGATGATGGTATGTATATATGTACAAAACAGATTTGTATTTCGAAGCTTATGTTATATAATATATTTTATTCGTTCCGCTGTGAGTTTGTGATCTTTGTTTTCTTCTATTCTAATATTTTTCTTTCTATTTCTCACCCTCTATCTTCTTTCTATTAATGGTTCATATTTCTGTGTTATTTGGGTTGGACGTGTGGTATTTAGTCAACTCAGATAGCACGGATTTGCGGGTCGTTACAGTTGGTATCAGAGCTTAGGTTGAGCAAATACCTAGGCTTGTGTGGCATGTGCTCATTAGAGATAGGGTCAGTAGTGCCCTAGAATGAGTTGAGTGTATATACGAGAGAGCGTATTTGTAAATTGATATAAAAAGTTGTTTTATATTGTGTTGGCTAGTCTGTTGAGTGGTTTATGAATTCTGGTCGAATAGTGGGACGCCACAAAGTCGATAGGAATTTCTAAACACTTGAACAGGAGATTGAACACGATATTGTTTAAAGTGGGTGAAATTATTTTACCCAAAATTATATTTTGATATAGAAAGAATAATTTTTGAAATTTTATGGATGTGTTGATTGATATCATCATAATTAGATAAGATTACAAAGATTGAAATGGTTATTTATAACCAAACTGAATTTGTATATGAATGAAAAATATACAAATGAGATGAATTAGAATTAAATTCAAACCAGAATTAAGAATTCAAAATCCTGGGAAGTTGAAAAATATTTTTCAAAGTATATTAAAATAATATAGCTTTGTTTTAGAAAGATTTGAAAGAAAATCATTTTAGATGGATTTTGAAATAATAAAGCACTGAACTCACTTCAGTGGCTGGGAAATAATTCTGATGATGATTGCAACATCATCAGTGTTCATTTTCGAGTTTCTAAGTGATGAATTGCTACCATAGAAAAGTTTTGATGGGAATTTGTTTTGAAAGAAAACAAATTGGTTTGAAAATTCAAATGTTTTGAATTGAGATGAAAATAAATATAAGTATACATTTATGTATTTCAAAGGATTTGAAATAAAAACCCTGGAATTTGGATTCTGGAATAAAAATTTAACGGAAGCAAGTTAAATGGGTCGGGGTGAATAAATTGACTAGAATCAATTTGAAATAAATTGAAATAAATATGAATTGGATGTGAAGGCATATGAAAGGAAGAAGACCAAAAGTTTGGTGGAATTGAATTTGTCGAAATATGAGGAGTTGAGTTTCAACATAAGTGAATTTTTGAAAAATAATGAATTTGTACCATTTTTCTACCTAAGCAATTTCGAGGACGAAATTATTTTAAGGGGGAAGAATGTAACGACCCAGATTTTTGAATAATTTATTTTAAATATTGTTTTAAATATTTAGTTGATAATATAAATGATATTTTATATTGAATTATCAATTTAATATGGCCGTTCATATTTACATTCGAATTTAAATTTCAGTATCAAATCACAGAGTTCAATATAACGTTGTAATATTGGAGATGTCGGTTGTCACGTTAAAATAGCGGTCCGGGGTTTTAAATTAAAAGACCGCCAGACAATTTAATTAAAGTAAAATCAAATCAAAAGAAATTAATAAAAATATTTTTTATTTCTGTGTTAGTACTTAAGCAAACATTTCATAGAACCTAGGCCGACCTAAATCATAAAATCGCACAGACCTACTTCATTCCTCGAGCAGAAATTTTTGTCTTCCCTCTTCTATGTCTCAGAAACAAGATTTAATGGGTGAGTACGAAATGTTTCCTCCCTTTGCTTATAAAAACCACCGCATCCATTCACAATTTATCCATGCTCCAGAAAATTCAAGTTGCTCCACCGAAAAAAAAAAAAAAAAAACAAACATCGCATGTTGAAATCGAAATTGAAGCTGGAAGCTCGTCTCGATCTGGCGCTCGCGATTCAGTGCGATGGGGGAAGCTCGACAATGGTTTGAAGGGACTCAGTCATCAGTGTTTGTGAGGGTGGCGTTGAGATTCAGGCAGAAGGGTCTGCTGTTGACTTTGGGGGAGGTGCGATGTTATTTTGGGAGAAATTGAACGCGGACTGGACGATGGGGTGAGTTCGAATGAGTGCGATGGATGTGAGGCTGAACTGAGAAGGGGTTCGATGGTTAATGGGAGTGACTGGAAGAAGTCGCGATTGTGGGAATAGGTTGCGATCTCGTGTGAGTTCGAACGGAACTGCAGTTCAAAGCAGAAGGGTGTCGATCTTTGGATCTGTAACTTTGAGAAGAAACCGGGACAAGGAGGAGCTAAGGTTGTATTGGCGATGGGGATTCCTGTGTTCGAGCAGCGTTCGGTCGAGGGAATCATAACAGGTTGTAGGTAATTGAAAAGGGAATTTAGAATGTCAATATAATGTTCGGTGAAATGCCATAATGGACCGCTAACAAGTTTTTGGGGCTGATGGGAAATTCTGGAGCTTTGTTGCGGATTGGGTGTTGCTTCATGTTGGCAGCAAGAGGTTGTTGGTTTCAACAGTGAGACAACAAGGAGCAAATGAATCCAGTCAAGATGAGTCGAGTAGAGTTGTAGATGCAGAGATACAACATTAAATGGATATTTCGCAAATGGAAACCGAGGTGAGTAAATCTCACTCACCTTTAGAATTATTTTTATTTCATTAAAAATAATTGTCTGTTGCTTGTGTGAATATTTTATGGTTGTTTTATATATATATTAGTTATTTAGGCTATATATATATATATATATATTGGGTTGATTGATTGGTTGGATTCCCGCAGTCTCATTAGCGGATGCCCGCAGTTTCATAGCGGATGATTACCCTATACGTCCCACGCTATGATTAGTGGATGACCTTCTATACCGCGATATTCTGCCACGAAGCAGAATGGGTATTATTTATGTGCTAACATCTGTGGATGCAGGAAAACAGGTTGGAGGAATCCAACTGGATTCCTCAAAAAAAAAATATTATCTGTTTGTTTATTTGTTTGCATATATTGTTATATATGATGTGTTAGAAAAATAAATAATTCGTTGCTTTGTGTGTTTAAATATCACTGGGCTTAAGTAATGATATTTAAAAATATCGTGGTAGAATATTTGAGGTTTTAAAAGGAAAAATTCTATTTTTAAATAGAATTTGAATTTTAAATGGAATATAAATATAAACTTGTTTTTGAAAAATATAACAAGTAGTTTCTTTTTAAACGAAGTTTAGAAATAGTTCTTTTATAACGAAGTTATAAATAAAGTGAAAAGAATTATCATTTGATAATTCAGAAATAGAAATACAAGTGTGAAATTGGAATTTGAAATGGAATTTCAAAATAAGATGTGAAATGAAATTTTTAAATATATAACTCAAATGAAATTTGAGTATAACATTTGAATTTTAAAAAGGAGTTTAAATATTTGAAGTTTAAAAGGAGATTGAATATTAGAAATTCAAATAGAAGTTCAAATAGAATTTGAATAGACGAAATTTGAATGAAAAATAGAATTTGAATTCAAGGAATTAAAATAAAATTTGAATTCAAAGGAATTCGAATAAAGAAATTCGAATAGAGATTTGAATGTAAAATTTCAAAATAGAATTTGAAATAAACTTTGAAATAGGATTTTCAAAGTAGAATTGGAAATAGAATTTCAAAATAGGAAATCCAAATGGTTTTGAAATGGAATTTGAATTCAAGGGAATTCAAATGGATTTGAGTGAAGAAATTCAAATGGCGTTGAAAATAAGTTTGAATATTAGAATTCAAAATGGGGTTGGAAATGAATTTGAATATTAGAATTCAAATGGAAATGGAAAAATGAAATTTGAATATAAGAGATTCAAATTGAATTCAAATAGGATTTAATCTATGAGATTTGAATATAGAAATTCAAATGAAGTTTTGAAAATAGATTTGGATATAGAAATTTAAATGAAGTTTTGAAACTAGATTTGAAATAGGATTCAAATAAGAGGATTTGAATGATAGAATTAAAAAGGGGTTGAATATTTGAAATTTCAAAATAGAATTGAATCGGAGTTTGGATATTTGAAATTCAAATAGAGTAAATATAGAATTTGAATTTGAAGAGAATTGAATAGGGAATTTGAATGTAGAATTCAAAAAGGAATTCAAATGGAATTTAAATTATAGAATTTGGATATAGCATTCAAATGGAATTTTAAACTATGGAATTTTGAATCTAGAATTTAAAAAGGAGTTTGAATATTTGAATTTCAATAGAATTCAAATATAGAAATTGGAATATAGAAGTTCAAATGAAATTTAAAAATAGAGTTTGAATAAGAGAATTCAAATGAATTCAAACATAGAATTTGAATATAGGGAATTCAAATAGAAATTCAAGTATTGAATTTGAATATCAAATAGAAAAGGAATTGGAATTTGAAATATAGAATTCAAAAGTGAGATTGGAATTTGAATCAAGAAATTCAAATAGAGTTAAATAGAGTTGAATTCATTTAACGAAGTTTAAAGGTTTATATATACAAATATAATTAAAACGAACTCGCCGCAGCGCTGCAGTTCGTAAATTGGCGACTCGAACTTCAATTGAATATACAGAACTCAATTGAAGTCGAATTCTTTCAAAACAAGAAACGTCAGGACCGGTTTAATAATAGTTTTCTAATGAAGGAGAAAAATCTGGATTTCGTCGTATATATTTTGAGTTACATCAAAATCAAATTTTCAGAAAAACAGCGCCAGGATAGTTTTAAAACCATAATGGTTATTTAATGTTATAAAAGGATTTAAGCGGAAAAAAAATCCGAATTGTCTATTTAGAAAATTCCAGAGTTAAGTTGTAAAGTATAGGCGAATTCAAAGTTGTGTAAATGAATATGATTTTTGAAACAGAAATCTTATTTTGGATTATTGAATAGAATTAACTGATTTGAATAGAAATTAGTTAATGAAATGTTGAAACGATATTGGACTTCGAATAAGTAAATTCGATTTAAAAATTTATATTCAAAATCAAAGAAAACTAGAATTGAAATTTGAAATTCAATTTGGTTATGAGAAAGTTACATATTTTATTTGAACATGTTATGTTCAAACAAAGAAGTGAAATAGGCGAAAAAGCTAAATAAAAGAATAAATGAGCGAAAACTGAATTCTAACGATTGGTTTGAGATGAACTGAATTGGAAACAGGTGAACATGTGTTAAACAGATATGGGATGAGTATATGAAGATTTTTATTTATGTGCCCGACAAAAAGGTACATGTTTAATTCATATATGAGATTTTATGCGCCGTATCGGCAAGCCGCTTGGCTTTTCCTTTTTCTTTTCGATTGGAGAAGATACCGGGAAGCTATTTGAAATTTCCCGATGCTCCCGATACAGGGGAGGTTATGGCGAATTTTTCCGGGAATTTAAGGAGTTAAAATATTTTTAAGAAATTTGACAATTAGAAATCTATATATCGATATATATAGAATTCGATAAGGAAACGAAATCAAAAATAGCGTAAAGGGCCAATATGGTTATTGTAAATATTTGGTTAACAAATATTGATAGAGAAAATGGAGAAGAGATTTAATTAATGAAATATTAATTAAAGAGCCCAGTGATTTGTTTGATATGTTTGGATGAACACTTGTTTTTATTCGATAGTTAAATCACAGACTATCGAAGTTTTTGACCATCGTTGTCAATATGGAGAGACCGGTTGGATTATTATCCAAAGAACCACTCCGTATCGGCATAAGCGTTGCGAACCAAGTATGCTGAATATATTGAAGACGGAGTAAAGTGCAAGGGCTTTTCTATTAATAGAAATAGTGCCTTCGGTTTCGTTCAATCCCAGAACGAACGTAAATGGACGAATGTCTGACAAAGTATTTCCAATGATCAAATGGGTTGGTCTGTATGAATATATATGGTTGCAACGGATTTATCCCTTAGCATAACATCCAGAATATTTGTGCAAACTCAACTAATGATTAACGGATCTGACGATGTGGCATTCAAAGTGATTGTGTTATCGATGAATGGTAAGTATGCGTAGCCTCAGGCCTCAACAACCGGGAAAGGACAAAAATCGGGCAGGCAGCATGGCTATGTGGGTCACACCCATTAGGGTGTATAATCACCTATCTAGAGAAATTCCTTTTGTTTCTAAATCTATCGATTCTGCCCATTCGGGAAACGGTGGTTTGAGTCCAACCGTTGGTGATATACATTCGATACACTCAAGCGAAATGAGTGGTCGGTCATGTGTGGGCCGGGTTGCAAGACGTTCTTGTTGAACCCAGGTGTATTCGCCTCTAGAGATACATCATCAGAAGGTGGTTCCATACCTTGTCATGTTGGAAATCCAATCTCCAATAAGGGCCATGCGGTTTTTTTTGATTTTATACTATATATGTGGAGCGTGAGATGCAAGCGTTCTGCTATTTGATTATTTACTTGATATAGACATTATTATAATATCATTGGATTTGATATCAAAATGTTTTGGGTTATAGTAAGGTAAAAACCGTCCATGTTTATGTGTGGGCTGGTATTACTATTACCTTTTCTTTTGAAAGGATTTTTAAAGTTAAACAAGTGGTTGGAGTTTACTCACACCAGTCCCATGACTGACCCAGAGTTTATTTTGTTTTGTTTTCCCTAAACTCTTGGGTGCCCAAATTTGTACGGGCAGTCAAGTGTTTCAGGCTTTTACAGATACACTTGGAGGAGCTTGAAGCAGGAGGCTTCAACGTTAGTTATCTAGAGTTACTTCCGCTGGATCAAATGTTATGTGTACTCTGATGATGGTATGTATATATGTACAAAACAGATTTGTATTTCGAAGCTTATGTTATATAATATATTTTATTCGTTCCGCTGTGAGTTTGTGATCTTTGTTTTCTTCTATTCTAATATTTTTCTTTCTATTTCTCACCCTCTATCTTCTTTCTATTAATGGTTCATATTTCTGTGTTATTTGGGTTGGACGTGTGGTATTTAGTCAACTCAGATAGCACGGATTTGCGGGTCGTTACAGTTGGTATCAGAGCTTAGGTTGAGCAAATACCTAGGCTTGTGTGGCATGTGCTCATTAGAGATAGGGTCAGTAGTGCCCTAGAATGAGTTGAGTGTATATACGAGAGAGCGTATTTGTAAATTGATATAAAAAGTTGTTTTATATTGTGTTGGCTAGTCTGTTGAGTGGTTTATGAATTCTGGTCGAATAGTGGGACGCCACAAAGTCGATAGGAATTTCTAAACACTTGAACAGGAGATTGAACACGATATTGTTTAAAGTGGGTGAAATTATTTTACCCAAAATTATATTTTGATATAGAAAGAATAATTTTTGAAATTTTATGGATGTGTTGATTGATATCATCATAATTAGATAAGATTACAAAGATTGAAATGGTTATTTATAACCAAACTGAATTTGTATATGAATGAAAAATATACAAATGAGATGAATTAGAATTAAATTCAAACCAGAATTAAGAATTCAAAATCCTGGGAAGTTGAAAAATATTTTTCAAAGTATATTAAAATAATATAGCTTTGTTTTAGAAAGATTTGAAAGAAAATCATTTTAGATGGATTTTGAAATAATAAAGCACTGAACTCACTTCAGTGGCTGGGAAATAATTCTGATGATGATTGCAACATCATCAGTGTTCATTTTCGAGTTTCTAAGTGATGAATTGCTACCATAGAAAAGTTTTGATGGGAATTTGTTTTGAAAGAAAACAAATTGGTTTGAAAATTCAAATGTTTTGAATTGAGATGAAAATAAATATAAGTATACATTTATGTATTTCAAAGGATTTGAAATAAAAACCCTGGAATTTGGATTCTGGAATAAAAATTTAACGGAAGCAAGTTAAATGGGTCGGGGTGAATAAATTGACTAGAATCAATTTGAAATAAATTGAAATAAATATGAATTGGATGTGAAGGCATATGAAAGGAAGAAGACCAAAAGTTTGGTGGAATTGAATTTGTCGAAATATGAGGAGTTGAGTTTCAACATAAGTGAATTTTTGAAAAATAATGAATTTGTACCATTTTTCTACCTAAGCAATTTCGAGGACGAAATTATTTTAAGGGGGAAGAATGTAACGACCCAGATTTTTGAATAATTTATTTTAAATATTGTTTTAAATATTTAGTTGATAATATAAATGATATTTTATATTGAATTATCAATTTAATATGGCCGTTCATATTTACATTCGAATTTAAATTTCAGTATCAAATCACAGAGTTCAATATAACGTTGTAATATTGGAGATGTCGGTTGTCACGTTAAAATAGCGGTCCGGGGTTTTAAATTAAAAGACCGCCAGACAATTTAATTAAAGTAAAATCAAATCAAAAGAAATTAATAAAAATATTTTTTATTTCTGTGTTAGTACTTAAGCAAACATTTCATAGAACCTAGGCCGACCTAAATCATAAAATCGCACAGACCTACTTCATTCCTCGAGCAGAAATTTTTGTCTTCCCTCTTCTATGTCTCAGAAACAAGATTTAATGGGTGAGTACGAAATGTTTCCTCCCTTTGCTTATAAAAACCACCGCATCCATTCACAATTTATCCATGCTCCAGAAAATTCAAGTTGCTCCACCGAAAAAAAAAAAAAACAAACAAACATCGCATGTTGAAATCGAAATTGAAGCTGGAAGCTCGTCTCGATCTGGCGCTCGCGATTCAGTGCGATGGGGGAAGCTCGACAATGGTTTGAAGGGACTCAGTCATCAGTGTTTGTGAGGGTGGCGTTGGGATTCAGGCAGAAGGGTCTGCTGTTGACTTTGGGGGAGGTGCGATGTTATTTTGGGAGAAATTGAACGCGGACTGGACGATGGGGTGAGTTCGAATGAGTGCGATGGATGTGAGGCTGAACTGAGAAGGGGTTCGATGGTTAATGGGAGTGACTGGAAGAAGTCGCGATTGTGGGAATAGGTTGCGATCTCGTGTGAGTTCGAACGGAACTGCAGTTCAAAGCAGAAGGGTGTCGATCTTTGGATCTGTAACTTTGAGAAGAAACCGGGACAAGGAGGAGCTAAGGTTGTATTGGCGATGGGGATTCCTGTGTTCGAGCAGCGTTCGGTCGAGGGAATCATAACAGGTTGTAGGTAATTGAAAAGGGAATTTAGAATGTCAATATAATGTTCGGTGAAATGCCATAATGGACCGCTAACAAGTTTTTGGGGCTGATGGGAAATTCTGGAGCTTTGTTGCGGATTGGGTGTTGCTTCATGTTGGCAGCAAGAGGTTGTTGGTTTCAACAGTGAGACAACAAGGAGCAAATGAATCCAGTCAAGATGAGTCGAGTAGAGTTGTAGATGCAGAGATACAACATTAAATGGATATTTCGCAAATGGAAACCGAGGTGAGTAAATCTCACTCACCTTTAGAATTATTTTTATTTCATTAAAAATAATTGTCTGTTGCTTATGTGAATATTTTATGGTTGTTTTATATATATATTAGTTATTTAGGCTATATATATATATTGGGTTGATTGATTGGTTGGATTCCCGCAGTCTCATTAGCGGATGCCCGCAGTTTCATAGCGGATGATTACCCTATACGTCCCACGCTATGATTAGTGGATGACCTTCTATACCGCGATATTCTGCCACGAAGCAGAATGGGTATTATTTATGTGCTAACATCTGTGGATGCAGGAAAACAGGTTGGAGGAATCCAACTGGATTCCTCAAAAAAAAAAAAAATTTATCTGTTTGTTTATTTGTTTGCATATATTGTTATATATGATGTGTTAGAAAAATAAATAATTCGTTGCTTTGTGTGTTTAAATATCACTGGGCTTAAGTAATGATATTTAAAAATATCGTGGTAGAATATTTGAGGTTTTAAAAGGAAAAATTCTATTTTTAAATAGAATTTGAATTTTAAATGGAATATAAATATAAACTTGTTTTTGAAAAATATAACAAGTAGTTTCTTTTTAAACGAAGTTTAGAAATAGTTCTTTTATAACGAAGTTATAAATGAAGTGAAAAGAATTATCATTTGATAATTCAGAAATAGAAATACAAGTGTGAAATTGGAATTTGAAATGGAATTTCAAAATAAGATGTGAAATGAAATTTTTAAATATATAACTCAAATGAAATTTGAGTATAACATTTGAATTTTAAAAAGGAGTTTAAATATTTGAAGTTTAAAAGGAGATTGAATATTAGAAATTCAAATAGAAGTTCAAATAGAATTTGAATAGACGAAATTTGAATGAAAAATAGAATTTGAATTCAAGGAATTAAAATAAAATTTGAATTCAAAGGAATTCGAATAAAGAAATTCGAATAGAGATTTGAATGTAAAATTTCAAAATAGAATTTGAAATAAACTTTGAAATAGGATTTTCAAAGTAGAATTGGAAATAGAATTTCAAAATAGGAAATCCAAATGGTTTTGAAATGGAATTTGAATTCAAGGGAATTCAAATGGATTTGAGTGAAGAAATTCAAATGGCGTTGAAAATAAGTTTGAATATTAGAATTCAAAATGGGGTTGGAAATGAATTTGAATATTAGAATTCAAATGGAAATGGAAAAATGAAATTTGAATATAAGAGATTCAAATTGAATTCAAATAGGATTTAATCTATGAGATTTGAATATAGAAATTCAAATGAAGTTTTGAAAATAGATTTGGATATAGAAATTTAAATGAAGTTTTGAAACTAGATTTGAAATAGGATTCAAATAAGAGGATTTGAATGATAGAATTAAAAAGGGGTTGAATATTTGAAATTTCAAAATAGAATTGAATCGAAGTTTGGATATTTGAAATTCAAATAGAGTAAATATAGAATTTGAATTCGAAGAGAATTGAATAGGGAATTTGAATGTAGAATTCAAAAAGGAATTCAAATGGAATTTAAATTATAGAATTTGGATATAGCATTCAAATGGAATTTTAAACTATGGAATTTTGAATCTAGAATTTAAAAAGGAGTTTGAATATTTGAATTTCAATAGAATTCAAATATAGAAATTGGAATATAGAAGTTCAAATGAAATTTAAAAATAGAGTTTGAATAAGAGAATTCAAATGAATTCAAACATAGAATTTGAATATAGGGAATTCAAATAGAAATTCAAGTATTGAATTTGAATATCAAATAGAAAAGGAATTGGAATTTGAAATATAGAATTCAAAAGTGAGATTGGAATTTGAATCAAGAAATTCAAATAGAGTTAAATAGAGTTGAATTCATTTAACGAAGTTTAAAGGTTTATATATATAAATATAATTAAAACGAACTCGCCGCAGCGCTGCAGTTCGTAAATTGGCGACTCGAACTTCAATTGAATATACAGAACTCAATTGAAGTCGAATTCTTTCAAAACAAGAAACGTCAGGACCGGTTTAATAATAGTTTTCTAATGAAGGAGAAAAATCTGGATTTCGTCGTATATATTTTGAGTTACATCAAAATCAAATTTTCAGAAAAACAGCGCCAGGATAGTTTTAAAACCATAATGGTTATTTAATGTTATAAAAGGATTTAAGCGGAAAAAAATCCGAATTGTCTATTTAGAAAATTCCAGAGTTAAGTTGTAAAGTATAGGCGAATTCAAAGTTGTGTAAATGAATATGATTTTTGAAACAGAAATCTTATTTTGGATTATTGAATAGAATTAACTGATTTGAATAGAAATTAGTTAATGAAATGTTGAAACGATATTGGACTTCGAATAAGTAAATTCGATTTAAAAATTTATATTCAAAATCAAAGAAAACTAGAATTGAAATTTGAAATTCAATTTGGTTATGAGAAAGTTACATATTTTATTTGAACATGTTATGTTCAAACAAAGAAGTGAAATAGGCGAAAAAGCTAAATAAAAGAATAAATGAGCGAAAACTGAATTCTAACGATTGGTTTGAGATGAACTGAATTGGAAACAGGTGAACAGGTGTTAAACAGATATGAGATGAGTATATGAAGATTTTTATTTATGTGCCCGACAAAAAGGTACATGTTTAATTCATATATGAGATTTTATGCGCCGTATCGGCAAGCCGCTTGGCTTTTCCTTTTTCTTTTCGATTGGAGAAGATACCGGGAAGCTATTTGAAATTTCCCGATGCTCCCGATACAGGGGAGGTTATGGCGAATTTTTCCGGGAATTTAAGGAGTTAGAATATTTTTAAGAAATTTGACAATTAGAAATCTATATATCGATATATATAGAATTCGATAAGGAAACGAAATCAAAAATAGCGTAAAGGGCCAATATGGTTATTGTAAATATTTGGTTAACAAATATTGATAGAGAAAATGGAGAAGAGATTTAATTAATGAAATATTAATTAAAGAGCCCAGTGATTTGTTTGATATGTTTGGATGAACACTTGTTTTTATTCGATAGTTAAATCACAGACTATCGAAGTTTTTGACCATCGTTGTCAATATGGAGAGACCGGTTGGATTATTATCCAAAGAACTACTCCGTATCGGCATAAGCGTTGCGAACCAAGTATGCTGAATATATTGAAGACGGAGTAAAGTGCAAGGGCTTTTCTATTAATAGAAATAGTGCCTTCGGTTTCGTTCAATCCCAGAACGAACGTAAATGGACGAATGTCTGACAAAGTATTTCCAATGATCAAATGGGTTGGTCTGTATGAATATATATGGTTGCAACGGATTTATCCCTTAGCATAACATCCAGAATATTTGTGCAAACTCAACTAATGATTAACGGATCTGACGATGTGGCATTCAAAGTGATTGTGTTATCGATGAATGGTAAGTATGCGTAGCCTCAGGCCTCAACAACCGGGAAAGGACAAAAATCGGGCAGGCAGCATGGCTATGTGGGTCGCACCCATTAGGGTGTATAATCACCTATCTAGAGAAATTCCTTTTGTTTCTAAATCTATCGATTCTGCCCATTCGGGAAACGGTGGTTTGAGTCCAACCGTTGGTGATATACATTCGATACACTCAAGCGAAATGAGTGGTCGGTCATGTGTGGGCCGGGTTGCAAGACGTTCTTGTTGAACCCAGGTGTATTCGCCTCTAGAGATACATCATCGGAAGGTGGTTCCATACCTTGTCATGTTGGAAATCCAATCTCCAATAAGGGCCATGCGGTTTTTTTTGATTTTATACTATATATGTGGAGCGTGAGATGCAAGCGTTCTGCTATTTGATTATTTACTTGATATAGACATTATTATAATATCATTGGATTTGATATCAAAATGTTTTGGGTTATAGTAAGGTAAAAACCGTCCATGTTTATGTGTGGGCTGGTCTTACTATTACCTTTTCTTTTGAAAGGATTTTTAAAGTTAAACAAGTGGTTGGAGTTTACTCACACCAGTCCCATGACTGACCCAGAGTTTATTTTGTTTTGTTTTCCCTAAACTCTTGGGTGCCCAAATTTGTACGGACAGTCAAGTGTTTCAGGCTTTTACAGATACACTTGGAGGAGCTTGAAGCAGGAGGCTTCAACGTTAGTTATCTAGAGTTACTTCCGCTGGATCAAATGTTATGTGTACTCTGATGATGGTATGTATATATGTACAAAACAGATTTGTATTTCGAAGCTTATGTTATATAATATATTTTATTCGTTCCGCTGTGAGTTTGTGATCTTTGTTTTCTTCTATTCTAATATTTTTCTTTCTATTTCTCACCCTCTATCTTCTTTCTATTAATGGTTCGTATTTCTGTGTTATTTGGGTTGGACGTGTGTTGTATTTAGTCAACTCAGATAGCACGGATTTGCGGGTCGTTACATATTTTATAAAAGTGATTAATTGTTATGCTTTTATTTATTGTTTTAAATTGATTTGTATATATTTTATGTATTAATCAATTGAAATATAATAAATGCAATTAAATTAACTGTATGTGAAAATTTCGTTAACAACCTATAAGAACCGCTGATGAAATAAGTAATAACAACATTTATAAGTTGCTATTGAAAACATATAAAAAACTAAATACAACGTATAATAATAGCTGTCATAACTTAGCTATAGCACTTAAACACGCAGATGAAAATTTATAAAATACCCTAAATACATTTTATATCATTTTATATATATGTTGTTTTAATTTCAAAACAACAAAATATAAAAGTTGTATAAATCAATTTACAGCAAAAAAAAAAACAATGCTGTATAACATAGTTCTTGATAGTGTTTTTATTTTGTTGTTAGAAATTATACATCAACGACATCATGTCAATATACAGCGTTTCTAATAACGTTGTTATAGCTTATTACAACATTTTTAGAATGTTGTGAAAAGTTGTTTTTGGTGTAATGATGAAGGTTTAAAGAATTTGATTTATAAGAAATTGTGTGTATTGGGATAGATTAAATCCATCTGATATAATAAGAAAATTTATCCTGATCCGCGTTCGTATATTTTATTTGATGGTTTAAATGAATATTGAAAATATAAAATATGAATTAGCAATCAATATTTAAGTGAAAATATATTTTAAATATGAAGTGTTAATTTTTTTAAAAGGATATTAGATAATTTGTAAATTTATGTATGGAATACAAGTTGTCAAAATTATATAATAAAATAAGCATGATGTTTAAAACCTTGTTTGGAAATAGGTAAGTAAATTTATAAAGAACAATATAATGTCAAATTATGTCCAGATTGTAACAACCTAAATTTTAACGAAGAGTAAAACAATCATTTTATTTAATTAATGAATAAGTTGAAAAATAACAGATATTGGGCAATAGGTTTTGCGCCATTGGGTCCGTAATGATTTTCTGGTTCAACTAGACATATGGCTTGCGTAAAATGAACTTAAAACAAAGAAGTTATGACGAATAGAACTTTGAAATTCAAATTCAAAATTTAATAAACAAATATGTATATAAAGTATACGTAGGAACTGGATGACCCAGTCCTAGGCCGGGTCGATCCATGGTTCGACCCAGGTCATAGATGGGTTGACCCCTGTGTCGACCCCACCTGGGTGATGGATCGACCCAGTATATAGTCAGGAACAATTTCGTGCCTGGCACGAAATCGAAGAATCTGAAGGCTTCTTGTTTTTTCTTTGCATCTGACATTCAGGGTTGAAAACCTAACATCCAATGGCCAAGGTTATTCTGCTCCAACTATAAATAAGCCTCTAGCCCACCCTTATTCCATACAACTCCTTTCTTCATTCCTATATGTCCTCTACGCCATTTTTCCTCTAAATAATAATAGAGCTTGAGAATGAAACGTTTGTGTGCATATTCTAGAGGGAGGATTATTTATATTCTGAAGATTTGTATAGAGCCATTGGAAAAGCTAATTTCGGTGAGATTATCGTGATTGTCTTGATTTTTGAAAAGTTAAAGAAAATTTTGTACAATAATAGATTTAGATAATTTTAGATTTGAATTATTCGTAGTCTATTTACAAATTCAGATTATTTTGCATTTTGTTTTCAAATTTGGTTTGTCTTTTTTTTTTTGTAAACCCTTCCGTCTATTTCTATAATTTTTATTCAGATTGCTATTAACTGTTATGTTCAGATCTCTTTTCCCATTTATATTTCTAGTTTTGCAGTTTGTTTGATGCATGCCAAAATATGCCTAAAAGACATACGAATACGATTGAATTAGGCATTAATCTGTATGCCTAACAACCTACGATGGATTATTATTCTTTTTTTATTCTACGCTTGTATTGGGGGTAAAGCTAACTAAATTGAAATAATCAAATTTATGCTAATGGGATATGTTGAAAATTGTAATTAAAAAGCGAATAATTGGATTAAATCTAATTTGGACTATATAAATGCCTATTGAACTGATATAATAGAAATTGGACTGTAACGGTAAATTGTATAAATATGATAATTGGAAATCATAATAAACATGTATGGTTTATTTGTAAATTGTGACAGTAATTAGTTGAAAAAGACAGTAAGACTTCAATATAGACATATTGATTTACAATATGTGGGTATTTTACGAGCCTAAAATTATAACGTTAGGCTTTAATATGAACATATTGATTTACAGAGCGTGGGTAAATTACGAGCCTAAAAACTTAAATAAGGCCTGAATATGTACACATTGATCTATAGTATGAAGGTAAATTACGAGCCTAAAATTTAGCATTAGGCTTTAATATGAACATATCAATTTACAACGTGTGGGTAAATTATGGGCCTAATAAAATTTATGTGGAGGCTAAATCAAGGGTTAGAGATTTAAGCCAATTTATTTGTTGTTTGGGATCCATTTCACGTAACATACCCTTTGATCACTTTCGGTCTTAATTAAGAGGCAAAGGCATGCACCATACTGTGTTGGGGATGTAAGTTGGTTCGAGTAGGGGTAAGTAACGAGTGTGTTCTGGTAGTTAATCGTGCGTGCACTAGTCCGATTAGGGAAAATAAGCCACTGTAACACATGTGGATAAGGTTATGCATTTTGCCGATAGGTTAGGGCTTGATAAACCCAAACCCATTCTAGACATAAATTACACGCTTGGTTTGCAGCAGATCGATTTGGTAGTATTAGGAAATTTCCTCCTAATTGTATTTATTTTTCTAAATTTGTAAAAGTGCAAAACAGTCATTATTATCAAATCTTATGATTGAGAACAGTCAAATCTTTCATGTCATTTCTGCAATCTCTGTTCTAATTATTCATTTTTAGTACACATACACTTACCCTTTTATTACACTAGAACTTCTATTTTATCTATTTTCCTTTGCTTATCAATCATGCTAGTAATCACAATAACTCACCAGACTTGTTGTCTGACCTATTTTCCCTTTCCTTCTTTCATTTTTCTTCCTTCTAGGCTTCAGGGAGGAAGCACATAGTTGGATTGCTTGGCTTGTTCTTTCTTGGAGATACTTGTTGAAGATGAATTGTTTTCTTCTTTCATTTCCATGGTTTTATTGTTTCTTTGGCTATTTGGGGAATTTTAATAATTATGTACTCTGTTGTTATTTCTTTTCCAGCGAAGATTTGAGAAATGAAAATTAGAGAAAGTTTGGTTATGATGAATAAATGTTTTTTTTATCATTTTAATATGAATTGTCTTCTTCTTCCACTGTAAATTTTATTTGCTTATGTCTTGTGGAATCTTAGTCTTTGTGATGTTTGTGGCTTTATACCTACAACGCTCCATATTTCTTAATGAGATTCTATATTGGGATAATATTAAGGGATGTGGGGCGTTACTTTTGGTATCAGAGTCTGAAGTTACAAAATCACTAAAATTTTATTGTAAAATAAAACTTTTTGAAAGAAAACCTATTTTTCAAAATTCAAAAGTTATTTTCGAGAATAAATATATCCGTTCTAGTCAAGTTACAACATTCCTTTGATTCCTTCGATTTCTAAATTTCTAAACTTTCTTTTGTGCAACATGTTAGGTGCTCCTAATCTTCCTAAGGTTGTTCCTATCCCCAATTGGTTCCCTTTATATTTAGAAGCTACGTCGCCCGCCGAGGGACACGAACGTGAACAGGTTCCAGCACCCACTGAGGGACACGAACATGCGCAGGCTCCAACAACTGCTGTGATGGTTCCTCCTAACCCACCTGTAGTTATGAATTTTTCTAAGCTTTGTAAGGACTTCTCTAACTTGGGCGGAAGGACTTTTTTTGGAAACCGAGACATTTGTGGAGGCGTGTACCTAGGTTGACTGAGAGGATTTTCAAGTTGTCGGAACTTAAGGATAGGATGAGGGTTCGACTTGCAGCTTGGTAACTTAAGGAGGAAGCTTTGTTTTGGTATGAGACTGTAGTGGCCAAGGGAAGGCATATGGATTGGATCGGATTCAGAAATAGGTTTAAAGAGGAAGTTTCTATCACCTGTTGAGGAAGGAATGCAATTGGAATGATTTTTGAATTTGAAGCAAGGAAATTTGTCGATAAAGGCATATATCAACCAGTTCAATGAGTTATCGAGATTTGGCGTGGATTTGATTAACATAACTAACAAGAAGGCTGTTCGGGTTGCGAGAGGGTGGAATCAACCTCTCCAAGGTTCGGCGATGACTCACATTCCTATAGGAGTGACATATGAGGCATTTATTGAGATGACATTGATGCATGAAGACAAGAAGGAAGAGGTTAAGGATGATAAGAGTTGGGTTCTAAGTTTTCTGGTCCTAAAAAGAATTGTGGAATAAGAAGGATAAGAAGAAGCAAGTTGGGAATCCTTAGAAAGTATAGATCAAGATTGAGATAAGGTGCAATGGATGCAGGATATCAGGGCATCTCATTAGAGATTGCAAGAAATTGATGCGCAAGTGTTTCCACTATGGGAAAGTAGGGCATTTTAGTAGAGCATGTCCATAAAAGGATGGACAAGGGACTAGTACGTCAACAATTCAGTTGTGTGTTGGAGGGAGCTTCGACTAGTAGTGGCCTGGACAGAGGTAGAAAAGTTTATGTTTAATGTTTGATCTCTATCTTTGATTTTCCTGTGTGCACTCTTTTTTATTCAAAAGCTTCTCATTCATTTGTTTCTAGTAATTTAGTTGACTGTTTGCACTTAGAAATCTCATCAGTTGTTGATCCCATAGTAGTTTCAAACCCTATGGGTGCTTCAGTGCACTTATCTATGATTTGTATGGGTTTGAAAATTTATATATTAGTTGTTGAGTTTGATTGTGATGCCTATTTTTTTAGAATTTTCAGGGTATGGGATGATCCTAGGGATAGACTAGTTAGTCATGTATGGTGCTTTACTTAACTGCAAGATGAGGTTCGCTCATTTGATGACATGTAGAGGTAGGATCCTAGAGATTTATTTCGACCCACGAGAGTTGATCATGTTGAGTTTTCTTTACTACCTAGATACTTCTATTGATATTAATTTTGTACCCGCCGTTTGTGAGTATGCAGATGTATTTGAGAAAGTTAGAGTATTTCCTACTAAGAGAGAGGCTGACTTCCAGATTTATCTTAGTTAAAAGGCGAAGCTTGTAATGCTACTGGTTCAGCATATGGCTTCGATGGAACAAAGAGAGTTGAGCAAGGAAGTGGCTAAGCTTTTGGAAAAGATTTCTATTATACGGAGTATTTCAGAGTGGGGGAGGGGCACCGGTTGTCTTTGCCACTAACGTTGATGGTTCCCTCCGCCTATGTGTGGATTATCGAAAGTTGAATAAGCTCACAAAGAGAAATCATTATCCACTCCCTCGAATAGATGATTTGTTTGACCAGTTGGTAAGTGCGTCTGTATTCTCTCGGTTGGACTTAACTACTGATTTCCACCAGTTACGCATGGTAGATGATATCATCGATAAAACCGCATTACGAACTACTTATGGCTTCTTTAAGTGGCTGGTTATGCCTTTTGAGCTAAGCAACACACTAGCTTATTTCATGGACTTGATGACTAGCTTATTCAGTGACACTCTGAATAAGTTTATAGTGGTTTTCGTGGATTATATCCTTGTCTTTTCAAGGAATGAGGATGAGCATGCTTCGCATGTAGGAGAGGTTCTCTGTACTATACGAGTTCATCAGTAGAAGGAGAAATTCTCCAAGTGTCATTTTTGGTGGAAAGAGATGCATTTTTTGGGGAATATGGTCTCAAAGAATGGGTTAGCATTTTATCTCACCAAGATAGTGGCGGTACAGGATTGGAGGTCCCCCAAGAAAGTGGCTGAGGTGAGGAATTTTCTTGGCTTAGCGGGTTACTACAGGAAGTACATTAAGGACTTCGCGTGGATCTCAACACCATTAACCCGACTTACTAAGAAGAGTTTTTCTTTCTCTTGGAATATGGAATGTGAGGATGCCTTTCAAAGATTAAAGAATTCTATCACTAATGCACTGGTTTTGACATTGCCCGATGGATCTAAGATGTTCGCAGTTTATACCGATTCTTGTGGGACTGGTCTAAGCGCAATATTGATGCAGGAGGGTAGAGTGGTGTGCCATGGTAGTAGGTAGCTAAGGGTTCATGAAAGTAATTACCCTATTCACAATTTGGAGTTAACTGCTATAGTATTCGAACTTAAGTCTTGGAGACACTACCTACTTGGCTAGAGGCTCGAGCTTTTTTCATACCACAAGTCACTTAAGTACATGTTCTCTTAGAGGGAGCATAATTTGAGGCAACAAAGGTGGATGGAGTTTTTAGCATAATATGATTTCGAGATTTCTTATACCCTTGAAAAGGGGAATGTAGTGGTTGATGCTTTGTGCAGGAAGAGGGAGACATTCAGCCCATTATTCATTGAGTGGCAAAGTTTGGAGTATATAGCCGCATTCAACTTTCGACCATCTACGGATTTCACTCTCGGATTGTTGGCATCATTGGAGGTGCAACCTACTTTTCTAGAGCAAATTGGGGTGGGGGTAAAGAGAGGATCCCAAGCTTTTGTACATTTTGTAAAGATTGATTAGAGAAGAGATTTCTAGACACCTCTCAGATATGCTTCAGATTTTAGAGGCTGGCTTCGACAGGATGGTAGATTATGTGTACCTCACCGCCGATGATTTGACGAGTGCGGTACTAGCCAAGGCTCATAACTCTCGGATGACTATCAATCCGGGTGGCGATATGATGTATTGTGATATGAAACAAGTCTTCTATTGGATCAACATGAAGAGGAGAATGGCATAGTATGTGGCTAGATACGTAACTTGCCAACGAGTCAAGGCAAAGAAGAAGAAGCCCGGTGGATTGCTTTAGCCTTTGGATTACCATTATGGAAATCGGAGAGCATTTCGATGCATTTTTTGATGGGTTGCTTAAGTCAAGAAAGGGAAACACCATCATTTGGGTCATCGTAGACCAACTGACTAAGAGCGCCCATTTCATCCTAGTTAAGAGTAAGAGGACGATTGCATGATTGGATTCTTTGTAAATTTGCGAGATAGTTAGACTCCATGGTATTCCTTCAAGCATTATGAGTACCAGAGACCCAATTTTCGCTAGTACGTTTCGGAGGATTCTGCAAGAGGCTTTGGGAATGCAACTAAGGTTGAGCATTGCTTATCCCGTTCAGACGGATTGACAGACTGAGAGGATAAATAGGATTTTGGAGTACCTACTGAGGACGTGTATTTTGGACTTCGAAGGGACATGGGAGGATCACTTACCACTCGTGGAATTTGCATATAACAATAGCTTCTAGTCTAGCATTGGCATGACATTCTTCGAGGTCTTGTATGAACGACCTTGCAGATCCCCGACATGGTGGTGAGATTCGACAGACAGACTGCTTCTTGGGCTGAAAAATGATTAGAAAGATCTCCGATAAGGTTGATTTGTGTAATGTCCCGTATTTTCCGTAGTAAGATATTTAATATATTTTATTATTTTAAATATCGATTTGAATTTATTTACGGATTTATAATATATATAATTCGTTATAAATGAAGTTTAAACGTTTAATTTATATATATAATTATAAAATGAACTCGTAACGTCGAGGTAATTCATAATATTGAGTTTAGAACTTCAATTGAATATACAAAATCCATTTTAAGTTGGAACTCTATGAAACAAAGATTGTTTGGATCGATTTGATAATAATTTTCTAATGTAAGAGAAAAATGGAGATTTCGTGTTATAGATTGTGAATTATGTCCAATTCAAAATTTAAAATCGCTATAAATGATAACGTTTATTTAATAAATTTAATTTGATTTAAAAAGAAATTTGACCGTAACTCGAGATAACGATCAAATTAAGACGCGAGACGAATTTAGTTGAATTCGTATTGACGTTTAGAGTTAGGATACATATATAGTTTGTTATTTTTGGAGACCGGTTAATTTGGTGCCTAAAATAGCATTGTTTTACATGTAAAATAGTGTTGTTTAACACGTAAAATGGAATAACAAATTATCAAATGAACTCCATTTTTAGCGAAACTAATTTTATTAAATCCGAAATGATGAGTTCTTGTAGTGTTTCAAGTTTCAAGTTATTTGGATTTATTTTGTGATCGTGGTAAATTTAAACGTGTGTTTTCACCTGTGAATTTATAAAGGAATTTTCACAAATGATGTCGGAATTCGATGAAACCTGTCCGGAATATTTTTCTATGCTAAGATTAGTGGTTTCACCTCGATTGGAGATCATATGTGTTGGTTTTAATGCGATACTTCATAGCGAAGTTTCGTAAAATATTATATTAATTTATTTCACCCTATAAATAATGCTACCCACCCAATACCCTAATTCATTTCTTTACTGGTCAACGTAATGTATGAGCCGCCCACTTGAAACGATTAATGGCCAGTGATCATTCCATATCTTTTCTGTTAAATATTGAAATCCACATAGCAAAATAAAAAACTCTCTTCTGCAATGTTGTTTGTCTCATTAAGACCTCTCTATCCAACATCTATGATCATGTTTAGAGTCGTGAGATGGCCAGAAACCTTCTCGAAACAACCGATGGTTAGAGGAGTACTGCTGTTAATTGGTGATGAATGGCAAAGCACGACGTCGGGCGGTGGAAGAGAAAGCATGGGCGCTTGCAGTGGCATGTCCAGGTCGAAGTTCGGTTGTGTGATGAAGGATATGCGGTGAATATATTTTTTGTTGCGTGCGCACTTTGGTTTGAAATGAAGAATGCAGAAGATTGGGAAGGGTAAACAAAGGCAGCATCATTCGGGAAACATGGACGTGCGTGGAATGTATAATGTGTGCATGGGGAAGATGGCGGTGCTGTAGCGTGAGAGTTGTGTCTTGTGTGGTGAGGCATTATGGAGTGAACGGGACATGAGGATTGGAGGGAAAAAATGCATGGGTTTTGTTTCAACGTGTAGGTACAGGGAAGTCAGGCACAAATTATATTATTGAAGCATGGTTTTCGTGTGAAGCAAAAGAAGACTGGATGCGTTTTTCCAGGAACAAACAATGCCAGTGGGATAAGGAAGTTTCATTTAAAATTGGAAGCAGTAAAGAAATGAAGACGGGAACAAAATTGGAACCAAAGAAAGTAGGAGCAAAACTGTAGGGAAAAGAAGAAAAGGGTATCGAGCAAAACAACAAAGTGGCCATGGGTTTTGGAAATTTAATACTGGGGAATAGTTTAAATGGTAAAGAAGTCACATGGGTCAAAGGAGTTTCCAACATGGCAAGGAAGAAATAAAGACGCGGCATTTTGTTTTGAACAGGCAGCAAGGGATCAGGGATGAACGAAGATAAATGGGTACGACAAAGCCTATATTTTATTTATGACTAAGTTTAAATTAGAACATATATACACCAACTATGAAACATGAAATTGGCTAGTGGTTTTGGCGGCTTTTGTTTAGTGTGTGGGGGTTAATGTCAGGTAGAGCAATAATATTCAACCAGGCAAAACAAAGATGAGACAATAGAAACAAATCGTGAACAATAACATTTATACGGATACACAGCATGACTGCCGTGAAGAGAAAAAAGGGATCGGCAAAGTTATGTGTGAATAATAGAAAATCCACATGGATGATGAAATGGACAAGATCAGACACCTTTGATCAACAGTACAAGTTAATAAGTTAGCTCGTTTCCTTTTATTTGAGCCAGCAGGTTTGAGTCTCGACTGATAGAAAATTTCATGCATGAAAGAAAATATGGCGTGAGGAAGAAGATTGGAGTGGATAAGACGTGCAAACCGGTTTGTTGTGCGCGATGAAACCAGTGGTAGGAAGAAGTACGTGTGCACTGTAGGACGCGACGTGATGCTGAAGTAAGAAACGTTTGGGGCCTCTTTCGAGGACTAAAACAACGTAAACATGGTTTTATAATTAACGTTAATTTGATATAATTAGGATAAATAAATTAATTAATTTATATTTTATACACTGTTAATTGTATAACTTTTTATAACATTACCAGAATCCGAGCAAGCAAGCTATACCGAAATCATGGTGACAAGCAGAAGTACGTGTGCACTGTAGGACGCGACGTGATGCTGAAGTAAGAAACGTTTGGGGCCTCTTTCGAGGACTAAAACAACGTAAACATGGTTTTATAATTAACGTTAATTTGATATAATTAGGATAAATAAATTAATTAATTTATATTTTATACACTGTTAATTGTATAACTTTTTATAACATTACCAGAATCCGAGCAAGCAAGCTATACCGAAATCATGGTGACAAGCAGAACATTTTGGAACTAATCTGGACAGTGCAGGAGACAACTAGGATTTACCGTTAAATTAAACGACTGTTTAATTTAACTGTAACCGAACCGTAATCGAATCAAATCAAAGTGAATATAACTCACTCAGTTTTTATCCCACTTATATTTTATATAAGTCAGATTTTATTTTGTGTGCTATGGTCGATAATTGTTTACTGTGTACTAAATATTATTTGTATTGGAAATCGGTTTATTTAAATGTACTTTATTTTAAACGAAAAATCTAATCGTTATTTTAACGATTATTTCCAAACGTGGTAACTTACCTTGTTGGTTACATTTATAATTATATAAACGTTTTAAATTTAAAAATGGATGATTGGATTACTGTTATTATTTATTGTTAAATATTATATCTGTTTGTTGAATCGAATATTATTATTTGAGATAACGTATTTGGATGCAGGGAAACAGGTTGGAGGGGCCCAACTGGATTCCTCAAATTTATTATTATTTTCATATTACCATTATATTAACTGTTTACCCAATATGGATTGGACAAATGATATAATTGTTGATTGGAATTCAAGGTTTGTGTATTTTTAATCAATGGGCAGTATTGGTTGAGTAATTGGCATCGGATGGCTTGAAAATCAACCAGTTTATAAATATGGATTTACCATCGGTGAATCGATAGAAACGAAGTTATAAAATTTATTTTACAACTGAAAATAGTTTTTTAAATCTATTAGTTTGGAATGTAAGTTTATTAAACAGGAAATAAATATTTTTTATTTTTTATTTAAATTATAAGGAATTGTTATATGAATTTATAAAATAAATTCTTATGTTAATAAGAATCATAAGCAAATGAGCAGAAATTTATTATTTATTTTAGTTAGTAAAGCAGTTAACTACTTTATAGTATTTAGTGCTGAAGGAAGTTTATTATTTAATTTAAGAGATTAGTTTTTAAAAGTGAAATGATTTAAGTAAGAAATCGGTAATGTAATGGAATATAGTTAAATTATGAAAAGAGTTTATGATCGGGTATATGTTTTAAAACCCGAGCTTTGGGAATTAAGTTATGAAAGAGGTTGTAAGCAAATACGATGGTTTTAAATAAATTTTACGTAACATTTGGATTTAAGTAAAAAGAAATCGAGATATAAAAGGGATTTATATTAAACCTGAGTTTATAATAAGATTTATAAAAGAGATGTGGAGTTAAAACGTCGATTTTAAATAGGTGAGACTTAACAATGAAATTAAGTGAAACGAATGGAATTGAAACGAGATTGTCAAAATGAAAAAAATGGTCAAATGGATTATAAGTGAAATAAAATGAGTTGATGAGGAGTTAAGATAAGAAATTAATCGATTTGAACCTAACTAGAGATTGGTTGAGTTGAGTGATTTTCTAAGTGTTAATCTGATGTCGATTTCGGTCTTTGGGGTTGATACTTAGGGAATTATTCTCTTTCCAATTTACGGTCAGGGACTTATGAATGTTGAAGTAAGAAGATTAATGTTGTTTTACAAATATTGGAATATTTAAATCAATCGTTTATTTAATTATCTTTGATTAAATAAGCCAAATGATGCTGAGTACTGAAGTAGTAAATATATTTTTATTTTATGACTAAATGGTTGTTTATTTGATAGTTAAATAACCGACTATCAAATCTGGCCGATACGATTGTTGGTACGAAAAGACCAGGGTCGAATTTATATTCGAATACCATCCCGACCAGCAAATACGAAAATGTGGAAGACATCAGATGCCGATCGAGACGAAGTAATCAAAGACTGTTGATCTTCATAAATGGAAGAGCCACTTAAAATCTCTCAGTCGACACGGAGATATATTGGGGTGCTGTCATGGTTGAAATCTACGGATTTGCAAGTACTACTCGCTATTGATCTCTAGATTGATTCCTAGGATGTAGTAGGAGGGTACCTTCGGTTCATCCTGTTCCTGGATGACTTGTATGGATAGATGCCTTATAGAGTATTTCTTAAGAGTCGCGTATATTGATTTTTACAAACGTATCTCTGTTGGTTGCGGAGAAGACTCTTCTCTTAGCTTAATCGCCAGATTATTTTTGTGGACGTCAATTAGTGATTTGACGGATTTTACAATGTGGCATTCAAAGTGAATGGTGATCTGTTGTTCTAAAGGTATTGTTAAACCTCAAGCCTCTTCAACTGGGAAATGAAACAAATCAAGCAAGTAGCATGGGTAAGTGGGTTCCCCCCAAGTAGGGTGTATAATCACCTATTTAGAGAAATTCATTTCATTCTTTATTATATTTCGATGTGATCCTTTTCGGGAAACGGTGGTTTGAGCCCAACCATTGGTGATATATATTCGATACACTCAAGCAAATGAGTGGTCGGTCATGTGTGGCCAGGTTGGAAGATGTTCTTGTTGAACCCAGTGTATTCCCCTCTAGAGATACACTATCAAAAGGTAGTTCCATATCTTGTCATAGTTGGAAATCCATTCTCCAATAAGAGCCTGCGGTTTTGTTTATATATTATGTATGTGGAATGTGAGATGCAAGCGTTTGCGCTAGATTGATAACCAAGTGAAGATAACCAAGTAATATTAATATTGAAAATTAATTAAAGTTAATCAAAGTTGAATGATTTGATTGGGTTGATTGTGCATTATTTGTTGTTTGTTAGATTAGGTGTATATATACACATTAACAATTTAAAAAGAGTTGAATGATTAGAGCTAAATTCCTGTATAAAAAATTGAATGAATCTAATATGATTTGAAATTAATGATTAACCCTGTATTTGCAAGTAAACGATGTCATGTGTTTGGTTTTGGGATTTTTTGTTGTTCAACTTGTTAATCAATGAAATATTATTTAGAATTACATGTAATTGTTACTTACATGTTGAATGGAGTTGAATACAGGTGCTAGAAGGCTTTGAGGTTGATTTTGGTTGCGTAGATTGCTTGTAAATTGAGTAAATATGCTCAATAGCGCTTATACAAGGTACGCCTACGCGAAATTATAAGTTTTGGATTTTGAGTTTTATTTTTCTGACCATGTGGGTCGATGTATATATATTATTTGTTCATGCGATATCGCAGAAGTTACTTTGTACAGGGGAAACTCTGCCAAATTTTTCTAGGAATTTTATATGTTACAAAATTTTTGATATTTTTGAAAAGTTTTTAAATTGGTTTCGATTTAAAATAAATTGAATTTTAGAAAAGATAATGGGTTGTAGCATTTCTTTTACCGTAGTAATTTCGGGGATGAAATTCTTTTAAGGGGGAAGGAATGTAATGCCCCGTATTTTCCACAGTAAGATATTTAGTATATTTTATTATTTTAAATACTGATTTGGAATTTATTTATGGATATATATTATATATAATTCTTTATTAAACGAAGTTTAAACTTTTAACTTATATATATAGTTATAAAACAAACTTGTAACATCGTGGTAGTTCGTAATAATGAGTTTAGACCTTCTATTGAATATAAAGAATCCATTTTAAGACGGAACTCTATGAAACAAGAATCGCCTGGATCGATTTGATAATAATTTTGTAATGTAAGAGAAAAATAGAGATTTCGTGTTATGGATTGTGGATTATGTCCAGTTCAAATTTTAAAATAGTCGCTATAAAAATCGTTATAAACGATAACGTTTATTTAATAAATTTAATTCAAATTAAAAAGGAATTTGAGCATAACTCGAGATAACGATCGAATTAAGATGCGAAACGAATTCCCTTGAATTCATATTGATGTTTAGAGTAAGAATACATATATAGTTTAGTGTTGTTTAACGCATAAAATTGTATAACAAATTACCAAGCAAACTCCATTTTCAGCGAAACATATTCATTAAATATGAAATGATGAGGTCTCGTAGTGTGTCAAGTTATTTGGATTTATTTTGTGATCGTGGTAAATTTAAACGCGTGTTTTCACTTGTGAATTTATAAAGGACTTTTCTTAAATGATATCAGAATTCAACGAAACTTGTCCCAACGTGTCCGAAATATTTTTCTATGCTAAGATTAGGAGTTTCACCTCGACTAGAGATCGTATGTGTCAGTTTTAACGCGTTACTTCATAGCGAAGTTTCGTTAAAATATTTTATTAATTTATTATCACCCTATAAATAATGCTACCTACCCAATACCCTAATTCTTTTCTTTGTTGGTCAACGTAATGTATGAGCTGCCGCTTGAAATGATTAATGGCCAAATCATTCCATCTCTTTTCTATTAAATATCGAAATCCACAGAGCGAAATTAAAAACTCTCGTCTACAATGTTGTTTGTCTCATCAAGACCTCTCTAACGAACGGCTATGATTACGTTTCAAGCCGTGAGATGGCAAGAAACCTTCTCGAAACCGCCGATGGTTAGAGGATTACTGCTGTTAACGGTGATGAATGGTGAAGTGCGACATTGGGCAGTAGAAGAGAAAGCATGGGCGGTTGCAGTGGCATGTCCCGATCGAAGTTCGGTTGTGTGATGAAGGATTTGCGGTAATTTTTTTTGCTACGTGCGTACTTTCGTTTGAAATGAAGAATCCGGAAGGTTGGGAAAGGTAAACGAAGGCAGCAGCATTCGGAAAACGTGGATGTGCGTGGAATGTATAATGCGCGCATGGGGAAGATGTCGTTCTGTAGCATGAGAGTTGTGTCTTGCGTGGTGAGGCATTATGGAAGCGAATGGGTCAGGAGGACTGGAGGAACAAATGCATGGGTTTTGTTTCAACGTGAAGGTATAGGGAAGTTAGGAACAAATTATATTATTGAAGCATGGTTTTTGCGTGAAGCAGAAGAAGACTGGATGTGTTTTACCAGGAACAAACAATGTCATGTGGATAATGCGGTTTCATTTCAAATTGAAGCACTAAAGAAATGAAGCCGAGGAAAAGAAGAAAATGGTATCGAGTAAAACAGTAAAGTGGCCATGGGTTTTAGAAATTAATACTGGGGAATAGTTTGAACGATAAAGAAGTCGCATGGGTCAAAGGAGTTTCCAACGTGGCAATGAAGAAATAAAGATAAGGCATTTTTTTTTGAACAGGCACCAATGGATCAGGGATGAATGAAGATAAATGGGTAAGGTAAAGCCCATATTTTATTTATAATTAAGTTTAAATTAGAATATATATACACCAACTATGAGACGTGAAATTGGCAGGTGGTTTTGGCGAGCTTTTGTTTAGTGCGTAGGGGTTAATGTCAAGTAGAGCAACAATATTCGATCAAGCAAAACGAAGATGAATCAATGGAAACAAAACATGAAATATAACATTTATATGGATACACAACATGACTTCCGTGAAGAGCAAAAAGAGATCGACAAAGTTATACGTGAATAATAGGAAAGCCACATGGATGATGAAATGGACAAGATCGGACAACTTGGATCAACAGTACGTGTTAATAAGTTAGCTCGTTTCCTCTTACTTAAGGCAACAGGTTTGGGTCTCGACTGATAGAAAATATCATGCATGATGAAAACATGGCGTGAGGAAGAAGATTGGAGTGGGTAGGACGTGCAAATCGGTTTGTTGTGCGCGATGAAACTGGTGGTAGGAAGAAGTACCTGTGCACTGTAGGACGCGATGTGATGCCGAAGTAAGAAACATTTGGGCCTCTTTCCAGGACTAGAACAATGTAAACATGGTTATATAATTAACGTTAATTTGATTTAATTAGGAAAAATTAATTAATTACTATTGTATATGCTTTTAATTGTATAACTTTTTATAACATTATCAGAATCCGACCAAACAAGCTATACCGAAATCGTGGTGACAAGCAGAACATTTTGGAACTGATCTGGATAGTGCAGGAGACAACTGGGATTTACTATCATTAAACGACTATTTAATTTAACTGTAACCGAACTATAATCGAATCGAATCAACGTGAGTATAACTCACTCAGTTTTTATCCCGTTTACATTTTATATAAGTTGGGTTTTATTTTGTGTGCTATGGTCGATAATTGTTTGCTGTGTGCTAAATATTATTTATATTGGAAATTGGTTGATTTAAATGTTCGTTTATTTTAAATGAAAAATCTAATCATTATTTTAATGATTATTTCCAAATGTGGTAACTTACCTTGTTGGTTACATTTATAATAATATAATTGTTTTAAATTTGTATGGATGATTGGATTACTATTATTATTTATTGTTAAATATTATATCTGTTTATTAAATCGAATAATATTATTTGAGATAACATATTTGGATGCAGGGGAATAGGTTGGAGGGATCCTACTGGATTCCTTAAATTTATTATTACTTTCTTATTACCTTCATATGAATTGTTTACCTAATATGGATTGGACTAATTGATTTAGTTGTTGAATGGCATTCAATGTTTGTGTCTTTTTAAGCAATGGGCAGTATAGATGGAGTAATTGGCATCAGATGTCTTGAAAATCAATCGATTTAGAAATATGGTTTTACCATCGGTGAATCGACAGAAATGAAGTTATAAAATTTAGTTTACAACTGAAAATAGATTTCTAAATCTATTATTTTGGAATGGAACTTTATTAAACAGGAAATAAATATTTATTATTTAAATTATAAGGAATTGTTATATGAATTTATAAAATAAATTCTTATGTTAATAAGAATCATAAGAAGATGAGCATAAATTTATTATTTATTTTAGTTAATAAAGTAGTTAACTAATTTTACTGTATTTAGTGCTGAAGGAAATTTATTATTTAATATAAGAGATTAGTTTTTAAACGGGAAATGATTTAAATAAGAAATCGATAATGTAATGGAATATAGTTAAATTGTGAAAAGAGTTTATGATAGGATATATATTTTAAAACCCGAGCTTTGGGAATTAAGTGATGAAAGAGGTTGTAAGCGAATACGATGGTTTTAAATAAATGTTTACGTAACATTTGGATTTAAGAAAAAAGAAATCGAGATATAAAAGGGATTTGATTAAGATTTATAAAAGAGTTGTGGAGTTAAAACGTCGATTTTAAATAGGTGAGACTTAATAATGAAATTAAGTGAAACGAATGGAATTGAAACGAGATTGTCAAAATGAAGGTCGAATGGATTATAAGTGAAATAAAATGGGTTGATGAGGAGTTAAGATAAGAAATTAAATAGTTGGAACCTAACTAGAGATTGGTTGAGTTGAGTGATTTTCTAAGTGTTAATCTGATGTTGATTTCGGTCTTCGGGGTTGATACGTAGGGAACTATTCTCTTACCAATTTACAGGGACTAATGAAAGTTGAAATAAGAAATGTAATGTTGTTTACCAAATAGTGGAATATTTAAATCAATCATTTATTTAATTATCTTTGATTAAATAAGCCAAATGATGATGAGTACTGAACTAGTAAATATATTTTTATTTTATAACTGAATGGTTGTTTATTTGATAGTTAAATAACCTACTATCAAATCTGGCCAATACGATTGTTGGTACGGAAAGACCGAGATCGAATTTATATTCGAATACCATTCGGACCAGCAAATACGAAAATGTGGAAGACATAATATGCTGATCGAGACAAAGTAACCGAAGACCGTTGATCTTCATAAATGGAAGAGCCACTTAAAATATCTGAGACGATGCAGATATATACTGGGATTCTATCATGGTTGAAATCTACAGATTTGCAAGTACTACTTGTTACTGATCTCTAGGGTGATGCCTAGAATGTAGTAGGAGGGTACCTTCGGTTCAACCTGTTCCTGGATGACTTGTATGGACATATGTCTGATAGAGTATTTATTAAGAGTCACGTATATTGATTTCTACAAACGTATCTCCGTTGGTTTCGGGGAAGACTCTTATCTTAGCTTAATTCCTAAAATATTTTTATGGACGTTGATTAGTGATTTGACAGATCTGACAATGTGGCATTCAAAGTGAATGGTGATTAGTTGTTCTAAAGGTAGTGTTAAACCTCAAGCCTCTTCAACTAGGAAATGACAAAAATCGGGCTAGTAGCATGGCTAAGTGGGTCTCTCCCAAGTAGGGTGTATAATCACCAATCTAGAGAAATTCATTTCATTTTTTAATCTATTTCGATGCTGTTCCTTTTTTGGGAAACGGTGGTTTGAGCCCAACCATTGGTGATATATATTCGATACACTCAAGCAAAATGAGTGGTCGGTCATGTATGGCCGGGTTGCAAGGTGTTCTTGTTGAACCTAGTATATTCCCCTCTAAAGATACACTATCGGAAGGTGGTTCCATACCTTGTCATAGTTGGAAATATAATCTCCAATAAGAGCCCGCATTATATATTATGTATGTGGAACGTGAGATGCAGGCGTTTCCTCTAAATTGATATTTATTTGTATTTAGACACTATTATAATATCAGAATAAGATATGAGTTCTAAATTGTTTCGGGTTATCGTAAGATAAAAACCATCTGTGTTTATGTGTGGATCGGTCTTACGATTATCTTTTTTTTCGAAAGGAAATATTTTGAGTTTAAAATCAAGTAGGGTGTTTTTTAAAAACTTAGATAGTTTTCTCACCTTGGTTCAGCAGACTGATCCAGCGTTTTGTAATTCTCCGGTTAGACCGGGTTTTTTAGGTTCATGTTAAGATGCTATAGATTTCAGAATACGTGCTGGAGGAGTTTAGACGTATATATCTAGTGTGTGTTCCGCTGTGTGTTGTACATAAGGACATATTATTATAACTGTCCAGATGTATTGATGTACTCTGGCGATTATAAGTTTTATTTCAAAGCTCTCAATAAAGTTTTATTTCTATATTCTATTTTATTCCGCTATGATGTGAGACTCTGATGTTGTTGTGTTCTTCTTCTTCTATTCTAATATTTCTTTCTTTCTTAGCTCACCCTCTAATTTCTTTCTATTAACTATCTGGTGTTTTCGATACTTGAATTCTGGCAAGTAATACGAGTTTATGTATTATTATTGAAATCCGGACATCGAATCCCGTCGGATCGTTACAATTTGATTAGGAGGAGGATGAACGTGGCACATGATAGAAAAAGTTCATATGCAGACAAAAGAAGGATCAACCTAAAGTTTGTTATTGGATATTTTGTTTTTATTAAGGTTTTGCCGTTGGGGAACGTGGTGAGGTTTGGTTCGACCAACAAGTTTGCATCGAGGTTCGTTCGACCATTCCCTATCATGAAGAGAGTAGGGAAGAAGGATTATAGGTTTCAACTACTAGAGAGGTTATCGAGTGTTCACGACGTATTACATGTATCACACTTATGAAATTGCCTACACATTTCAGTAGTAGTAATAAAGCCTAGCACATTAGAGGACCTGGAGGTCGAGCGGGAGACATACATTTAGTGAGCACCTACGTGGATCCTTGGTTTTGAGACCAGAATAAGGAGGTGAGGCTTGTTAATGTGCGGTGGGGAGACGATGATAGCAAGGCCACTTGGAAACCGAGGAGAATATGTGTATTTCTTATCCATATCTTTTTGATGGTACATTCCAACCTTTTACCATCTTTAGTTATTATGTTCTACCTTTCAAATTCCTTTGAATTTGATGTTAAGAGGAACCTATAGATGATAGAATATGGTTGAAACATGTTGTGTTTAATATTCGCAAATGGATGCAAGTGTTTGCAAGTAAATGCATACACACACTAGGCACTATGATCAATTGAATAAAACACTTGCATATTCATATGGATGTATGTGCATTTTATTTATTTTATTTATGTAGCTGTAATATATGGATGTCATTGTATGGTTGTTGCATGTGGATGGTGTTTGATGCATGCTTATAGAATTATTTGTTATCATTAGGATTTTTGCATACATTTGGATGCATGACACAAACATAATTGCATAAAAAGGAGGACAAATGCATCCGTAGACCACCTAATCTTTTGCATTAGTTTGGACCATATATACTACACAATTGTATAAGTACATAAATTTCATTAGATAAACTAAGGACAATATTTGCCAGCGGATGATGGATGAGCTGATGGATGTAGAAAATACTTATATGATTTTTCCACCTTAGAGATTTTGTGGATAAAATCCTTTAAGGAGGGGAGAATGTAACAATCCAAAATTTAACAGATAGTAAATTAATTAACAAATTTATTTAATTAAATTATAAGTTGGAAAATAATGGGAATTGGGCAAAGGGATTTGCGCCATTGGGTCTGTGATGATTTCTTGGTTCAGATAGACATTTGGTTTGCGTAAAACAGACTTAAAACGAAGAAGTTATGACAAATAGAAGTTTGAATTTCAAATCCAAAATGCAATAAACAAATAATTTTTTAAATAAAAATACATATAAAGTATACGTTGGAACTGGGATGACCCAGTCCCAGGCGGAGTCGGCCATGAGTCGACCCAAGCCATATATGGGTCGACCCATTTGGGTAATGGGTCGACCAAGTATATGGTCATGCACGATGTCATGCCTGGCACTTAATTGTAGAATCTGGAGGCTTAAAGACTTTTCTTTGCATCTGACGTTCAAGATGAAAAACTTAATATTCAATGGCCAAGGTCATTCTACTCTAACGATAAATAAGAGCCCTTCCCCATTCCACATTTCTTTGTACCTATGCCTCCTCTACATCGTTTTTCCTCCAAATAAAAATAGAGTTTTAGAATAAGATTTGTTTTTGTGCATATTCTGGAAAGTGGATTATTTATGTTTGGGTGATTTCTACTGGGGCCTTTGGAAAAGCTAATTTCGGTGAGATTATCGTGATTATCCAGATTTTTGACAAGTTAAAGATAAATCTGGACAATATTAGTTTTATATAATTTCAGACCTGAGTTATTCGTAGACTATTTATAGATTCAGATTATTTACATCTATTTTTTTGATTTGATTTTCCCTTGTTTACCTTTTTTAAACCCTTCTGTCTATTTCTACAATTTCTGTTTAGATTGTTGCAAAATATTATTTTCATATCTCTTTTCCCTATTCTATTTCTAGTTTTGCAGTTTGTTTCAGGTATGCCAAAATATTCCTGAAAGGCACATGGATACGATTGTATTAGACATAAAACTGTATGCCTACTGTCCTACGACAAATTATTAATCTTTTTCTTTTATACTACGCTTGGATTGGGGTAAACTAATTGAATTGAAATAATCAAATTTAAGCTAAACTGGATATGTTGAAGACTACAATTAAAAAGGGAATAATTGGATTAATTCTGATTAGGACTGTATAAATGCCTATTGAACGTATATGAAAGAAATTGGACTGTAATCAGTAAATTGCATAAATATGATAATTGGAAATCATAATAAACATGTATGGTTTATTTGTAAATTAGGACAATGATTAATTGAAAAAGACGGTAAGTCTTAATATGGATATATTAATTTACAGTGTGTGGGTAAATTACGAGCCTAAAATTATAGCGTTAGGCTTTATAATGAACATATTGATTTACAGTATGTAGGTAAATTATGAGCCAAAAAACTTGAATAAGGCCTTAATATGTACATATTGATTTACAGTGTATGGGTAAATTACGAGCCTAAAATTCAGCATAAGGCTTTAATATGAACATATTGATTTACAACGTGTAGGTAAATTACGGGCCTAATAAATTTTGTATGGGGGCCAAATTGAGGGTTGGTAAGTTGAGCCAAGTTATTTGTTGGTTTAGATCCATTCCATGCTGTGTATCATTTTATCACTTTCGATCTCAATTAAGAGGCGAGGGCACGCACCATGCTGTGTTGTGGATGTAAGTTGGTCCAAGTAGGTGTGAGTACGAGTGTGTTCCGGCGGGTCATTGCGCGTAAATTGGTCTGATTGAGGAAAATAAGCCAATGTAGCTGCTGTGGATAAGGTTATGTCTTTTTCTATTGGGCTAGGGCCTGATAAACCCAAACCCATAGCGGGCATATATTATTTACATTTTGGTTGGAAACCGACCGATTGGGTTGTATTAGGAAATTTCCTCCTAATTATATTTGTTGTTTCGAATTTGTCGAAGTGTAAAACAGTCATCATTATCAAATCTTATGAATGAGAACAGTCAAATAATTTATGTCATTTCTGCTATCTCAATTCTAATTATTCACTTTTTGGTGTACACATACACTTGCCCTCTTATTACACTAGAACTACAATTTTATCTATTATTCCTTTGCTTATCTGTGACGGCCTGTTCTGCACCAGCCGACACTTCCCAAGAAATGCGCAGTGCCATTGTCCAACCAGCACGGGACAATCGTTAAAGGAAAAGGGTTTGAAACTATGAATCACCAAAGAACCTATAGTATGTCTCACAGCGCATGAAATAAAATATAATAATAACATAACTTTGACATAAAACAGGCGAGACAGTGTATAAGCCTAAAACTAAACCATCATAGCAGCGGAAATCCAAATACAGCTTATGTTCCACATCATCATTATTACAACTTTAAAATATTGTCTCTAAAGCAAAACGAGAAAGGTACACTACTAATACCCAAAGTAGTGACCAGCAGCGACACAAGGAGATTTTATGTATATATATCATACGTGGAAGCCTCCTGCTCGTCTCCTGTACAGCTACTCGTGCTTAATCACCTGACCTGTCTCTAGTCTACCTGTTTAAGAGCACCCAGAGTAATAAGAAGAGACATAAAACTCTGGGTTAGATAAAAGTCTGCTATGAGCGATAAGCAGCAAAACAGAACAATAACAGGTATACTAAACCATACCTGAACCTGCAACCAAAGAGTAAGCACACAAGATGTACAATACTCTAAGGTGACACTAACATATGGTGTAAAGACACGGGGAAGGGGGTGTGCATGTCATGGTGATGTCAAACAATCAAGCATAACAACCATCTCACATCTCTCACTCAGTGCGTAAAGCATACGATATCCACTGCTTTGACCACCCAAATCCTTTGCTATGATCACTCTGCCCCATAGAGTCATGATGGCTCCACTGCACTGATCCATAGCCACTAATCCCTTGCTATGTCCACTCTGCCCCATGAAGTCATGACGACTCCACTGCACTGGCTCATAGCCATGCTACGATCACTCTACCCCATGGAGTAATAACTACCCCACTGCATTGATCCGTAGCCTATCATCCGTCTTGGTAGTGACTCAAAGTATGGAAGTCGATAGCCCCTTAGCACACGTCCTGCAGCAAAGCCCAATTCATGAAGTTAACTCGTTGGTTCCCAACTGGATCCTGAGTTCTACTTCCTATTTGGACTACCTTTGCATCTCGGGTTTTGGTCTCCCCCCAAATAGGTTTAGTCCTTCTTCTCATCTTCGGTTCGGTCGTGATTACCTTTCCCTGGCGGTTCGGCTCGTAGTACCTCGACATAGTCCCACACGTGGTTCCCCTTCTTCCCATGTTCGGTTTGGGTCATGGCTTCCTGCTCGTGCGGGTCGGGTCATGATACTCCAGGCTGAGTTGTGGTACCACACTGGTTCAGATCGTGCCATTTTCAACAGATCGGGTCAGAGTTGCATGGTGCTCCACGGTTCGATCCGGGTCGGGTCGTGGTCTTCAAGTGCGAGAAGTTCATGACACACTCTAGATGCCAGCGGTTAGGGTCGTGGGATGCTCCACGAGAGGGCCGGTTCGGAAGGGTGCGATCCATTCCGGTTTCCTGCACAATTTTCTACACTTTGTTCAGCGAGCTGTTTACGCCATACAACGGCGTTTTCGACCAATCTAACTTCACCAATCAATCATAAAGCATTCCAAACAGTCATAGCAACATATAACATCAACCATTACCACCAAAATGATAAATAACCATGTCAAAATGGATCAAACATACCCCAAAACCCATAATATCCCCTTAATCATGCTTAACCATAACTAATGATAAGATTAGCAAAACATATCCAAATTAAACCAAATATCTAACAGAGGCTTTAAATAATATTTTAGAATTTCTGAATATTCTTCCAGGATTTAATAATGCATAAATTCGCTAATTAACACTTATTACGCTTAATTAGCCGTAATTAGTGAAAAACCATGCAAATCACTCACCTTAGCCATAAATTAATCTTAGATCTGAACCTTGCTACTGTTATAGGTCGAATTCCAATGCTTTGCAGCAGCCCCAACTCTGATTTGGTGCTATTTCTCCTTGATTTGACATAGATTATGCTAAAAATTGATTAAACAGTGATTAGAAGGTGATTTGGGTGTTGGAGGCTATTGTTAGGGTTGAAGAGAGGCAAGTGGAGGCTGGAAAATGACAAAGAAAAGGTTTTATAACCTAATCAGTCCTCATATAGCTCTAATCCCGAAATCCCCCAATGGGCCTAGCTGCTAATCACCCGGTTAAGCCCAATTAAGCTATTTTTCACTTTCTAAACCATAATTAAGCCATATCTACCAAACGGTAAGTCCGTTTGACTAATGTGACCACTTTACAGAAAGGTAAACCATCATCCGAATCTAGTGGAAGTGGTTTCAGGTGAAAACTCCTTACCAATCAAAAGTTATGAGCAAAACAAGATTCGCCAGGGGCCAAACGGTCATTTAAAAATTGGCAAAAATCGTGAACATGGGAAATGACCCCAACAGTCGTTCCCCAAAGTTACACGACCATACGACTTCGTATGAGAAAGAAATAAATATTCTATGATCCTTCGATACGTAGAATGCGGGTCATTACACTCTCTCCCCTTAAGAAATTTTGCCCTCGAAATTCCTTAACCAAAAACATATAAAGGTGTTCTGCATGCCTATCAGTCATTCACAAACAATCAAACTCACAAAACAAACAAAACAAACATATCCTAGCATGCGAAAAGACTAAATCGCAGTTTAAAATCTTACCGGGCAAAGAGTTCTGGATACGTCTTCCTAATACTCTCCTATGTCTCCCAAGTACAGTCATTCTCATCCTCGCCCTACTGAACATTGACTAGATTCACTACTTTCCTTTGAAGTTGCTTCGTATCGTAATCGACAATATGAATCGGCTTGCGGTTCCCAACCGCCTCAGGTTCTACTTCGACATCATCCAACTGATCAGGTGAAATAGTCACATCGGGGTCGTGCATGAATTTCTTTAACTGAAAAACATGAAATACGTTATGAACTCCTGCCATCTTGTCTGGCAACTCAACTTTATATGCCAAATTCCCAACTTGCTCGAGGACTGGGAATGGACCAACAAATCTTGGTGCAAACTTGCCTTTCCTACCAAATCGGATCAAGCTCTTTAACAGAGAAATCTTGATAAATACCAAGTCGCCAATGGAGAATTTTAAATGTCTTCTCCTCTTATTAGCATAACTCTTCTGCCTAACTTGAGCAGCCTTCATTTAGTGTTGGATAACCTTGATCCTGTCTGAGGTTTCTCTTATCAAATCTGGTCCAAGCACAAATTTCTCACCGGTTTCTTACCAAAATGATGGTGAGTTACACGGTCTTCTGTACAAAGCTTCAAACGGAGCCATACCAATACTGGACTGGTAACTATTATTATATGCGAATTCAACCAGATGCAAATGGTCATCCCATGACCCTCCAAAATCCAATATACAAGCTCTCAATAGATCTTCTAATACTCGATTCACCCTCTCTGTCTGACTGTGGTTTGAGGATGGTACGCGGTACTGAGATGTAATTCTGATCCTAACGCCTCCTGTAAGCTCTTCCAAAATCCAATAGTAAACAACGGATCTCGGTCGCTCACAATACCTTTAGGTATTCCATGAAATCTCACTACCCACTTCATATATAGTTCTGCTAACTTAGCTGTTGTTCTATGACTTGACAGGTATAAACCTTGCACTCTTAGTTAATCGGTCCACAATCACCCAAATACTATCATGGCCTGATCTAGTCTTTGGTAACCCAACGATGAAATCCATTGAAACTTGTTCCCATTTCCATTCGGGAATTTCCAATGGTTGTAACAAACCACTAGGCTTCCTTTGCTCAGCTTTTACTAGCTGGTAGTTCATGCATTTGGATATAAACTTCCCAACGTCTCTTTTCATCCCTTCCCAGTAGTAGGTCTGCTTCATGTCTCGGTACATTTTATTACCACCGGGATGTATCGTCAGTTTTGATGAAGACATTCCCTAAACACTTCATCTCTCAATCCACTAACATTAGGTACAACTAGTCTCCCATTCTTTCTAAGTCATCCATCTCGATCAAGCCCATACTTGTTCATCTCTTTGTTGATTCACATCTCTAACTTGGAGATGATTTCCAATAGGTTAGGATCCTCCCTTTGACTGGAACCAACCCGCTGAATCAAAGTGGGTCTGATCGTCAAACTTGCTAGCATTTCGGGATCCAATTCTCATCTTAGTCTGAAATCATACCTAGCAATGTACTCCAGCTGCTTCTATTCAATGCATCAGCTACTGCATTGTCTTTTCCTGGTGTATATGCGATATCGAAATCATAGGAAGCCAAGAATTCTGACCATCTTTGCTGTCGGAGATTTAGATCCTTCTGAGAGAAAAGTTACTTTAACAGTTTATGATCGGTAAACTACTTGAATCTTTCTCCCAAAAGATAATGTCTCCACATCTTTAATGCAAACACGACCGCTGCCAATTCCAAATCATGGGTAGGATATATTTTCTCATGTGGTTTCGCTTGCCAACTAGCATAAGCTACAACCCTACCTCTTTGCATTAGTACAACACCCAGTCTGGTACCGCATGCATCCATGTATACTGTCATCTCTTTGTTCCCTTTAGGAATGACTAACACTGTGCACACGTCAACTTTTCCTTTAGGCTCTTAAATGCATTTTCACACCTTTCGTCCCAAACGAAAGCTTGATTCTTCTTGGTCAACTGAGTTAATGATGCCGCTATCTTGGAGAAGTCTTTGATAAACTTACGACAATATCCAACTAATCCCAAGAAACTTCTTACGTTTGTTGCATTCTTGGGCGTAGACCAATCTTGTACCGTAGCCACCTTCGCAGGATCCACGACATTACCATTCTCCGAAACAACATGGCCCAAGAATCTCTCTTCCCTCCTCCAGAAGTGACACTTAGAAAACTTCGCTTTCAATCGGTGTTTTCTTAACTCCTCCATCACTACTCTCAAATGTTCCTTGTGTTCTTCCTCTGTACTCGAATAAACCAAGATATCATCCACGAACACAAGAACAAACCTATTCAATTGATCTCTGAATACCCTATTCATAAGATCCACAAAATATGCTGGTGCATTGGTCAACCCGAATGGCATGAACAACCACTCAAGGAATCCAGACGGCGTCCGAAAGGCCGTTTTAGCTGTACTCTCAGCTTCCACCCTGAGCTGATGAAAACATGTCGCGAGATCCAACTGGGAGAACACTCTCGCACCACTCAACCGATCAAACAAATCATCTATCCGCGGTAGAGGATACTTATTCTTCCTCGTCACCTTATTCAACTTGCGATAGTCCACACACAATCGAAGGGTATCGTCTGCCTTGGTAGCAAACACAAATGATGCTCCTCACTCAGAAACACTACTTCTGATAAATCCCTTCTTCAAATGATTGCTTACTTGGACCCCGAGCTCTTGCTGCTCCCTTGGTGCCATACGACGAAGTGGCATCACTATAGGTCTGGCATCATTCATTAAATCAATACGAAACTCAATCTCTCGGTGTGGCGGAAGTCCGGTCACTTCCTCGAAGACGTCCGGATATTGGCCAGCCACGGGCACATCTGACAACTCATCATGCAGGATGTCGAGGGAATTTAGAAAACTAGCCATTACCCCATCACTAGGTAGACCACCAAACACTACCCTCCGCCCATCATCCACTCTAGTTGTCACCAAAAAGCCCTCACAGTCCACCCCCCATATCTTTGGAGCCAATCGACTCCCAAAATAATGCCAAACCCGGTAAAGCCCAAAACTAAGCAATCACAAGCAAACATACATCCGTAACTCGATAAGACCACATTCCGACAAAACATACTAAGGTTAGTCGAACCACCAATCGGGTTCATCACCTCTAAAGATCTATCGACTATCTCAGGATCCAATCCCAACATATCTACCAGGTCACTAGATATGAAGGAATGGGAAGCCTCGGTATCAAATAGTACTCGAACAGGAACATCATAAATGGAAAGCATACCTTGGATAACGACATTCTTTCCTTTCTCCACTGCAGTTGGGGCATTCTACAAAGAAGGAACAACATTAATAGCATATGCTTTCACAATCTGCTTCTCTTTAGGGGGTTGCGGACATTTATCCTTGTGATGTCCCACTTGGCCGCAGTTGAAGCACTTCCGGTCCGCTGGCTTTGCTCGACATTCTTTGGCATAGTGGCCCTTCTTGCCACAGCTAAAGCACTCAACATCTTTCTTACTCTTATTCTGACCATCCTTAGTTTGATTATGTTTCCTTTTGTTCTGAGAATTATTCTTGCCTCCACCGCTTGCTTGCGGTTTTGGCCCCTCTGCAGATGCAACAGCGACTTCAGTCTTGGACTTAGGATAAAGGCTCTTTGACCTCAATGCTTTTCCGAAAATCGATTCAAAAGTCTCGTCAATATGATTTATAAGCCTTCCCCCTAAGTACTGATCTATGCCTGTTATGAACTTCTCATTCTTCTTCTCGGGAGTGTCGATAAGAGATAATCCATACTTTGATAAAGTATCGAACTCAACTATACTTCGAGACTGCCTTACCATTTGTTTAAGCTCCAAGAACTTCCTAAACAACTCTGACTTCTGGGTAGCTGGGATAAACTTGTCACTAAATCAGGCCTTAAACTGATTCCAAGTAACCTGATCCTCAGGGGTAGCTGCCTTAATAGCATTCCACCAATTCATTGCCCGTCCTTGCTGCTAACGGGATGCTAGCTTTCTCGTCATCGCATCCTCGGTACCCAAATCTTCGAAGATGCGCTCACAGCTATCAAGCTAATCCTGAACTTCTGTAGCCGATTCCGTTCCGTGGAACGGCTTCCCACCAAGACTAGTGTAGTCCATACAGAGCTTGGCGAAATCGGCCCTAGGCGCCTGCACTACTGCACCACCACCGTTTGCATCATTAGGAGCTGCCCTCTGAACATCCGTAATCATCTCTCTCATGAAGTCTGTGAACATTGTCCTCATATCATGAGCATTCCCATTATTAGCTCCTCCAACAGTACCCCTCGTGTGTCGGCTCATTGTTCATTCTGTAAGGAGAAAATGATTAACCATTTCTTCAGTGGTGTCAGTGCAGTGCGACTCCATCCTTAGATATACTAACAGTATATATATACATATCTTTGAAAACCAAAATACCACAAATACGCGCTCTCATATACGTACTATCTTTCCCTGGTGTCTTCCCCTAGGTTAACTATGCAACCAAGAGCTCAGATACCAAGTGTGGCAGCCCGCCCTGCACCAGCCGACATTTTTAATGAAAGTGCGCTGTGCCGATGCCCGACTAGCATGGGACGGTCGCCAAAGAAAGGAAAAGAAGGGAATTTGAACTAACAAGGAACCTATGGAATGTCTCGCAGCGCATGGAATAAAATATAATAATAACATAACTTTGACATAAAATAGGAGATAATGTATAAGCTGAAAATTAAAGCATCATAGCAGCGGAAATCAAAATACAGCTTATGTTCCACATCATCAATATTACAACTTTAAAATACTGTCTCTAAAGAAAAATGAGAAAGGTACATTACTAATGCCCAAAGTAGTGACCAGCAGCAACACAAGGATATTATATATATATATCATACGTGGAAGCCTCTTGCTCGTCTCCGGTATAGCTACTCATGCATAATCACCAGACCTGTCTCTAGTCTGCCCGTTTAAGAGCACCCAGAGTAATAAGAAGAGACATAAAACTCTGGGTCAGACAAAAGTCTGGTATGAGCGATAAGCAGCAAAACAAAACAATAACATATATACTAATCCATACCTGAACCTGGACCTGCAACCATAGAGTTAGCACACAAGATGTACAATACTCTAAGGTGACACTAACATATGGTGTAAAGACACGGGGAAGGGGGTGTACATGTCATAGTGATGTCAAATAATCAAGCATAGCAACCATCCTCACATCTCTCACTCTGTGCGTAAAGCATACGATATCCACTGCTTTGACCACCCAAATCCTTTGTTATGATCACTCTGCCCCATGGAGTCATGATGGCTCCACTGCACTAATCCATAGCCACTAATCCCTTGCTATGTCCACTCTGCCCTATGAAGTCATGACAACTCCACTGTATTGGCTCATAGTCATGCTACGATCACTCTGCCCCATGGAGTAATAACTACCCCATTGCATTGATCTGTAGCCTAACATCTGTCTTGGTGGTGAATCAAAGTTATGGACGTCGATAACCCCTTAGCACACGTCCCGCAGTAAAGCCTAATTAATGAACTTAACTCGTTGGTTCCCAACTGGATCCTGAGTTCTACTTCCTATTTGGACTACCTTTGCATCTCGGGTTTTGGTCTCCTCCAGATCGGTTCAGTCCTTCTTCTCATCTTCGGTTTGGTCGTGATTACCTTTCCTTGGCGGTTTGGCTCGTAGTACCACGACATAGTCCCATTCGTGTTCCCCATTCTTCTCATGTTTGGTTCGGGTCGTGGCTTCCTGCTCGTGCGGGTTGGGTCATGATACTCCAGGCTGAGTCATGGTGCTACACTGGTTCGGATCGTGCCATTTTCAGTAGATCGGGTCAGAGTTGCATGGTGCTCCACGGTTCGGTCTAGGTCGGGTCGTGGTCTTCAAGTGCGAGAAGTTCATAGCACACTCTAGATGCCATTGGTTAGGGTCGTGGGATGCTCCACAAGCGGGTCGGTTCGGAGGGGTGTGATCCGATCTGGTTTTCTGCACAGTTTTCTGCACATTTTCCAGCGAGTTGTTTACTCCATACGACGGCGTTTTCGACCAATCTAACTTCACCAATCAATCATAAAGCATTCCAAACATCATAGCAACATATAACATCAACCATAACCACCAAAATGATAAATAACCTTGTCAAAATGGATCAAACATACCCCAAAACCCATAATTTCTCCTTAATCATGCTTAACCATAACTAATGATAAGATTAGCAAAACATATCCAAATAACCCAAATTTCTAACAGAAGCTTAAAATAAAATTTTAAAATTTCTAAACATCTTTCCAGAATTCAATAATGTATAAATTCGCTAATTAACACTAATTACCCCTAATTAGCCCTAATTAGTGAAAAAACATGCAAATCACTCACCTTAGCCACAAATTTATCTCAGATCTGAACCTTGCTACTCTTACAGGTCGAATTCCAATGCTTTGCAGCAGCCCCAACTCTGATTTGGTGCTATTTCTACTTGATTTGACGTAGATTAGGCTAAAACTTGATTAAACAGTGATTAGAAGGTGATTTGGGTGTTGGAGGCCATTGTTAGGGTTGAAGAGAGGTAAGTGACGGCTGGAAAATGACAAGGAAAGGATTTTTATAACCCTAATCAGTCCTCATATAGCTCTAATCCCGAAATCCCCCCAATGGGCGTAGTTGCTAATCACTCGGTTAAGTCCAATTAAGTTGTTTTTGCACTTTCTAAACCTTAATTCAGCCATATCTCCCAAACGGTAAGTTCGTTTGACTAATGTGACCACTCTATGGAAAGGTAAACCATCATCCGGATCTAATGGAAGTGGTTTTAGATCAAAACTCATTACCAATCAAAAGTTATGGGCAAAACAAGATTCGACAAGGGCAAAACAGTCATTTAAAAATCGACGAAAATCGTGAACATGAGAAATGACCCCAATAGTCGTTCCCCAAAGTTCCACGACCATACGACTTCGTATGAGAAAGAAATAAATATTCTACAATCCTTCGATACGTTGAATGCGGGTCGTTACTAATTTTATGCTAATCTCTTATGCAAGTCTCTGAATCTCTATGAGTGGAAATGACATAAGTTTGCTATTTTCTTCATCTTGTAGTGTGGATCTAGATCTTTATGCCTAAGGGAATTTGGATCCAAACAAAAATGTAGTATTAAACATCCACCAAATTCCTTATATTTATTGTTACGGAGATGGTCAATCTATTTGTGTATGAGGGATTGGATTATCGAGATAATAAAAGAAAGGAATTTTAGTGTTGTATAGTTCTCTATTTTAGTCAGAATTATTTTGTAAATTATATATATATATATATATATATATATGTGTGTGTGTGTGTATGTCTAGTTTTTTTTTTTTTTTTTTTTTTTTTTACAAAAGGTTAAGACTTTGAGTATTGTGAATTGAATAGGTTCAAACATCTATTTTAAAATAGATCATTTGAATGTATTATTCACAAGTTACTAAAATATTAAGGTTTCGTATACAAAATTAACATAAAATGTGAATCAGTCCCAAAATGGAAATTATATATATATATATATATATATATATATATATATATATATATATATATAGGAATTATGGCACTTTGTTTATCTTTTATTATTGAGATAATAAAATCAAACCCGGGTTACAATTTTTGTGCTAATATTGTTATTTTCCTATTTTAATTGTTACATGTTAATATGCATGTTTATACCATAACTGAGAGAAATTTGGAAAATGAGCTTGAACACCTTAAATTTTTTAGGGATTGACATTTCAAACGTGATAAGGAGCACATAATTCACGCCTATATTTATATATATTAATATCATAATAAACGTAAAATTAATGCGTATTAAGTGCGTACTAAATATTTTTAAACTAGGAAATTGAATTTGAACGTCTTTATAGGAATTTGTATGTATGTGTGTGAGTTAGTGGCCTTAAGTATAAATAATGGCACATGGACACGAGTTTAACCATTACTTGTAGTATAAGCCTTCCCGGAACCGACCGGCATATCCAGCATCTACAAGTAAGAATGGTTAATGTACTAGGTCTAGGTGCCATAGGCTATTATCATTGTTACACTATGATACGAGGTTAGGCCCAACTTGTAGCAAAAGCCTACAAGAACCGCCCGGTAAATCCAACATCTACAAGTGTTCGGCTTAATATGAGATGTTAGAGAGAGTGTGTGTGTGTATGTGAAGTATGTCTGCCTTGAAAAAGGTATTAAGTGGTTAACCTACCGTGTTTGGGTATTATGTAGTTAGGACTAGGTTCACTCCTTGACTTAGGACCCAAGTCATGGGACGTCACCCTTACAACGGTCTTAAATGATTATTGGTCCTCCTTTCTTCTATAAGGTATTAAATGATTTTAATAGACGATAACATGAGTAGGTAATTTCTCCAAGTAATGTCTCCTTCTTATCAAGAGGCTAGTGAGTGCTGACCTAGGAACGAATCATATAATGACCTAAAGGAACCATCGTCTAAGGGAAGTATTATGTGGCTAGGAGTTCACCCGTAGAGACAGTGTGTAACGTCCCGTATTTTTAGTAGTCAGATATTTATTATATTTTATCATTTCAAATATTAAATTTGAATTTTAAATGGGTTTTAATATAGAATTCGTTTAATAAAACGAAGTTAAACGTATAAATTTATATCTAAATTATAAACGAGCTCGTAACATCATGGTTGTTTGTAATATTGATTTTTATACTTCAATTGAATATACAAGATCCGATATTAGTCAGAATTATGTGAAACAAGAAACATTCGAATCTAATTGATTATGATTTTCTAAAGAAAGAGAAAATTTGAGATTTCATATTATAAATTGTAAGTTATGTCCAAATCAAATTTTCAGATAGTCGCTATGAAATCATTTATAAATTATAACGTTTATTTAATAAACTTAAAAGGAATTTTTATATAATTCAGATATCGTTTAACTCGAATTTGTAATGTTGATTTTTAAATGCATATTGGTTTATATTTGAAGCTATATGATATTCCATTTGGATATATATGTATATATATATATATATATATACGATAAAAATAATTTATTATTATTTAATTGGATTTTTTGGAGTTTATATATAAATATATATTGTCGATATTATATAAGCCTTAAGAATAGCCATTTTGCAAACGGCCTTGCTTTTTATTGAAATGAGTTTCACCTAATCCGTAACGTTAAATTATTGTAAACCAAATTTCGTAGCAATCTGATAGCGTATGTGAAAACAGTAGCCATAAATGCTTGGTAGTTTTGAATGGCGCGTAATTAAATGAAATTAATTTAATAGATGAGTATTTGTGCATAACTTGAGCAAACAATCGAATTAAGCCGCGAAACCTATTCCATTGAATTCTTATTGGTGTTTAGAGTTAGGATAGGTAGATAGTTCGTTATTTTTGGAGATCAGTTATTTCGATGTCCAAAATAGCGTTGTTTGGTGTATAAAATCTCATTCCGAGAAACAGTTTCGGAATGCGATGAAACTTGTACCGTTGGATCTGTATTAGTTAGTTTTTGTTTATTGTAGGATCTCGATTTTTTTTATCAATCGGACTTACTGTTTGATCGTGCAAATATTAAACGCTTAGGTTTTTATTTGATCGTTTATTCGATCTAATACGGAATTAAAGAATAACTAATTTTTCTAACGAACTCAAATTTCGACGAAACTAATTTGATTAAATCCATAATGATTTATTTTTTTAGTTTTCCAATTTTCATGTTGACTTGATTTTTTTTTGATCAAACACAATTTAAATGTGTGTCGATTCATGTTATGAATTATAAAAGAATTTTTACAAACGATCTATGGATTCGACGAAACCTTTTTCATCATGTCCGGGATAATATTTTATGCTAGGATTTCAATTTTCACCTCGATCGGAGGTCGTACGTGGGTGTTTCAACATATTACTTAGCGTCAAAGTTTAAAATACAGTAAAATATTATTGTATCCCCACTATAAATATCAACCAATATGGTAACCCTAATTCTCTTCTACGTGTGGTCAACACCCTCATAACAACGCCTCCACGGAATCAATGGCCACGAACTCGCAACCATCTCTCTCCGATCTCTCATAATCCACTAAGAATCTTTGAAAAATTTCAACTATGAATTCGTTTTGGGCTTGTGATCTATCAGTTGACCAGTCATGATCATGATTCAATCACCAGAGTGGCGGGATTTTGTTTGGTAAGCACGGGCGATTGAGGTGGATTGGATGGCAAACGATGAGACCTGGAACGTCGAGGCTCAAGGCGTAGGGTGAAGGAGGAAAGGCATTGCGGATGATGGCCTCTGATTAGGGGTGGATGGTCAGAGATCGGCGCGATGGAGATTGATGTGAAGACAGCGAGGGTTATATGATGATAGGGAGAACGATGGAAACAAAACAATCAGCCTAGAACGAACAGAAATGAAGGCATGTAGAAGAAATTTTGTATGGGCTTGTGTTAATTCGAACCAATGTAATTAATATTGGTAATTAGTTTTTAATCTCTAATTAAGGAATATTAGATCAATTAAACTGTATTAAATAAATCGATACTTTGTACAGGCCTATTGGTAGATGTATGAAGCCTGAAACGCGAGAATGAAGAGAAGTTGAGAAGTCGGCCATTGTTTCTAAATTTCTAGATTTAATTAATTTAATTAATTTTGAGATTAAGGAAGTAATTAATTTATTTAAATTACGTTAACCTAAATAACTCATTAATGTACGATCATAATTGGATGAAACAAGCAATATCAGACTCACATTGACCAGTGCTACGCCATGGAACAGAATTAGACATGTTTGGAATCAACTGGAATCTTCAATTAAATTAAAGCTTGTTTAATTTAACTGAAACAAACCGTTTTAACTACGAATCAGATCAACGTGAGTTCACTAACTCAGTTTGTCCCACTTATATTCTATATAAGTTGGGTTAAATATTTTTGTGCTTTGTTTGTTAATTGTTGGATGTTTGTTGAATGTGTACAATATTTTATATATTGGTTAAATTAAACGTTCGTTTAATTTAATTGAAACTAAATCGTTATTCTAACGATTAAAACCAAATAAGGTAACTTACCTTGTTAGTCACGTTTATATTTATATAAACGTGTCAAATAATATGGATGATATTAAATTGTTGTTATCGACTATTATAAAAATTATCCGTTAAACTGAATTGAATGGGTTTATTTGAGGTAACTTATTTAGATGCAACAAATAATAGGTTGGAGGGATCCAACTGGATTCTTCACCAGTAGTTGTTAAATCTTATTATATTATAATATATGTTGAAATATGAATTTGTGGTGCAGGAAATGACAGATTGAAGGAATCCAACAGGATTCCTCACTATTGATAACATTTATCAGTATAATTGGATGTGTGTGATTTGATTTGAAATTAGTTTATATTTCATAATTTGGTACTTTAGTTGAAATTTGCCTCTTTCGTATAGATGATAAAATAAAAGATTTTTGGAATTGATGTTAAACCTATTCGAAACATTTTCAAAGTTATATTTATATATATATATATATCTGAAATACTACGTTTGTTTTAAAAATAAAGGTCAAAGTTTTATTATTGTTTTTAAAATTGTTTAAATTATAAATAGTGGAAATTCTAAGATGTTATTAAATAAATGGCCAAGTGTTATATAATTGGTTGTACCAATGAATTTAAGTACAATGATCGTAATAAGGACATTAAAGTGTCGTAAATGGAAATGATAAGATTTCAAAATATTGGTATGGATTAAAGGGAATATAAGCAGACGTGAATTGATTTAGAAGAGTTGAAAAGTGAATATTTTTGTAACTAATGAATGTTTTTACAACAGTTTTTATAAATAGAATTGGTAATGGGATACTGATTTGGAGTGTAACTGAATTTTGGAAAATACTTAAAAATTAAGTTTTCAAGTCAAGATTTGCCAAAAAGAGTTATAAATGGGAATGCATATATAAACTGAGATATACGGGGAAAGTGTTGTGAAATGGATTTCTCTAATAAAGTAATTTGTAAATAAAGAGTTACATGTTGGTAAATGGTTTAAGAAATATGCTAAGTTAAAGAATCCCAGTTATTTACAAAATATTTATAAATAGGAAGTATATTGAAATAGAAGATTAAGGGTTATAGAAGTAAAAAGGTTAACGATTTTGATGAATATAAGGAAAAATGGTTTTGGAAATGAATTTTATAACATTTGTTTATAGAAGTTAAGTTAAACTATTTTAATTAATATTACGTAATGATATGTAAAATGTAACAACCCAAATTTTTAACAAACAATAACTAATTAATTAAATGGGGAATAAATTTATAAAATAAATATTAATAAAAAATAATGAGATATGAAATTTTCCGTTGCATCCGTTACGAAATTCTGATTTAAATGGACTTTTAGTTTGCGTAAGTCAGACAAGAAATAAAGAAGTTATGACCTAAAGAAGTTTGAACATAATTTTAAAAGTAACGCACCTAAAACTTCCTACGTTCTAGTTTTATGAACAAAAGGGTGTGTAGGTGAGGTGGTAAGACACAGAATGTTAAACAAGTGATTGCAAGTTCGATCCCTAGCAATGAAATAATTTATTTAATGAGACCAATCTAAATGATGCATGTGTGTATGGACATATATGTAAATAAAAGATTACATATGTGTGTATGTGTGAGTATATGTATATTAATATGTGCGTGCATGTGTATATATTTATGTGTGCGTATACATATGTATATTTATATACATATGTGTGTGAGTGTATGTATTTATTTATTTAGTGACATTATATAATCTTTTTAATTTATAATAAGTATGTCCGCATAGAGTTGACACGTGTTTGAAAAGAAAATTTAATGCATGTTGGAAATGGTGGAAATAAACACTCATGGAGTAATACATGCAAGAATTGTATATGTATAATTGCTTGCTTATGTATTGTTGATGTGTCTTATGTGGTTTAGACTAAAACTAAAATCTAATAGCCGAAAATATAAGTATAAGATATAATGAACTTGGACAATAAATCTAAATGAACTTGGACTATTTTGTATGCTTTATTCCTTTCTGAATCAGCATGATGTTTCTTTAATGGTTTGATTTGAAAACCTAATATCTAATGTTTAAGGGTTGGCTCTGTTAATCTATAAAAATGAGCACTCTCTCTCCCATTTTATCTACACACAATTCTTCAGCTCCCTCTGCCTCCATGACATATTCTAAATTAAAATAATAAAATAGGGAGACACTGCTAAAATCTAGATTAACAAAGAAGATTCAAGATATGCAACCAACCTCCAGCCCTGCAATCAAGAAAAAGATAAAAGTGGACTTTATTCTACAACAACTATTTTAGAAGGTTTTCTAGATCTACAACTATGGTAAGTTTACTGTGATTATTCAGATTTCTTTTAAGTTAAAGTTAAATAGATATAATAGTTGTTGTAGTAATTTAATTGACAGTAAATGTAACGACCCAGGGATTTTCGACTCCGAAAATCGACACAAAACCCAACGTCGACTGTTCAGACATCGAAAATACCGGACCATTAATAGAAAGAAATTAGAGGGTGAGATAGAAAAGATAGAACTAATAGAATAGAAGAAGAACATAACTGAGCAGAATCAGAGTAAACACGAATCTCACAGCGGAACAAATAAAATATATTATATAACATAACTTTGAAATACAAAACTGTATTTGTATTTACATACCATATCAGAGTATAACTCATATACATCACAGTGGAAATAATCTCTAAATAAAGGTGAAGCCTCCTGCTTTGAGCTCCTCCAAGCGAATCTGTAAAATCCTGAAACACTTGACTGCCCGTACAAATTTGGGCACCCAAGAGTTTAGGGAAAACAAACAAAATAAACTCTGGGTCAGTCATGGGACTGGTGTGAGTAAATTCCAACCATATGGTTTAACTTTGAAAATCCTTTTGAAACCAAAAAGATAATAGTAAGACCAGCCCACACATAAACATGGACGGTTTTTACCTTACTATAACCCAAAACACTTTGATATCAAATCCAGTGATATTATAATAATGTCTAATCAAATAAATAACCAAATAGTAGAACGCTTGCATCTCACGTTCCACATACATAGTATAAAATCAAAAACCGCAAGGGCGCTTATTGGAGATTGGATTCCAACTATGACAAGGTATGGGACCACCTTCCGATGATGTATCTCTAGAGGCGAATACACCTGGGTTCAACAAGAACGTCTTGCAACCCGGCCCACACATGACCGACCACTCATTTCGCTTGAGTGTATCGAATGTATATCACCAACGGTTGGGCTCAAACCACCGTTCCCGAATGGGCAGAATCGATAGATTTAGAAACAAAAGGAATTTCTCTAGATAGGTGATTACACACCCTAATGGGAGCGACCCACATAGCCATGCTGCCTGCCCGATTTTTGTCATTTCCCGGTTGTGAAGCTTGAGGCTACGTTTACCTTTTAGGACATCTGGCCACCATACACTTTGAATGCCACATCGTCAAACCCGTCAAATCACTAGTTGATCTTCTCAAAAATATTACGGGTATAAAAGCTAAGAGAAACGAATTTCTCCGCCACCAGACGTAATATCTTGGAAAGAACGTCTTAGGTGATCTTCTAAGAATACGCTGTCAGGCATTCATCCATACAAGTTGTCCTGGGTCTGGACAAACAGAAAGCACCATTCTGAACAGGACGACCCTTGCACTTCACTCCGTCTTCAATTTTCTTCAGCATAATTTGCAGCGCTTATGCCTATACGGAGTGGTTTCAGATAGTATATCCAACCGGTCTCCCCGTATAGACAACGATGGTCAAAACACTTCGATAGTTGGTTGTTTAACTATCGAAGTAAAACAAACATTCAATCAAATGTATAACTATCATCACACCACCATTGGCACTTTTATTTAACATTCATCATCATCGAATTATAGTTCCCATTTCTAATAGTGTTATTTAACTCCAATCATATTTCCAACACCGAAATGATGTCATCATTTTCTGAAACGATTTTCCACCACTCGTTCTTATATTCCTTTGGAAAATCATCGCTACTTATTACTTTAGAATAAGAGGATTTCAAAACAACTGTTTACATTCCCTAGGGAGTAGTGCTATATACACACAATCACGCTTAAGCTTGGCCAACAGCGTTAATTTAACGTTATAGTTCAAACTTGTCATACGCTGTAATATTCCCATTTTTAACTAATCTCGACACAACAGTCACGCCTAAACCTCAACAGCGTTATTTTATTGCTATAGTTCACAGACTTGCAATATGCTATTATATTCCACTTTATAATTAATCTCAACGCCTCTTTCCGTTACAAAAATCTTGACACCTCTTTCTGTTACAAAAATCTTGACATCTTTTTCCGTTACAAACAAATACCATTCCTCGCTAATAGTGAAGCCATTCAAGTTGGGGTATTTTTAATTACCTCTCAGACCTTGAACAACGACATTCTTATCTTAGAATAAATATAAGTTCGTAACTCTAACCCCTTATACTTTAAAATCTGCCAACCGTACTTCTTGTTATACTTTAAATATGGTTTTATGACGCCATATCCTTATTTTGCAAACTCGGTTATTTACATTAGCTTCAACTTCCTTGTTCAAACCCATTTAAACATTTCTCTCCGCTTTGTCTTCCTTAAACAAATCTCCTTTTAAACATTCCTCTTCGCTTTGTCTTCCTTGGACAAATCCCTTATACCTTAAAATCTTATTTAAATTAAATCAACTATTCGTCAATTTTATTACATTAGATAAATCAGCCCAATCTAACTTAATTAAATAACCAATTATTGATCAAAACAGTTTGCTTGGTAAATATTTAGCCCCGATTTACCAACTAATCAATTCTAACAAAGCTTTTCATTTTGAATACATAACATTTTATTTATTCAAATAATTTCACTTGTATCGATTACTATAGAAAAATAATTTGTTTCTAAATAATCTCATTTACTATTAAATAAACAATACTCGATTCTAACTAATCTTACTTAATATGAAATCAACCCAAAATCTAGTTGTAAATATCTCATTTAATTGTTCTTAAAACAATAAATACTTGTTATTAATCATCAAGTTCATCTCCGCCTACATACTTATTAATCTTATCAATATAAGGATCCACTTACCAAATCATTTAGTAAGTATGGTGAAACACGTGCTTCGCACACGGTGGGATTTGGTAAAACAATAGCGGTTAAAACAAATGATACATTTATGGTTGGTTGTTGCCACTTTCTTAATCGATATCATCTATTGATTAAATCAAAAGAACGTTTGAATTTCCATTCAACGCTAATATCAACACAAGGTTTCAAAAGTCATTTGGGTTCAAACAGTGCATCTACATAAAACAAACCGTACATATAAATACTGAGGAATCCGGTTGGATTCCCCCAACCGGTTTCCTGCATCCACCGATGTTAGTCAACAATTAACACTGGTTCCATCCCAGGGAATATTAAAATCGATGAAATCAGTATCCAACCGGTGATGTGTACATATGCAACGATATGTAATATTTCAACCAATTTAACCATAATTTGCCTAAACAACCATCTCACAGCATTCAACCATTATTTAAAAGATAATTAAAATATTTTAAATAAAAAGAGAGTTAGTGAATTTACTCACCTTCGCGCGTTAACCGTTAAATAACGATTTGCGTTAGTCGATTTAACCAGCCGTTCAATCCTGCCATAAATTTTGACAAGCTCCAAATGCTTCCGATTCCGGCTTCATAACGTAGTTTGCATTCGTATGGCTCCAACAGAATTGACGGCCTTAAATTCCGCACAGATCCTTCCATGCACAACGTACCCTTATATCAACTTACTACCGTGTAAAAATCCAAACTCCTCTTTAATTATGTCGTCAAAACCCTTTCCTAACAGTGTTGAATTTGCAATCTCCCTTCCATTTCTTTCGAGACCAAATGCTGCCACCCGCTCGACCACTTTAGTTTCACGTCAAACAGCTATGGACGTTGCCACACTCTTCTCGCTTGATGACTGCACTAGCATCACGTCAGTCCACCCTTCCCTCTTCTCTTTTTTTTTTTTTTTTTTTCTACACCATCCTATATATATGCGGACTCCTAGTGTACCTCATCTCCAAACACCATGTATCCACTCCTCCCACTTCACGTCAACCTCTCTAGCACACTGGTACTTTACTGTATCAACTTGAACCCTTTTCTTTTATATATACTTACATAGATGGGCCTCATCACAACGTAACAGCCCATATAGCTCGTGTACCCAACCCGTTCCATTGCTTCTCTTCCATGGTTGAGAAATAAAACCTGCTCTAGATCCTTGAAATGTCATTGCCGCAGGTTTGAACCACTACAACTCCACCGCAAGCTTATCCCATTTGCTACAGGAACCCCTACGTCCATCACATCAGTTCGCATCAAACTCCCCCTAGCTGTTGTTAGTACCATTTCAAACACCACAAACATGCCTACCTAAACACCTTCCTTTTCCAATATCCCATATAGTACACCACTAGTCCCCCTCGTCCTTTAGCTCGCTAACTCGCATCCCACTTGCAGTACGCCACCTCACCGAATAAGCCATGCAGAAAATAGCCCACTACCAAATACTTTCACCACTTCTCATGATTTCACATTCACTACACCATCAACAATGCCGCATTTCACTTTGACTTCTCCAAATAAACACTCCGCCCTTTCATCTAACACACACAACATTTGTTTGCCATCCACACTCAACGCTCAAACCACACGCTGTTACTCCATCCAAATATTTCAACCGCCATCTCCACTTCAGCAAGATCTCCCTCACGTGAACTCCTCTATACTCTTGCTTCTCCTCACAGTAAAGTATTGTAGCGTTATATTTTATTTTATTTGAAGCCATTATCCTCACTTGTATTTTCAGATGAAGAAAATGGGATGAAGGTGCCGTGCTTAAATATGGGTGAAATAACTTGACAGCCAAGTATTGGGCAAGGTATAGGCCATAGGCAGGTTTGCAGATTTTATTAATTGTGATAAGCCTTGTCATTGCAGTTTATATTTTGATTTGCCGAGACCTATATATATAGGTATGTAGTGTACAGTTTTAGGAGGCTTGTGCTTTTTTTTCCCAGCTATGCATGTCTTGTAAAATCATAGGTTGGCCTTATACACTTCAGGTCGGCGAGGCGTGATGTTTAGGTGTACGTCGGTATAGGGACTTCCTATATATATATATATTTTTTATTTAAGACAGGCCATTGGTTCAAGGTACTAATCCTGAATGGGACTTATCAAAAATGGTTTCGAAAATAGTTCCCCTATATGAATAGTTCCAGAGGACGTGCATATGTGAAAGGGTATGCACAGCTAGTCAAACTTAGTAGATATGAAGCTTAGGAAGGGTACAACTAAGCAAACTTAAGAGAAAAGGGAACCATATATAGTTCATTTCAATGATTTAACGTTTTGGGTATATGCAGTGAAGCACATTAATGAGGAGAAGACACTCACATATACGGCTAGTTATAAGTAAGGTAGGCCTGATGTGTTTTCGTCTCCTAGTCCCCCCCTACACAAGTTTGTGGTTTTAAAGTCCTAGTGTACCGTGTTACGAAAGATTATATTCACGTACGAGCCATTACGGACAGATATAAGAATACGCCCATGTCCAGCGAAGTGCCCCAGTCCCAAAAATATAATAATACCGGTAGGTTATCTCATATTTTTGAAACCTCAAAATACTGATTCAGGGTGCAAAATACTCCAAATAAAAAGTTGTGTATTTAATTAATTAAAAATTACAGTAAAATTTTAAAAATTAAATTATCACTACGCTTCAAAAGAACCTTGTCTAAATTCGAAACCGATAAGAAGTTATTTCAAATAAACCGTTATGGTCGATATACGATTTCATAGCGACTTTCTGAATATTTGATTTTGACATATCTTACAATGAATATGACGAAATCTCCATTTTCCATTTTCGTTGGGAAGATATAGTTCGACAGATTCCAACGCTTCTTGTTTCGAAGAAATCCGATTTAAAACGAATTCTGTACACTCAGTTGAAGTTCAGAACGTAAAATTACGAACTGCAACGTCGTTATGAGCTCGATTATATTATATATATTTTTATACGTTCAACTTCGTTTTAATTAATATTCAGATCTACTTATATTAAGAATACAATATTTAAACTGATTTAAATATTCAAATATAAACCGATAAAAATGCGGGACATTACATTCCTTCCCCCTTAAAATAATTTCGTCCTCGAAATTGCTAAGGTAGGAAAAATGCTACAATTTCTGTTGTAACATGTTAATTTTTTTTTTTTTTTTTTGGTTTACTTCATAATTTCAGTTTTCAACTGAACTGATCAAAATATTAATTCCCTTCTTTGTAACGAAAATTTTCAAAATTCTGAAAATTTTCCTAACACTTTAATTTTCGGAGAATTTCGTCAACCTCTCTATTGCACGGTTCATTCGGTACTACTACCACATGCCACTCTGGACCTTCTCCCTTCATTGGGCATCCAACTTTCTCGCTTCCATTTGCAATCTATTCAGCATACCCAAAAGCATCTCCAACTGATCTCCAGTCAGTTTATTCTCAATCAATAATTCTCTTACATCCCAACTCAAGTTTCCTTTTCAAACTCCACTTCAATTCCAATTCCAAATAATCAAATTTCCAAACCAAGTTTGGTTCCATTCCTAATCTCAATCCACAACTCAACTATTTTGCCAAGTCAAATCCTTATTCTAGTAAGTTTCCCCTTACTTGGCTTTGATTCAACTCCACTTTTATTTGACTTATTTAAATTCGCTGTTTATTTACTTCATAAGTAAATTTTAAATTTCAGAATTCAAGTCCCTAGGGTTTTCATTTCAAATCAGTTTGAAATCATATATATTCATAACATAGCAATTCAAAACATTTGAATTTCTGAACAACTTATTTCAAAACAAAATCTTTGGTAGTAATCCGTCACTTAGAAACTCGAAAACGAACACCGATGATGCCGCGGTTCATCATCGGAATTATTTTCCAGTGATCAAAGCGAGTTCAATACTATATTACTTTTCAAACACTTACTTTCAAACCTTTTCATTTGAAAATCAATTCCAAAATAACTTTTCAAAATGCTTGGAAATATTTTCAAATTTCCCAGGATTTAATATTCCATATATTAATTCCAATTTCATTTACAAACCTTTTCCATAGTTTTAAATTCCAAATTTGATTTAAATTCAGATTTAGTTCATCTGATTTTATATCTTATACTCATATGAAATTCGATTGGTTATTTACATAACCAACGCACTTATAATCTTATTCGATTATAGTAACGATCAACACACCCAATATACTATAATGAACTCAAGATATATAGTTCTTTTTATATCAAAATATATTTTGGGTAAAATTATTTCATTTACCCTCTTTTCAAAACATACTGTGTTGAATTACTCTGTTCAAGAGTTTAGAAACACCTATCGACACAGTTTGCATTACTGTTTCGACCAGAATTCATAAACCACTTGCCAAACTAATCAACACAATATAAAACAGTTTTTATATTAATTTACAAATACGCGCTCATATATATACACTCAAACTCAATATAGAGTATTACTAACTCCATCTCTATTGAGTTACGCCACAGAGCCAAGGTAATCACTTAACCTTTAGCTCTGATACCACTGTAACGACCCAGGGATTTTCGACTCCGAAAATCGACACAAAACCCAACGTCGACTGTTCAGACATCGAAAATACCGGACCAATAATAGAAAGAAATTAGAGGGTGAGATAGAAAAGATAGAACTAATAGAATAGAAGAAGAACATAACTGAGCAGAATCAGAGTAAACACGAATCTCACAGCGGAACAAATAAAATATATTATATAACATAACTTTGAAATACAAAACTGTATTTGTATTTACATACCATATCAGAGTATAACTCATATACATCACAGTGGAAATAATCTCTAAATAAAGGTGAAGCCTCCTGCTTTGAGCTCCTCCAAGCGAATCTGTAAAATCCTGAAACACTTGACTGCCCGTACAAATTTGGGCACCCAAGAGTTTAGGGAAAACAAACAAAATAAACTCTGGGTCAGTCATGGGACTGGTGTGAGTAAATTCCAACCATATGGTTTAACTTTGAAAATCCTTTTGAAACCAAAAAGATAATAGTAAGACCAGCCCACACATAAACATGGACGGTTTTTACCTTACTATAACCCAAAACACTTTGATATCAAATCCAGTGATATTATAATAATGTCTAATCAAATAAATAACCAAATAGTAGAACGCTTGCATCTCACGTTCCACATACATAGTATAAAATCAAAAACCGCAAGGGCGCTTATTGGAGATTGGATTCCAACTATGACAAGGTATGGGACCACCTTCCGATGATGTATCTCTAGAGGCGAATACACCTGGGTTCAACAAGAACGTCTTGCAACCCGGCCCACACATGACCGACCACTCATTTCGCTTGAGTGTATCGAATGTATATCACCAACGGTTGGGCTCAAACCACCGTTCCCGAATGGGCAGAATCGATAGATTTAGAAACAAAAGGAATTTCTCTAGATAGGTGATTATACACCCTAATGGGAGCGACCCACATAGCCATGCTGCCTGCCCGATTTTTGTCATTTCCCGGTTGTGAAGCTTGAGGCTACGTTTACCTTTTAGGACATCTGGCCACCATACACTTTGAATGCCACATCGTCAAACCCGTCAAATCACTAGTTGATCTTCTCAAAAATATTACGGGTATAAAAGCTAAGAGAAACGAATTTCTCCGCCACCAGACGTAATATCTTGGAAAGAACGTCTTAGGTGATCTTCTAAGAATACGCTGTCAGGCATTCATCCATACAAGTTGTCCTGGGTCTGGACAAACAGAAAGCACCATTCTGAACAGGACGACCCTTGCACTTCACTCCGTCTTCAATTTTCTTCAGCATAATTTGCAGCGCTTATGCCTATACGGAGTGGTTTCAGATAGTATATCCAACCGGTCTCCCCGTATAGACAACGATGGTCAAAACACTTCGATAGTTGGTTGTTTAACTATCGAAGTAAAACAAACATTCAATCAAATGTATAACTATCATCACACCACCATTGGCACTTTTATTTAACATTCATCATCATCGAATTATAGTTCCCATTTCTAATAGTGTTATTTAACTCCAATCATATTTCCAACACCGAAATGATGTCATCATTTTCTGAAACGATTTTCCACCACTCGTTCTTATATTCCTTTGGAAAATCATCGCTACTTATTACTTTAGAATAAGCGGATTTCAAAACAACTGTTTACATTCCCTAGGGAGTAGTGCTATATACACACAATCACGCTTAAGCTTGGCCAACAGCGTTAATTTAACGTTATAGTTCAAACTTGTCATACGCTGTAATATTCCCATTTTTAACTAATCTCGACACAACAGTCACGCCTAAACCTCAACAGCGTTATTTTATTGCTATAGTTCACAGACTTGCAATATGCTATTATATTCCACTTTATAATTAATCTCAACGCCTCTTTCCGTTACAAAAATCTTGACACCTCTTTCTGTTACAAAAATCTTGACATCTTTTTCCGTTACAAACAAATACCATTCCTCGCTAATAGTGAAGCCATTCAAGTTGGGGTATTTTTAATTACCTCTCAGACCTTGAACAACGACATTCTTATCTTAGAATAAATATAAGTTCGTAACTCTAACCTCTTATACTTTAAAATCTGCCAACCGTACTTCTTGTTATACTTTAAATATGGTTTTATGACGCCATATCCTTATTTTGCAAACTCGGTTATTTACATTAGCTTCAACTTCCTTGTTCAAACCCATTTAAACATTTCTCTCCGCTTTGTCTTCCTTAAACAAATCTCCTTTTAAACATTCCTCTTCGCTTTGTCTTCCTTGGACAAATCCCTTATACCTTAAAATCTTATTTAAATTAAATCAACTATTCGTCAATTTTATTACATTAGATAAATCAGCCCAATCTAACTTAATTAAATAACCAATTATTGATCAAAACAGTTTGCTTGGTAAATATTTAGCCCCGATTTACCAACTAATCAATTCTAACAAAGCTTTTCATTTTGAATACATAACATTTTATTTATTCAAATAATTTCACTTGTATCGATTACTATAGAAAAATAATTTGTTTCTAAATAATCTCATTTACTATTAAATAAACAATACTCGATTCTAACTAATCTTACTTAATATGAAATCAACCCAAAATCTAGTTGTAAATATCTCATTTAATTGTTCTTAAAACAATAAATACTTGTTATTAATCATCAAGTTCATCTCGGCCTACATACTTATTAATCTTATCAATATAAGGATCCACTTACCAAATCATTTAGTAAGTATGGTGAAACACGTGCTTCGCACACGGTGGGATTTGGTAAAACAACAGCGGTTAAAACAAATGATACATTTATGGTTGGTTGTTGCCACTTTCTTAATCGATATCATCTATTGATTAAATCAAAAGAACGTTTGAATTTCCATTCAACGCTAATATCAACACAAGGTTTCAAAAGTCATTTGGGTTCAAACAGTGCATCTACATAAAACAAACCGTACATATAAATACTGAGGAATCCGGTTGGATTCCCCCAACCGGTTTCCTGCATCCACCGATGTTAGTCAACAATTAACACTGGTTCCATCCTAGGGAATATTAAAATCGATGAAATCAGTATCCAACCGGTGATGTGTACATATGCAACGATATGTAATATTTCAACCAATTTAACCATAATTTGCCTAAACAACCATCTCACAGCATTCAACCATTATTTAAAAGATAATTAAAATATTTTAAATAAAAAGAGAGTTAGTGAATTTACTCACCTTCGCGCATTAACCGTTAAATAACGATTTGCGTTAGTCGATTTAACCAGCCGTTCAATCCTGCCATAAATTTTGACAAGCTCCAAATGCTTCCGATTCTGGCTTCATAACGTAGTTTGCATTCGTATGGCTCCAACAGAATTGACGGCCTTAAATTCCGCACAGATCCTTCCATGCACAACGTACCCTTATATCAACTTACTACCGTGTAAAAATCCAAACTCCTCTTTAATTATGTCGTCAAAACCCTTTCCTAACAGTGTTGAATTTGCAATCTCCCTTCCATTTCTTTCGAGACCAAATGCTGCCACCCGCTCGACCACTTTAGTTTCACATCAAACAGCTATGGACGTTGCCACACTCTTCTCGCTTGATGACTGCACTAGCATCACGTCAGTCCACCCTTCCCTCTTCTCTTTTTTTTTTTTTTCTACACCATCCTATATATATGCGGACTCCTAGTGTACCTCATCTCCAAACACCATGTATCCACTCCTCCCACTTCACGTCAACCTCTCTAGCACACTGGTACTTTACTGTATCAACTTGAACCCTTTTCTTTTATATATACTTACATAGATGGGCCTCATCACAATGTAACAGCCCATATAGCTCGTGTACCCAACCCGTGCCATTGCTTCTCTTCCATGGTTGAGAAATAAAACCTGCTCTAGATCCTTGAAATGTCATTGCCGCAGGTTTGAACCACTACAACTCCACCGCAAGCTTATCCCATTTGCTACAGGAACCCCTACGTCCATCACATCAGTTCGCATCAAACTCCCCCTAGCTGTTGTTAGTACCATTTCAAACACCACAAACATGCCTACCTAAACACCTTCCTTTTCCAATATCCCATATAGTACACCACTAGTCCCCCTCGTCCTTTAGCTCGCTAACTCGCATCCCACTTGCAGTACGCCACCTCACCGTATAAGCCATGCAGAAAATAGCCCACTACCAAATACTTTCACCACTTCTCATGATTTCACATTCACTACACCATCAACAATGCCGCATTTCACTTTGACTTCTCCAAATAAACACTCCGCCCTTTCATCTAACACACACAACATTTGTTTGCCATCCACACTCAACGCTCAAACCACACGCTGTTACTCCATCCAAATATTTCAACCGCCATCTCCACTTCAGCAAGATCTCCCTCACGTGAACTCCTCTATACTCTTGCTTCTCCTCACAGTAAAGTATTGTAGCGTTATATTTTATTTTATTTGAAGCCATTATCCTCACTTGTATTTTCAGATGAAGAAAATGGGATGAAGGTGCCGTGCTTAAATATGGGTGAAATAACTTGACAGCCAAGTATTGGGCAAGGTATAGGCCATAGGCAGGTTTGCAGATTTTATTAATTGTGATAAGCCTTGTCATTGCAGTTTATATTTTGATTTGCCGAGACCTATATATATAGGTATGTAGTGTACAGTTTTAGGCGGCTTGTGCTTTTTTTTCCCAGCTATGCATGTCTTGTAAAATCATAGGTTGGCCTTATACACTTCAGGTCGGCGAGGCGTGATGTTTAGGTGTACGTCGGTATAGGGACTTCCTATATATATATATATATATTTTATTTAAGACAGGCCATTGGTTCAAGGTACTAATCATGAATGGGACTTATCAAAAATGGTTTCGAAAATAGTTCCCCTATATGAATAGTTCCAGAGGACGTGCATATGTGAAAGGGTATGCACAGCTAGTCAAACTTAGTAGATATGAAGCTTAGGAAGGGTACAACTAAGCAAACTTAAGAGAAAAGGGAACCCTATATAGTTCATTTCAATGATTTAACGTTTTGGGTATATGCAGTGAAGCACATTAATGAGGAGAAGACACTCACATATACGGCTAGTTATAAGTAAGGTAGGCCTGATGTGTTTTCGTCTCCTAGTCCCCCCCTACACAAGTTTGTGGTTTTAAAGTCCTAGTGTACCGTGTTACGAAAGATTATATTCACGTACGAGCCATTACGGACAGATATAAGAATACGCCCATGTCCAGCGAAGTGCCCCAGTCCCAAAAATATAATAATACCGGTAGGTTATCTCATATTTTTGAAACCTCAAAATACTGATTCAGGGTGCAAAATACTCCAAATAAAAAGTTGTGTATTTAATTAATTAAAAATTACAGTAAAATTTTAAAAATTAAATTATCACTACGCTTCAAAAGAACCTTGTCTAAATTCGAAACCGATAAGAAGTTATTTCAAATAAACCGTTATGGTCGATATACGATTTCATAGCGACTTTCTGAATATTTGATTTTGACATATCTTGCAATGAATATGACGAAATCTCCATTTTCCATTTTCGTTGGGAAGATATAGTTCGACAGATTCCAACGCTTCTTGTTTCGAAGAAATCCGATTTAAAACGAATTCTGTACACTCAGTTGAAGTTCAGAACGTAAAATTACGAACTGCAACGTCGTTATGAGCTCGATTATATTATATATATTTTTATACGTTCAACTTCGTTTTAATTAATATTCAGATCTACTTATATTAAGAATACAATATTTAAACTGATTTAAATATTCAAATATAAACCGATAAAAATGCGGGACATTACAGTAAATATATTTCTGAAGAGTAACAATGCTTGTTAGATTGAGCTAGTAGATTTAGATAAGCCTTTCTCTGAGCAGGAGATTTAGAAGGCTATCTGTGGTATGCCTAGTGACAAAGCTCCTAGGCCTGATGGCTTTTCTGTTCTTTTTTATAAGTTGTTTTGGGAGGTCTTGAAATTTGATTTTATTAATTTAGTTAATGACTTTTATAGTGGTGATTTGCGATTAGGTAGTTTTAATTTTGTTAATGTTATCCTTATTCAAAAGAGAGAGGGTGCTAATTCTCTTAAGGATTTTAGGCCTATTTCCTTAATCAATGTTTCTGTCAAGATTATTTCTAAAGTCCTAGCGAATAGGCTTAGTTTTAAGATGAACGATCTTATTGATTGTTCCCAAACTGCCTTTATTAAAGGCAAAAACATTGTGGATGGAGTGGCAGCAGTGCAGGAGTATATTAATGTTTGTTGTAAAAATAATTTTTCTTGTTCCATTTTGAAGCTTGATTTTGAGAAGGCGTTTGATTCTATTGATTGGGATTTTATTTGCGAATTACGCCTTGCTAGAGGTTTTAGTGTCAAATGGATTAACTGGAGCATGCTCTTGCTTAGATCTGGTTGTTCTAACATTGTTGTTAATGGGGTTGTGGGTAAGAAGATTCAATCTAAGAGAGGTCTTAGAGAAGGTGACCCCTTATCGCTGTTTCTGTTTAATTTAGCGGCCGACGTTTTTTCTAGAATTATTAAGAGAGTTGGGAGATTAGGTGTCTTAGGCAGTGTTGGGAATGAGGAATTTAATAATGAATTATCTATTCTCCAATTTGCAGATGATACATTATTATTTTCTTCCCACTTGCATAAGCATATTATTGCTCTTAAGTTTGTTCTTTACTGTTTCGAGATGTTATCTGGCCTCAGAATCAATTTTGATAAGAGCGCTATTATGGTCCTTAATGATTTTGACGGTGTTGAGTCTTTGGTTGCTAATACCTTGAATTAGGCTATCATGAAATTTCCTTTCGATTACTTGGGTTTTAAGATTAGGCCTTCGAAGCTTAAAAAGGACGATTGGTTAGTTATTATTGATAAGATCAATAATAGATTATCAAGTTGGAATAACAGATTTCTGTCTAGAGCAGGTAGATTAGTACTTGTTAATTCAGTATTATCTGCTATTCCTACTTACTGGATGGCCGTTCATCGATTTCCTCAGTGGGTTATTGAGAAAATTGATAGAATCAGGCGTAATTATCTTTGGGTGGTGTCCCTATTTGTAGAAGCTATAAATGTTTAGTCAACTGGAAGGTGTATTGTAAGCCCAAGAAAGATGGGGGCCTGGGGATCATTAATTTATTTAATTTTAATTCTTCTTGTTAGCCAAATGGTTATATAGATTAGGAGCCCTGACGTGTCGGCTACTTGTAAGATTATTGTTTCTAAAATTTATTATTCTGGAGATGAGTTTATTGTGGGTTCTTGTGTTGGTTGGGTTAATAGATTATCTTATTTTTGGAAGTCTGTTTTGAATTATTTAGATTTTTTTTAATTTAGGTAGTTAGGTAACCGTTCATTCAGGAAATCTTACTTTCTTTTGGCATGATGCTTGGATTTCTCGTGTACCGCTCAAGATTGAATTTAGTGAGCTTTTTAATATTAGTAGATTTAAGAATGCTTTGATTAAAGATGTTTATAGAGGGGATTTAGATCCTCCGTGGGAGTTTTCCTTTGATAATATTTTAGAAGGGGGAATGTTAAGGCAATTAGCCTTACTCAAACCTAAGTTAGCTTTGTATCACTTGGATGAGAATGGAGATTCTATTAGTGGGGGTTTGGATAATAGTTTAGTTTACTCCGTTAATTCTATATATAATTTTATTAATTTTTCTGGTGTTTCTTTGCGGCCTTTTAAGTTTCTATGGAAAACTAATTCTCCTCCTAAAGCAAAGTTTCTTATGTGGTTGATTATTCATAAGAAGCTTAATACAGTTGAGCTTTTGAAGAAGAAGAATATTATTTTTGATGTTAAGTGTTGCTTTTGTAGTATTTTGGACGAAGATGTTGATCATTTATTTTTCTCTTGCTATTTCTCCTTTTTTATCTTTAATATGGTTTTAACGATTTTTGTTTTTGATTGTTTTAATTCTTTTAGTAGCTGTGTTGATTATTGGGATTGTTGTAGATTTGCTTTTAATTCTAGACACAGATATGTGTTGGATTCTTTAGTTCCTATCATTAGTTGGTTCATTTGGTTGGAGAGGAACCAAAGATTTTTTCATTCTATTTCTGTTTCTGCCGATAATTTAATTGTTAGAACTGTTAATTTCTGTCTGGATTGGATGTCTAACTCGCACTACAAGTTTAACGGTGATTCGTGTTTTGAGAGTTTTATGATTAAGGTTAGAATTAATTTAAGTTTATTTATTAGAATCAATAGATTTTTTAGTTGTAATAGATCTCGTCTTTGTTGTTAATTTCTGTTTATTTCTCTTTCACATATATGTATGAATATATACCTATATATATGCTTGATATATATATACTCATATATATATGTGTAGATTACTAATAGTTTGCCTAGTTTCTTTCAGATTCCAGGTTGTTGATACAACTGAGGAGATTAGTGGATAGCTATCAGGATTGGCGGTTGTTTTTTGTTTTGGTTCTATTTTTGTGTACAGAGTCGGGGTGTTTTTGGGGTGTTCTGTTACCCTTCTTGTTGTATTTAGCTTGGATGGACTAGTTATTGTATAAGAGTAGATATACTTCAATATCGGGTGGTGACTTTGCCGGAATTTGATATTGAAGTATGATGAGCGGTGGTTTATCCATAGCTCATCTATCTACTTTCCTTTACCTTCATTTAGTTGTGTTTGTATTGCTTTTGGTTCCTTTTGGATCTATTGTCGGATATTGTATCCTTTTCTGTTTATTATTATATATGTGTGCTCTCTTCTCCTTAGAAGATCACACATTTTTGTCTTCAAAAAAAAAAAAAAAAACAATGCTTATAAGATTATATGTTACTTTGATTACTGTCAATTGCCTATTCATTTTTTAGTTATTTGCTTGTATGTACATCTCTTCCTTATCCCCTTCCTATTGTTTGTTTTATTTACAGTTTTATATGCCTTTATGAATTGCATAAAATTGAAAAGAATGGAATAACGTTAAAAAAGGGAAAACTGGGCATACTAGAATTGGTACTGTAAATTGGGATTTTTTAAAATGGAAGAGTATGTAGACATGAATAAGTCAAAACTTAATTTTATATTAAGTAGGAATGTAATTTGTAAACATGTAATCAACATATTAATATGGCATCGAATAAGAAGAACATGGTATTTGTCGTTGATGTGTGAACATAACATGTATACATATTAAGAAGCCATTGATCTAGTGAACATTAATTTAGCATTAATATGTAGATATATCAATAGAAGTTGATTTGAAAACATGTAATTAACATTAGTCTGTATATGTAATTTGATTAACATGTAAGCATTAAAGCGGATATGCTAGTTTGAGGAATATGTCATATTAATTAGCATTAAAAATGATATGTTAATTAAAGGAATATGGTAGTTTGTCACCTATTGAGATTAAATTAGGGAGGATACATTAATTGTGAAAAACACATCAACGTGACATTTATGAGCATTCATGGTTAATTTGAAAAAAAAAACATGACAATTAGATATTTTGTTCATTTAATGTTAATTTGAACATTTATGCTCATTTGATGTTTATGTCCATTTATCTTCCCTATCCCTATTCTGTTGTTTTATTTATTTGCAGTCTTGTTTACATGCCTAGTTCATTCAGTTGGTTTGATTATGTTCCTCTCCTTCTATTTTTCCCTTTTATTTACGCTGAGCCTAGGTCATCGAGAGCCTAAGCCATTTCTGATTTAAGATCGCTTATAAACCGAAATTGAAATAATATGAAATGATATGAAAAAGGAGAATTTGTGGGCGTATAATAAATTGAGGACTTTTGAATGTAATTTGGGGATATGATAAAAAGGGATAATATGCATACTTGTTGTAATATGATAAAAAGAGAGAATATGCATACTTGTTGTAATATGATAAAAAGGGGGTAATATGCATACTTGTAATATGATAAAAAGGAATAATATGCATACCTGATGTAATATAATAAAGAGGGATAATATGCATATATATGTCCATGCTGTAATTTGGGAATATAATTGAAAGGAATAATATGTGTATGGTAAACATGTTAGATTATACATAATACATACACTAAATAAATGACATGTTATGAAAAGGTAAGTACTAGATGTAGGTTAAGTAAACTAAATTACATATACATCTGGGCAGGTGCTTGTTTTGGGGAAAGGGTTGTACACATAATAACATTTACAGAAAAATGTAATAATACAACCATGCTTATTAATGAACTTAAACCTGCTAATTAAACCTGATTATTAATAAGCTAAGAGGTCCCTCATTCTGCTGTCTTATCTGGTTTTGGGGTCTCTTAAATCCTAGTTACTTGGGGGAATAAGCTAGGGGGTTTGGCTTGTGTCAATCTTACTGTGTGGAACCCATATCAGTCAGTATCCCTATTGGTATTTTGTTAGAGGGCCTCACACTATGTTGGGGCCAGGGAACGCTTTACTGAACTGGATAGTAAGAGGTTCAAACGAGGAAGGTAGGCACGGGCGTGTTTCAGCGGAGTCACGAGCGTGCATGCGTCCGTTTAGGGAAACTAAAACACTGCAACGCTAGTAAATAGGTCTGTGTTAAATAAGTTGCTGGGTTAGGGTGTGATACACCCTACTGCCGGGGCAGACTGTGATGACCTGCACTTCCACTTACCTTAAACCGACCAAATCCGAACCCTCATTGATTCAACGCAAGCAAAAGCACGTTATGCTGTATAGGTTTGTCAGAGCAAACACAGTGAAACACAAAGCTTACAGCGGAACAGATAAAATATAATGATCAAAATAGCATTGCATCGGAAATATTTGAAAGTAACAAGTTTTAAACATACCCTGAATACAATTTCAACCAATAAGTAGAAGATATAATATGCCTAATCTTCTGATATAAAACTCCAGCTATCTTTAATTGACTAGAACTCCACATCTTGCTTAAATCCTGAAACATTCACTCGGATTTTACCCAAGCGATAAACACTCGGGTCAAGCTTGGGTTATATCAGTTAATAAGATAATGTAACCAAACCTAACCATAACATCCCTTCATTCATGAAAACTTTAGAAATTCATGCTTTTTATAAAAATGAATGATTATAAGCCTCGGGTCCCATCACATAATGCAAGCGCAAATCGGAGGATAAAAGTTTTCCTTATAATCGCTAATTATGCTTGCTATGATTTAAAAACAAAACATTTCATATTATAATAATGTCTAAGGTATGAAACACTTTCAAAAATAAACATATAAATCTTAGCTCACATAGTATCCCATACAACTATGTTAGCTACATAAGTACAAATGGAAATCGTAAAGAGGTTTCGTATAGGAAATTGGATTCTATCAATGAGCCATGATAAGGATTAGTTCCTTAATTATTCGGTTCGGGCACCCCTAGCAAGGTCCTAGGAAAGTCCAACGTCCCTTCAGCGAGTACGGAGTCGGTCCACTTCTTATATGTGGATTTCTACCCCAGTATCTTTTAACCAAGGCGTTTCTTTAACATAACGTCCCACGGTCAGGAATGTAGACCATTTATACGAGGCGCCTCATATCCAACAACCACATATGTAAATACCAGGGCTCCATACCATAGTACTACCCCTTTGCTAGATGGAACGTTAGTCTCAAACCCTGCTGGTTATCATCCTGTTTCGGCTCATTCCGGGGTGTGAGTTTCGCGAAGTCACGTTACACAAAGCTACGCATTTAAGCCATGCTTTTATCATCACCACAGAGCCCTGCTTTTCAATAAAAGCTCTGATCATAGCTCAACACTTAGTATGTCCCATAGTCATCCTATGTCAGACATGACTTCCATCAACAAGTCCATTCTCGGTATAGGAACGAAACCGAAGGCACTTGGTTCCACGTCCTCGTCCAGGAGTGCAAGTTGTTGCAATCCGAATCGCTTCAAGTACGGATAGATATGCCGCTACTTAAAAACTCTATATATGGGATCAGTCATATGAGAACATCAATAGGTAATCCATCTGATGTGAAGAAACTTGGTTCATCCATCATCGTTATTGAGAACTTAATCCTTTCACGTCGTATAATTATTCGGAATGGGTAAAATCCCGTTCTTTCCAAATAATTAGCGCATCTTTTAAACCAATCAGTTTGCAAGAATTTATGAATCATATTCCATCTTGGAATATTCATTTACTCAAATTTCTTATTAAAACTATATTGAATTTTAATATCACAAAACCATATTGAACGATTGCTTAACTTCCAATTTAATGGTTAAATCCCTCGAATAATCCTTATTGGTTACTTGTCTATTCTTTTCGTGAAGACATGTCTATTTCTTTCAATAACCCTTATTCAAATTAAATAAAAATTTCATTTCTTCTTAACTTGGAAAATAATATTTCCTTTAACTGGGTTAAAGAACAATGTCATTTAAGACAATCTTCACAACCAACCCTAGATCATATTTCCATTTAAAATGGAATCTTCACGAAAATCATATTTGCTTACAGTTGATATTAATCTCCATATCCAACCAACACCATAAGTGGAATATTGGCTAGCGCCATTCAAATTCCTCAAGTAGTCTAAGTCTTCATCTATAGAGACTTATCTCAATCGTTAACCAATACGGTTTCCATTCAATTCCAATATAATTTAATTAATTGGAAAACTCCTGTTTTCACTTACCTTTATTTCAGGTTCATTATACAAAGATATATATCTACCTTACATTTAATGTTTAATAAACTGTTAAATGAACATACGGGAATTCCTTTTGATCCATTCTGATCCTCGCCCAGATAAATAAACGTTGGCCAGGTAAGTTCAGGGCAATGGTTGCAGTATCTCTTACCATTTAAACACCCCGTTTACCTTTCGGGATGACACGACCGGAACGCGGATTGCATTGAGAACACGACGCATCGGAACACAAACAACATAACATTTCATTGTTGTTACAACAATTTACATCAGAGTACAAGAATATAAGAGTTCCAAAAAATAATATACAATGGAAAATAATATCAGAGGTTTAATATACATAGCAGAGGAAATTTAAAATGTAAAAATACAGTGCGTGGCGGAAATACATCAACTAACACAACTGAAAGAAATACACGGATACAAAGCTTTCCGAATATAGCTCTTACTGTAATTCAGGATCCTGTGAAAATAAATCGAAAACCAAAACCACTAGCTGCCCATGTGGAAAATATGGGCACCCAGAGTGTAGTAGAAACAATAAACTCCGCATCAGCCATAGGACTGGTGTGAGAACTAAAACAGTTATTAAATCTTTACTTTAAAAGTTGGGAAATCATGGGACCACGCCGTATAACACAGAACGAGTTTACTCCACATGACTCTCAGTTTAAAATAAAACAATGCAATGTTTTTTGGAAAATGAAGCTATTATAAGACTCAGGTCCCATCACACAATGCAACGCAAGCCGGAGGATAGAGTTTTCCCTTATAATAGCCAAACATGCTTGGTACGTTTAAAACAAATCATTTTTGTTATTACCATAGGTGAATAGTGTCAAAATCAACTTCAAATATTAATGTATCAATCATAGATGACATAAGTACCCTATATTATGCCGCCAAACATTGGTTTACAACTAAAACCGAAGAGTATCGTATTGGAAATTGGATTCCCATCATGAGTCAAGGCAAGAGATGGTCTCCTTACCGATTCGGATCACCTCTAGCAAGATGACCCAGGATCACACCTATGGCCAACCCTTGGATCCTGTAGTGCCTGTCCACACTTACTTTAGTGGATTAGTTATTCCCGAACAATACGTTCCCCGGTCCTATCGGACCTCCAAACAGGTCAGTAAGTTGACCCTATGAGCATATAGCTCTATATTCGAGACGCCTCGCAATCCATCATCCACATAAATAAATATTCCTGAGCTCCATACCATGGCACTATCTCTAGCTAGAAAGAAACGTATGCACTCACTGCATCCCTTATCCCGTTTTTGGCTCATACCGAGGTGTGGGGATTGTGAATTAACGCTATAGACAAAGCTATGCTATTTAAAGCCATGCTTTGATCATCAACCACAAGAATCTGTTTTTTAACAAAAGCCTTGATCATTTGTATCTTAACATGCCACATTGATAATTCACGCCATGCAACTGATGTCTATCAATATATAACCTCTAAGCTCGTATGTCTCAGAGAAGGGTGTTAAGTAAGAGAATAAATTATCCGCCACCAAACAGATATATGTTTAATAGAAATCAATCAATGCAAAATGGAAATCAATCAATACAAAATGAAATCCAATGTCAGACAGACATCCATTTTCAAGTGCGTTATGGGTCTGAACGAAACAGGACGTACCTTTTCCTCATCCCGTATGTCCAATACAAGAGAGAGGTCCTCGCATATCCGGTCGATCTCCAAGTACGTCTAGATGATCACAACTTATTACCTTGTCTTGGGTGTACAGCCCAATCAATACATCAGTAATCATCCAAACGATGTGAAGATCTCCGGTCTTCAACCACCGTCTTCATCGTCGACTTTTAGTCGTCGTATCAGTTATTCAGAATGGGATAAACCAGACCTTTCCGAATAACTCGCGTATTTTATAATCAATAATCAAGTGCTATAAAAACACATCATACGCCTCATTTCAATTCAGAATATTCTTTTGTTCAAATATTCACATCTTAGGGTAAAGGTTCCCATTAATTTTATTAAAGACAAGTTTTTTAAAACTTAATCTTTATTCTCCCTTTAGATATCATTTCAAAAGATTTTATTTTATTCTTTAACAATTCCAAACCAAATTAGGGTTCATAAAACTAGTCGGGATTACCGAGCCTTACCGAAGTAATCATTTATTTTATTTTTCCAATCCCAACCTATTCATCCCATGGAGCAAAACTGGTAGTACTCCATATCTAACACCCACTGTGCTATCGTTAAAATTAATTACCATTTCCCGTTTCAAATCTAATTAAATATTTAACTATCGCATGGAGTAGAACTGGCGATACTCTATTCTCGGTCATTTCATGAATTCGAAAAATTTAATTTCCTCATTCTCATTTTTAATCTACTTAAGATTCATTAAAACTCTAGTTCAGTTTTAATCCAAAAAATCATTACTTAATGATTATTCCACTATCTGGAAAATTAATCATGCTTTTAATTGGGTTAAAGAACAAATGTCATATAAAACACCGTTCACATCAAACCCAAATCAATCTTCCATTAAATATGGAATCTTCATGGAAAATAGATCAATATATAACTGATATAAATTTCTGCATCAGACTAATAATATAAATGGAATAACGACAAAGCCTCTTAAATTTCATATATAGTAACGGTCTTCCTCTGCAGAAGCTCATCTCGATCATTACCAAATCAAATTCCATTCAATTCCAATTTAATATATTAAATTGGAAAACTTTACCTTGGAAAATATCCATTAATTCTTAATAAAAAAATTCCAAATCATATCTTCAATGTTAATTGGGTTTTAAGAACAAATGTTATTTAAAACATCGTTCACAATGAACCCAAATCATCTTCCATTTAATTCCAATTTATAATTATAATTTGGAAAACTTCATTTATCTTAATTAAAAGATTTATTCTTTTCTCAACGGGGTTTAAGAACGGTGTTATTAAAGACGTCATTCATGACAAACCCCCAAATCCAATTTGATATTAAATATAAGGCTTTGAACAGAAATAATATCGGCTTATATTCCACATCAAATTCTGAAACTAACGGATATCGTATTGGGAATAACGATATCTGTATCTTCTAAATTCCTCAACAATATCCTATAATCACGGAATCCAATATCGAATATTCCGAATATTATTTCCATTTAAATCCTTCCCTCTTCATACGTTGAAAAATTCTGGTTATATCAAAACCATTTATAAATCCAGTTTATTTATTTAAAAACATTGGATTATTATTCTAGTTAATAACTAGTTCATTTCGATAAAAATATCTTTTATTCTTTCAAAACTTGGAATTTTTCATCCAATATCTTTTCAAATCATTTATTATGATTTTACAAATTTTGCCATATTTTTAATAATTTTATTAAGGCACTTACAGTTGGTTTCCACTAATGGCCACCGAACTACATTGATAGCGACCTTTTCTGAAATTGATTTGGACTTAATTTAAAATCCAACCATTCAAAATTTAAATCTCTTATATTCATTAGAAAGATCTTTTCGATGCGAACCCGATGATTCCCGTTTTAGAGAATCCGACGGTCGGATCTCCCGTTACATCAATTTGAAGTTAATGGTTGAAATTTGTGAATGGTCGTTGTGCGGCGCGTTCTATTCAAATCATTAAATATATAATATATATCGTCGATTTCCATTTAAAACGTATTTTATAAATCATTTATAAATTCAATTTAAAATGATTTGTACTTCGTTTTCAATTTTAAATCCAAATTGAACATTCTATATCATTATAACAGTAAAATGATAATATTTTCAAAATATCAGATTTTGAAATCAATTATATTCGATATTCATTATAAAATGAATAAATTCGATATAAAAATTCTTTCGGGTTAAAATAGCGTTTCTAAACTTAACTCGGCTTTATATTTTTATATATTCTCGCATCCATCCAAAATCTGACATCAAAATCATATTTTGATTCTTTAGTGAATATTATTTTAAAATATCCGTTCATATTCTGAATCGGAATGTGACTCAATCAATTACCCTATAATTTCAGTTACATGGATTTCACACATCACATGTATTTAACAATAATGATAAATAATCATTAAACATTCAAACATCATCTAGAGTGCATTCTATAACTATATAAGCACTAAAATAAATAAATAAATAACACTTACTACAATCTGTCAATCAATCGACATACAACTAAATATGGTGATTAGTATATGTCAAATATCATCCCAATACTCGTGTGGGGTTTTCAAACAACAACACTCTATTTAAATAAATCATTGGTTAATAAATTTAACAAATTCTAATTTTGTTTGAATTATTTTTCTATTTAACTAATTTTCACTGTTTATATTATAAATGGATATTTATAATTAAATTTCAACTACCACAATAGTGTTAACATTATTTTAATATGTTAATCATCACAATCACAATACACAAATCACCCCCATCATCTATATAAATAAATACTCAACTACATAATGTCATTTACGGCGCCACAAGTAGCCATTCGCGGAGTATGAAATGCGAGTGTTGCTAATATTCATACTTCGCTTCTATTCAAATGATTTGTGTGAATTCATGTGTTGAACTCCAAAAACATCTGCATGATAAAATATTGGTTAAGAAGGAGTTCTCACATTGGTTTCCACTCCGCCATTATTTATTTCGGAATTTATGTTTTTAAACTAAATTAAACGATCGTTTAATTTAGTTAAAAAAATCCAATTTGCTCCGTTTCCGTTCTTGTGACGACCCACTTTTTAGCACAGTTTTAAGCCGACGTTTACCACTCCATGTCAACTCAAATTATATAGAAAAGCACATAGCTATTAGAAAGAAATTAGAGGGTGAGATAAGAAAGAAAGAAATATCAGAATAGAAGAAGAAGAACTAGCACAACACAGAGCCTCACATCGCAGCGGAACAAAATATAATATAGAAATATCTTTATTGAGAGCTTTAAATAAAACATACAGTCATCAGTGTACATCACACATCTGAACAGTTATAATAACCTGTCCTCATATACAACACACAACAGAACAATAACTAAATATCATACATTTGAACATTCCAGCTCATCTCGTCACAACATCCGATAATCTGAACCTGTACGACCCGGTCTAACCCTAGCATTACAAACGACGAGTCAGTCTGTTGAACCAGAGTGATAAAAACACACTAAGTTTATAGGCATCTCACAAGTTGATTTTAAAGTCATAATCCTTTTGAAAGAAAAGCATAATCGTAAGACCAAATCCGCACATAAATATGGACGGTTTTTACCTTACGATAACCCAAAACGTTTTTGAAATCAATATCTTCTCTGATATTATAATAATGTCTAAATACAAATAAATATCAATCTAACAGAACGCTTGCATCTCACGCTCTACATATATAGTATACAATCAAAACCACAGCTCTTATTGGAGAACGTATTTCCAACTATGGCAAGGTATGAGACCACCTTCCGACAATGTACCTCTGGAGATAAATACATTGGGGATTCAACAAGAACATCTTGCAACCCCGACTAAATATGACCGGCCCCTCACTTCACCTGAGAGTACCGAATATATCATTACCATGGTTGAGGGCCAACCAACCGAACCGATAGCATACATACATAAATAAAAAGGGACAACCGAAGGCATTTGATTTCTCTAGATCAGGTAATGAATATGCCTTTTTGATGGGTGTGACCCACATAACCATGCGACCTACCCGATTTTGTACCATTTCCCGGTTGATGAGGCTAGAGGTCAAATTTATTTATTTATTTTAATTTTCTTCTGAACATCTAGTCACCATTCACTTTGAATGTCACATCGTCAGATCCGCTGAATATCATAATTGGCATCCATAAAAATATTCTACGTATTTAGCTAAGAGAAGGTGTCCAGTCTTCTTTGCCATCAACAGAAATACGTTTGAAGAAATCAACGTACATGATTCTTCGGAAATACTTTGTCAGACATCCATCCATACAAGTCATCTAGGAGCAGGATGAACCGAAGGCACTCTCCTGCCACATCCTATATAGATATCACCCCAATGATCAATAACGAGTAGTCCTTGCAATCCGTAGATTCCAACCACGACAGAATCACAATATATCTCCAGCCGCTAAACCAAAGATTATTAGTAGTTCTTCCGTTTATGAAGATCAACGGTCTTCAATGCTCCATCCCGATCATCTTCTGATATCTTCATGTATTTGTTGGCCGGAATGGTTTTCGAATATAAATTCGATCCAGGTCTTTCCGTACTAACAACGCATTTGGCTAGATTTGATAGTCAGTTATTTAAGTATAAAAATAAACAGTTATTCAATCATGAAAATAAAATGAGTTCACTGGTTCAGTATTCAGCATCACTTGGCCTCTTTAATTAAAAATAATTAACGAATAGTTAATTAAAAACCGAGGCACGTGCTTTGCACACCGCAGATTTGGGTACAAAAATGGTGATTGATGGTTAAACTATATATATATATATATATATATATATATATGGTGGTTAAAATTCTATATTTTACTTCTTATTTTAACATACAAATGATTCTCAAGACCATTTCATCTTAATACTTAAAAAATATCTTATAACTATACTCGATTTCCATTTAAAACATTTGCTCTATCATTCTTCATTGTCTATATTTGGGAAATTAATTCACTTATCATTCTTAAAACAATGTTACAAAATTCTAATTGTTCCATTACTTGGAAACAATAATAAATGCTTATTCTTATAGAACAATCCCATTTCAAAACTTAACATTTTATTTCCTTTTAACTCGAAAACATCGTTATATTTTCGTACTCCTTTATTATTTCCCTTAGCTTTGGAGCATCGTTATATATATATATATATATATATATATATATATATATATATATATATATTCTCAAACCTCTTTAATTTCCTTTACTTCAGAAATCTTATGTTATATTCTTTAAATTTTCGCAATAACATCGCATTATTATTTCTCTAATGGAAATAATAAATTATTACTCCTCTTTACCATTACAACTAATATCATCTCAGATAATTCTGAAGTCGTTCTAGTTGGGATATTTTAATTTCCTCTCAGACCTAAATCAACAACGTTCTTATCTTAAGATAGATATGAGTTGTAATCCAAACATCGATCTTTTATTCTAATATCAAAACAAACACATTTAACTATTTTATTAAAAACAGGATTTTATCAAACCTTTCATGCTTTGAAATCTCCTTCTTGGATATAGCCATTATCACTTAATTCATTAACTAAGTAATTTATTTTTAAAAACATCACCTTGTAACTTTTACCTTTTTAAACAATTCATTCATAATTCGGATTGTTACAAAATCCTATTACTCACTTCTTTACCGAATTCACATTTAACCATTTCTTTTCTAATCCATTTCACTCATTTTCCGCTTTGAAAATCTTATTTCAAATCCCCATTTTACTTAATTTCATTATTAAATAATGTTAATTTAAAATTAACATTTTAACACCTTATTTCCTTTTATAAATTTTGTATTTACAACTGGGGTTTAATATGAACCCTTTATTTCTAATTCCCTTTTGCTTAATTCAAATATTAAGTAAAACATTTAACTTAAGATGTCTTATTTGCTTAAAATTCCTTTTATAACTTTTTTTTATCAAAATTCGCGTTTTAGAAATAAAATCTGTGCATAAATTCCTTTCACAATCCAATTAGATTTCTTCTCGATTGCTTTTTAGTTGACTTTCAATTAAAAAGTAATCTCCCAAATTATTATTTAATATAATAATTTATTTCAGTCCCTAACTACTATATGCGTAGTTAATTCCTTTATTAGTTAAAATAAATAATAAATTCTCCTTTAAAAATCTTATTCAAATTAAAACAATATTCGTAAACCATTTCCATAGATTAATTCAAAACAAACTAATTAATAATCACTCTCACTTTAAACGGTTGACTTAGTCAACCCAAAACACAGTTATTTCGTTAACTAATTCCAATTACGTTTTTCCTTTAAATTAATTAATAATATAATTAATTTAAATAATTCCATTTTATTGTTTTCTTTAAAAACAATTATTCAACTCTTTAATAGTTAGGTTATTCTCTGCTCTCTTGCTTATAAATCTGATTAATATCAGAATTTACTTTATAAAATCAATTAATAATTAATTATAAATTTAAATAATGAATATTTATTATTTAACAAACCTTTATTCAGTATAATAAATTTAAAATCTATCTTTAGTTATAAAATATATTTTATAACTTTATTTATATCGATTCGTCTGACAGTAAATCTATATTTATAAAACGATTGATTTATAGATATGCTATCAATTACTCAACCAATATCACCCATTGGTTCGAACAAAACAAATGTTGAATTTCAGGTCAGCGGTCAACAATCAAATCAATCAATCAATCCGAACAGTTCATATAATGATAATATGGAAATAAATAACAATAAATATATTTGAGGAATCCGGTTGGATCCCTCCAACCTGTTCTTCCCTCCATTCACATCGATTATTTCAAATGATATCAGTTAATTCAATTTAACTGATAATTTCGATAACAGTAAATAACGACTATTTAACATCAACCAATTAGCAAAACAATTCAAGCAATTAAACATGTTTATTTTAAAAACGTGACCAATAAGGTAAGTTACCTCTATTGGTTCCAATTGTTAAAATAACGAATTGGTTTTTTTCACTGAAATTAAACAATGTTTAATTTCATTGGTTCAATCAATATATAAATAACAAACAGTCAACCATTAGCAATCATAGCACACAAAATAAAACCCGACTTATATAAAATATAAGTGGGATAACTGAGTGAGTTTAACTCACCTTGATTTGATTCCGTTGTTAATGGTTTGTTTTAGTTAAATTAAAATGTCGTTTAATTTAATTAAAAATGCCGGTTGATTCCAATTGCGTTCGCGTTTGTTCCATAATGCAGTGCTTGTCCCTGTGGTTCCAACGGCATCTTGTTTGTCCAATTCTGATATCATATGATTTAGTTATCAATAATTTAATATAACACAAATTAAATAAATAATTAAATTCCTAATTACAGTTTAAACCTTAACTAATCTTAATTAACTTTAATTAAAATAGATTAATTATGTTTGAAACTAACTGTCAAAATAAAATTAAAGTCAGATTCCCTTTTTTTCCTTTTCTGTTATTATCTCCACAATGGCTTATACTGTTTTCAATGCTCCAAGCACCATGTTTATTTTACTGTTCATGTTGATATTGCCAATTATGCTAGTACACTGTGTGTGTATATATATATATATATATATATATATATATATATATATATATATATATATATATATATATACAAACCGAAATTACTACCGACTTCCTGCTATCTTTCCAAAGAAATGTTTCCTCAGACTTTGACTTTCACGTTTGCAAAGTTGACAACCATTTCCCCACTACTGTCGGAACATGCAACAACACTACCCCTCGCCAAAGTAATTATATTTCCGGCACACGAATATCATTAGTCATATTTGTAAGAGGGATTTGGCACAAATGATTTACCCCAGCCATGTTACTCATGTTCACGTACCGTGCTAAGGCATATTCTAATATCACATGCTACATATTGTATAGGTTAGGCATATTTAAAGGGATAGTGTGCATTATAATTTAAATATTATGGCACGTTAAAATGTAAAATGGCCACGTAAGCCATAACTTAGGTACACTAATTAAATAGGATTAGGCTATATGGTGCTACTGTTCACCTTAATATGCAGACTTCCTCATTCATTTGGAAACAAAACTTGCTGCTCCGTTCCAATGCCACACACCCCACTTCTCTCCCTCATGCTTCACGAACCCACTCCATACCCCCACTGTCCTTCACGTCTCTCCTCCTCTACCGTGCACCAGTACAACCGAAAGCTTCCTCATCTCCCTGCTTCTTCACATTCGAAACAACTGCCAACTTCGTGGCTTTCTTCGTACGCAGCTTAGAACCCAAGCACAAAACGTTTCCCTAGAACTTCTGCTTCAAATTAAAATGTGCCACTGCTACCGTTTTACATCACACGCAATTTTCCTTTAGCCCGATACTTCCTTCTCAGTATTCACGTGTGCTTCTTCGACTTCAATGCTTCACGGTCCTCGTTCCAGTATGGTTCACGCATCCAATATCCGCACCTTTCCTCGATTGACGCGCCACCCTGGGTCAACCGAACCCCGATCAACCAACACCGGCAGCTGCGTCTCGAGCTTCCCTGTAACCGCCAGCAATTTCAACCACTTCGCCAGTTTCCTCCGCCTCCGATAACCCCATGACTGACGCAGCCTTCAAACCCAACACTGGCCAACCCCGTCCTCGAAATCAAATCACCGCCGACCAGTTTGTCGACCTCGTCGAGATCTGCCTTATAGTAGCTACGAGTTTTTAAAGATAATTTGTGGATTGATCGTAAATTGAGGTGAAACGAGATGAATTTACAGCCGTTGTTTTCATTAAGTGGAGGCGGTTGACTTATTGACCACGGGATGAAGGAAATGGATGGAAATTAGGATTGGCGCAAGGTTATATATAGTGTGTGGGACAAATTTTATACTATTTCATTAAAACCAAACTTACTAGTGAAGTACCTGATTGAAACAAGCACATATGATCTTCTTCTTCGACAAACAAATGTAATCCTAACATAAAAAAAATATTCTGGATCCAATGGGACAGGGTTCGTCGAATTTCGAGGTCGTTTGTGGAAAATCCTTTATAATTGTCGATGAAAAATCAAGCGTTTAAAATTCCTATAATTACAGAAAAAATCCAATAAATCTAAGGACTTGACACTTTGCTAGACCTCTTCCTAACGGATCCAATGAATCTTATTTCACTAATTTTGGAGTTTGTTTGACTAGTCATTTATTCGTTAAAAGTTACCCCTGTCTAAATAATCTAAACAATTAAATAAAAATAGAGACTTTTTTGCCACCGAAGTCACATATGATATCGGTTTGCCATGAAGTTTGATTTTCTTACAATAATTTAACGATACGGTTCCAATGAAATTAATTTCATCGAAAATTGAGACCGTTTGCAAATATGGCTATTTTTATCGCTCAAATAATATCGAATAAAATATTATTTAAATTCCAAATTAATTCAAAACTACACCAAAACAGGTGATTACCAACGAGTATAACCGTCACAAACAATTTCAGCAACACTTATTAGTGTTGCTATAGGGGCGTCGCTATTTATTTCCAACGCATATAAGCGTTGGTAGATTTTCTCTTCCAATGCTTATAAGCGTTGGTATATCATCCTTCGCAACGGTTATAAGCGTATAGACCTCCCTTCGCAACGCTTATAAACATTGGTAGACCTTCCTTCGCAACGCTTATAAGTGATGGTATATTTTTTTAATGAATAATCAATTAATAAAATTTACACTCAATTAATGTTGCTAAAATAACAATTAATAACTGACATGATTATGATATAGAAGATATGAATCAAAATTAATATTATTCTCAATTTAAAAAGTATAACTCAATGAATATCAATAAACAACATTCATAATCAAGTAACGACATAGAATATTAGTTAATGACAAACAAATACAATACATGACTAAGTTTCTAAATTTAATACATAATATAAAGTTGTTAAATTCAGTACATAAATGAAATTCTACAAATACCGAATACGAAACTCTGGCCATCCAACGAATCCTCCATATGAAAATTCAAGTTCTTCATCATTACCAATACAACTACCCGTCAATCTTCTCTTTTCTTCGAGAAGTACCTACATGCATTTAATATCACAATGATTCGAAATTATCAGCTAAACCCAAGACATAAAGATGCAACTTGACTGGCATATAACAACAGGTGAGCCTTATGATCTATGGTGCACCACTCGACCAATGACCCATTATGGATGTATTTAGCCTGTTTATAAAAGGATATACAGAGCAGTATATAATGCACTATACAAAACTCTTGTTATCTAAAACAGAAAAGGGAATAAGGTAAATAAAAAGAGAAATGCAGAAATTAAGACCGCTAAAGTTTTTTTTTTTTTTTTTTTTGCTTCCAAACTCTGTATATTTACCATTCAGACATTTGTTTTCATATATTACAGCAAGCATGGTTGCAACGCTGTATTGAGCTGCTGTGTATTGATATTTTTCTTATAGTGCATCCTACTGCTAATGCTAATACTTGTGTTGCTAATCATACAACTCTGCGCGACTTGAACACAAAAATGTGATTTTAAGATAAAATATGGAGTTCATAGGGTTATTATGATATAAGTTGGGTTGTACTATATTTCTCCTACACTAAACCGGAATGGCATTTCATTGTGCAATATAATGAGTCGATCCACCAGTCACACATATAGGTAAAAAGAGAAAAAAAAACTAACATGAAAAGAGAGAAACCTAGATGGCTTGTTTAGGCAAGGCAGATGCTCCTACGCCAAGCAATTGGACAGCCTGTTATAATGAATGTACAAGCTTAGACCTCAATACGATGAGACAAAAAACATTTAACTTAGCTAGAATAATGTAGGTTAATTATTGTTCAGGATATGATATTTGATTTAGCTAGAATAATTCCCTTTTCACCTTTTTGTGTATATCAACTCCAAAAGTTGTTCCCGTTGATTTTGATTTTTTGTTTAAATGAAGCATTCTGAAACCAAAATTATTGTCCAATTGTGGACTAGAGATGACTGATCATGTCGTATAACAAAAATTTTGGTATTTTGGTTGATAACTTATAGCTTGGTTATCAAGTAGAGTTGGGCTGAAACAGAAATAGAAACAATGTATAAATCAGTTTAATTTAAGTAATTTTATGCTGGTAGCTTAGTTTAATTTAGGAATTTTAAATCAGTTTAATCCAATTTAACTAATGTATAAAAGTACTGAAACAGAAACAAATTTAAATATTTAAACACCAAAAATTTAGAATGACCGAAACTCAAATTGAGTTTAAGGCGATCGATTTTTTATTCAGCTTTTGTACGCTCAACCTACTGTATTCTGCCAACATCAACATTCATACACTCCACATACATCGGTCTGTAATACCACTCTTTCAAACCAACCATATTCTGCCAACCTCTCTCTGTAAAACTGAGCTTCGACACGGTTTAAACAGATCCTTGTAGGTTTAGTACTACTGAGCCATCAAGCTCAGTTAACTATGCCCGATGGCTCAGTAAAACTGAGCCTACAAGGCTCAGTTTAAACTAAACCGAAGCCTAGTTTTACTAAGCCCAGTGGCTCGGTAAAACTGAGCCACTCGGCTCAGTTCAAACTGATTCGAAGCACAGTTTTACTAAGCCATGAGGCTCAGTTTAAATCAAGCCTACAAGCTCAGTTTAAACTGAGCTGAGTGGCTCAGTAAAACTGGGCTTCAGCTCAGTTTAAACTAAGCTTGAAATATCTAATCAAAAAATTCATGTCTAACAAGAATTTTTTTTGCATCCTAATTTGTTGTGTTTTCTACTTTTGCACAAGGATGCTCTTCATCAAGTAGTTATGGTATAGTTGCTCAAGGTAAACTAATGTATTAGTTTTAGAGAAGGGTTTTACATTTCAAAAAAAGAAATGATGAATGTTGATTGAGTAGTACCTCACTCTTCACCGTCATAATGATCTAGTGTTCTGGTGTTTTGAACTGGATTTTCGAAAATAAGCAAAGTATCAGAAAGTGGTAGCTTATTTTGTTTGAAGGTACATTGAGCTTCGCCATCTAAACTTATGCATCAACTGTACACAAAAGAACTCAAAACGTGTAGTGTCATCATATAGCCCTTTGCATATATGCTCATTTGCCTAATGGAAATTAATAATTAACCATAAGGTGTTATAAAGACAGTCCTTTGATCAAACAATTTTAAGATACTGCTTGTTAAGGCTGACAGGTTTATGCATTACACAATCTCAAAGAAATGTGTTTAATTTAATCTAACTTTCAAAGTTAACTCATGGCACTGTTTTTTTTAGCAAATCAACTCATGGCACTGTTATCCATGTCTGTGAAGTTGTTTATGATCAAAGCAAGCTCTATGTAGAAGGCTAGAACTAAACTCAGTATGACACCTTTTCTTGCTGCATTCTTTATTGTTCTTAACCTTTAGTTTTGATATTTTCAAATTTGTGCACATGTGACACTGCGAATTTTGTATGAAAAAAATGCATCAAACAAATGTAAAACTCAACATTAAACCAAAAATGTATACTAGTTATAACTGCAAATTGCAATCCAACAATCTACACCGCAATCAAATCAAAATTTATGGTGTACTTTGGTTAAACTTTAATCGACAACGCTGCAAAACAACAATATTAATCCAAAATTATGTAATTTTATAAATCCTAGTTTTTCGATAAAAAGTCAAAACATTAACAATTTAAGGTAAGAAAAATGTAGAATAGCACAGCGAATCCAATAAACAACTCGAAATAGTTGTCATGATTGGTTTAACTCGATAAACTTGTAATTAGGGTTCAAGTAATAATCTGAAATTAGGGTTCAGGTAATAATATGAAATTAGGGTTCAGATAATAATCCAAACATGATTAAATCATAATCTTAGATTCAAATCACCTGACGTCGAACTCGAAATCAGCCAAACTTGAAATCATTGTGAAGCTAAAATCATCCAAAATCGCGGAAATCAACCGACGTCAAACTCGAAATTGCTTCCTAGAACTCGAAATCAAGTTTCCTTCGAACCTGACGTCAAACTCGAAATCGTGGAAGTCTTCCCAGAACTTGAAATCGTTGGAAATTGAATTTCATTTTAGTGTGGCCGCGGAATTAAAAAAGCGTTAGAGATGGGTGCAGATAGGGTTACGGAAAGAAGTAGCTTTTTGTTTACGATATCGCCCTCGGGGATAAGGTCACCAATGCAAATAAGTGTTGACAATAAAAAAATTATAATTTTGTATTTTTAGTAACACATTTTTAACATAGCAACACATATTATTGTGACTGACCTATAACTCAAATAAATTTTGGTAATTGAAAAAATAAAGGGTTGCCAAATGACTGTCATGGTGTAGTGAAATAAATAAAAATAAATTATTTTCATCCTATATATCCAAACAGAATATATATACAAATCCAAATATAATTCACACAACTCAATATCGTCAATTTTGAGTTAAACAATTTAATTTTTCCTTTTAAATATATTAAATAAACGTTATATTTTGATAACAATTTCCATAGCGACTATTTTAAAAATTGAATTGGACATAACTAACAATCTATAACACGAAATCTGAATTTTTCTCTTTCATATGAAAATTATCATCAACCCGATCCCAACGTTGCTTGTTTCACAGAAATCCGACTTATATCGGATCCTGTATATTCAATTAAAGTTCAAAACTCCATATTACGAACTACAACGCCATTTCGCTCGTTTTAAATTAAATATAATTTAACATTCAAATTTTACTATATAAAAAATATATATATTTTAAATCCATTTAAAATTCCAAATAATTATTTAAAATAATAAATTAAATTAAATATCTGACCACCAAAATACGGGGCATTACAGTTCTGGTCAGTTCCATGTTGTAGCGTTTGTCGCCTTGATCGTAACGTGACTGAAATCATCGAATTCCGACCTCGTATGTAAAAGATACAACGTTTTAAACATTGGGATAATTAAACGAGTAATTAATTAAACTTAACAACATTCAGTAAAACGTTACCCTCCCTAGTTTTCATCTGGAACCCCCGCCGATCGAAAAATCTGGACGATGCCATCACCACAGTTCGTTGGACCACCATCGGAGCACCCCACATCGTTCGCCGTCGTGCCACCATTCTCCAACCTCAACCGTGACGAACTCGAGCTCCCCTAACGCTGTGAAATCCACTCGAAAGTTCAACACTTCCCACCCAAAAATTGCCCCCATTTCTCCACAATAATCGATGATAGTGGTATGGATTGAAAGCTCTCAGGTCCCTCTACAATATTTGTTCAATAATTTTTGCATTTCGTTGCATGGATTGAGCAAGATTAAGCTCAAAATTTCGAGCAGTTTCCGCCCTATATCGGAGCAGCGATGGGTTGACCACGAGAGGAATAAGAATAGGGTTTGACCCGTTTGACCATATATTTACATATTTAATTCTTTTAATTTCAAAAATACATATTTACCGATACGAACTTCAAATCAAACCCAACAACTATCGTTCGCCAAATACCCCCATTCCGGACACAATGGAATATGTTTCGTAAGCCAAATCGATCGTTTCGATCATTTCTTATCAAAATTAAAATATAAATTAATACAACGTTCAATATTAAATTTCAACATACATTTTAATTTACCGGGGTCACATACTGACTCCAAAAATTACAGAAAAATAAATCTAGCTATGTTTTGACGATACGGTCCTAACAAAATTAATTTCATCGAATTTGGAGAACGTTTGAAAAATGGCCTTTTAACTGGTCGATTAATATAAACTGAAATTTAGAACACATTTAAATCTATTGTGCTTACATATTAATTCCAAAAATTATGAAACTTGAAACCTAACAATAATTTGACATTCCAGATCTAACAAAAGTGGTTTTGTTGAAAACGGAAGTCATATGCAAAATGGCTATTTTTAAGGGCTTTATATTATTTAGAATATATAAAAATTCCATAGCGCCCATTCTAAATTTTAAACTGGATATAACATTTAATTTATAAAGTGAAACCTCAATTTCTTACATTCGTTAGAAAACTAAAATTCAAAATATTCCAACGTTTCTTGTTTAATCAAATTCTGATTTATTTTCAATCCTATACATTTAATTGAAAATTAAAATCGAATTTTCAAACTATCGTGCCATTTCAGGCTCGTTTTATAATTAAAATAAATTTATACATCTAACTTCGATTTAAATAAATTTTTATTCGTTATTATTTAAAATAAATCATTTTAAATATTCAAAACCCATTAAAATAGCTAAAATAATATTTTTAAATTGGTTAAGAAATTCCGGGTTGTTACAATCTCCCCACTTAAAATCTTTTCATCCTCGAAAAGGAACGAAGCTGAAAGTTGTTTAACTAATTGACTCAACTTTCATTCTAGCTCGAGTTCTTTAACTTTTCAGTTTCTAAGAAATTTTTAATTTCTCAAAAATTTGGCTAACACCCTAAATTTTCGAAAAATTTCGCCATAACCTCCTTTGTGCGAAGAGGGTTTGAAAATTTTATTGGGCCGTATCAGGTACCCAATAAATCAACAAAAAGCATATACAATTTTTGTGACCTATCTATGTCCAAGGGAGATGCGTAAAATGGTCGAAATCTCATACCTTGCCCCAGTGTTGGAAACAAAATAATCCACGCGCCTTAGTTATAAAAAAGAGAGACATAAATTTTTGTCATCTCCAGAACCGTGTAGGGTTTTTATTAAATCCTTCCCCGAGCACCATTACATGTATTTCTTAATTAAGTCCATAATCAGTCTTCTGTTCAAACTGTAATTTAGTCATGTTCATACAAGCATCTCACCCGTATGTAAATCCAAACCTCATCATATAAGCGCCAAATGCTTATATGGAATATGATATGTTATGCTGTCTTCATGTAGTATGCCATGCAGTGTAATTCATAATTTATTTGTTACTGTCCTATGGCGTATGTTTATAATCTCACACAGAACAACCATTACAATGCATCAAAAACACTCACAGGAGTTGATATAATAATAAAATTGCGCAACCAACCCATTAAGGTGCACCTTTTTGTCGGGCACACAATATATTTCTCTACCAACAGTAAATCCATAACCTGCTTAGCATGTATATGCAAGTACATATCTATCCAATATATAAACCCAATTCGAACCAAATTTTTTTATTCAGTTTAAAATTTGATTTGGATAAATTTATCCTTCTTTTATTGGTTTTATCATTACAATATTTTTATTAGTTAAATTAATTGTCACAGAACATAACCAGCAATAAATTAGTTGGTTAACTTTTCAAATATATAACTTCTATATATATTTAAAATCATATTTTCAGTGTCAAATCAAAAACAATAACCCTATCTAAGTTTTGGTTCTCACACCAGTCAATTGGAAATATATAGATATCCCACTTTCGATACTCGAACATAAATACTGATGATGCAGCTGCTATCATCAGAGTCATCTCTAAGCGATTAGAGTGTGATTCTATATCTATCCAGTATATTTGAGACTCGAATATACGTTTGCAAGGTGTATATGCAAAATTTTCTTATACCCGATAGTCCAAAATCAATATAAAATAAAATAGTCAAATAAGTATAATAAGGTACAATTTTCAAAATTAATTCATTTTTATAAATAACACTCTTCTAACTCATTCTAGGGTATTACTAACCCTATCTCTAACGAGTATTTCTTATAGGATATTACTAATCCTATCTCTGATGAATTCTTTCATTTGGTTCTAATGTGTCTTGCTCTCTAGCTTTGTAAACCAAAGCTCTAGTACCAAGCTGACACAACCCGAAATCCCCGCTCGGCCTAGACCAAATTGGAACGCGGATTGTGTTGATAACACGACGCATTAGAGCACAAACAACAGAACATTTCATTGCTATTACAACAATTTATATCAGAGTACCAGAATATCAGAGTTCCAATAAATAATATACAGTGAAAATACTATCAGAGGTTTACTATATATAGCAGCGGAAATTTAAAATGTAAAAATACAACGCGTAGCGGAAATACATCAACTGACACAACTGAAAGAAATACACTGATATAAAGCTTTCCGAATATAGCTCCATCTGTAATCCAGAATCCCGTGAAAATAAATATATGCAAAAACCAAATCTACTAGCTGCCCCTGTATAAAATATAGGCACCTAACAATAAACTCCGAGTTAGTCATAGGACTGGTGTAAGAACTAAAACAATTATTAAATCTTTACTTTAAAAGTTGGGAAATCATGGGACAAGGCCGTATAACACGGAACGGGTTTATTCCACATGAATCTCAGTTTAAAATAAAACAATGCAATACTTTTTGGAAAATGAAGCTATTATAAGACTCAGACCCCATCACACAATGTAATGCAAGCTGGAGGATAGAGTTTCCCTTATAATAGCCAAACATGCTTGGTACGTTTAAAACAAATCATTTTTGTTATTACTATAGATGCATAGTGTCAAAATCAACTTATATAAATGTATCAATCATAGACGACATAGATACCATATATTATGCCGCCATACATTGGTTTACAACTAAAACCGAAAAGTGTCATATTGGAAATTGGATTTCCATCATGAGCCAAGGCAAGAGATGGCCTCCTTACCGATTCGGATCACCTCTAGCAAGATGACCCAAGATCACACCTACGGGCAACCCTTGGATCCTGCAGTGCCTGTCTACACTTATTTTAGTGGATTAGTTATTCCTGAACAATACGTTCCATGGTCCTATCGGACCTCCAAACAGGTTAGTATGTCGACCTTATGAGCATATAGTGTAACAACCCGTATTTTTGAATAACATGTTATAACATAAATGGAGGCAGAATTAAGCAGTAAAATCTGAATCAAGGGAAACGGGCTATGCCATTGCATTCGTATCGGAAAAATACGCGAAATAGAGTCCGAGTTTTCGAAAATCGGAGTCCGTATGACCAAGATATGGCCTCGCGAAGTTTCACGAAAAATTCCCAAATGAAAGTATACTTAATTAAGTGAAATGGGTTGCGCAGAGAAATATATATATATATTGATATATATATATATATAATTGAAAATTAAATAAATAAATATGCAAAAATGTTCAAAACAGCGAATTGGGAGAGGGGAATAACCGAACCGGCTGATTTTTGAGGTCGACCCAAGCCCGCTGGGTCGACTAGGGGTTAATCCAGGGTGTTTGGCTGTCAACCCGTGGGCCGATTCGCTCAAATGCAGATTTTGCATTTGGATGGTTCTCATGGTTCATCTTTAATCTAAAGGCCCTAGATGGTTCCTACACTTGACTTCTTCCCCAAGACATGCTTTGATGGCTTGGATTGAATCTAGGTTTAATCCTATGGCCTAAAACACTTGCCTACTCTATAAATAAGACCCTAACCTACCCTAAATCATCATTATTCATTCATACAACTAAACTATGGCAAAATCAATCCTCTCATGGCCTCCACTCTCTTCATAAAATTCCTAAATCAAATTTCTAAGAGATTTCCATGCATACAAGTGTATTTAGGCTTGTATGATCCTCTTTAGCTTGCATTAAAGTCTTGTTTCTCTATTGGCATCATAAAGGAGGAGTCTTGATCAAGTTTGCTTGCATTTTGGGGTTTTAATTTGTTGCATAAGGGGTTTCTTACATTTGCTATACTCATTTGAGTCCACATAAGCATTGTAAGCCTATTTCTACTCTTGTATTTTAACTATGAAGTTAATATGTTATGTTGCAAGTTGAGTTTGGGGTTAATCATGATATGTGCTTTGATCTTATGATTTTATGCATAAGCTTACTCTATGCATGTTAGTAAAGTCATTACCTTGGCTTTATGCATAGAAAGATGTGATCTTTGGTTGGAAATGTTGCATGATGCAACTTTGAAACTCTCATAAACCTTGTATTAACATGCATATAATGTTATATGCATGTTACTAGTCCTTATCTCATGCTATCTATGGCCATGTTCCGCCTATTTGCCAAGTTTGATGTTATGCATGCATATGAACCTTATGCAAGTTGAAACCATGTTATGCATGCATATGAACACTATGCAAGTTAAAATGATGTTATGCATGCTTAGGAATATTTTGCAAGTTGATAACATGATATGCAAGTTTGTGATCACATCTTTGTCTCATATGCCACCATGTTTAACTTGTGGCTCCAACACCTTTATGGCATGATTTTGCCAAGTTCCCTCTTTCTATCCTTTATGCGCTATTGCGATATGTAAGCGAGGGGATTGCGTTTGGGGTTGGGTAAACTTAAAAGACATAAAAACGTAAGCTTGGGAATTTACCTATTAAGTTAGGTCTACCCATTGGGAATTTACCTATTAAGTTAGGTCTACCCAATTGCTTGAAAATTTGTAATGTGTTTTGGAAACATGATGGACATGACACTTAGAAAACATGAGGATGGCCAACTCGAGGTTGGGTTGAGCTTGTAGCATAAACCTACCCGGAACCGACCGGCTTAACTAGTGGCTACAAGCAATAGGACCCAATGTGAGTAGTTGGTCATGTTGCACGTGAAACCCGAGGTTAGACTAAGTTGTGGTGTAAACCTACCCGGACCTGCCCGGCCTAACTAGTAACCACAACAAGGTCTAATGTGAGAGGTTGGGTGCATTAAATTAATTAATGCCACATGGTAGGGTTAAGTCATGGACCGCTTGAATACTTAACCAATTAAACACGATGGGTTGATAGGGTTAAGTCATGAACCTTGGGTACACTTAACCAACTTGGTACTTGGATGAGTTGGGTTAACCACGTTTAACCCATTAAGGAAACCCTAGTTACGTGGTCTTTTGCACCAGTAACCCTCTTAGTTGTATCATGATACCCTAGGGACTAGGCTAGGGTGGGGCACGATTACTGGGATGACATGTAAGCGACCAAGACGACGGCTGTGTAGGTGCGCCGGTGTAGGTTCAGGCGGGCCATGGTCGTGCACATGGTCCGGAGTTGAAAAAGCAGGCACGGGCACCAGTAGGTTTAAACTGTGCGTGCTTGGTTTGTGTCAGTGGTTGACACCCTAGGACTTGATACACCCTAGGGTGGACCTAGCACAGTTTAGCTACACTTCATAGTTGGGCCATATGACACCGACACTTGACGAGTTAGGCTTTAGGAGAGCCGATCGACTAGACCGTGCTAGTTGGACCTTGGTTTAGGTCATTCATGATGTTGGGCCAAACTTGGGCCTGGGGATCACTTCTTGTTTACACTTGACATGACTTGTGATACTAGTACACTTGGTGCAAACCTCAACCTTGTATATGCGGTGCCACACTTGATCTATCTTGTTGACTTTTTCCATGCCAGTTATCATCCTATGACTCATCCTTGTTTACATATACAGTTAACTTTATTAGTTGTTGTACAATAGTAGGTAGGACTTACCAGTCTTTTGACTGACCCATTTTCTTCCGCCTCTTTTCTTTCGTTCCCCCCCCCCCAGGTTTATAGGGCGGGAATACCAGTACTTAGCTTGGATCTTAGCTGCTTTTCTTGGATAGCTCATGTATGCTTTGGACTTGAGCTCGCTATGGTTTTCTACCTTGGGGATAGCTACTTTATGTTTTCCTTTCCAGTTTCCAGTTTTATGTTTCTAGACTTTGTTTATGGAAAATAATGATCAAGTACTGTGTTGTAACTTAACTTATGGTTTTGATATGCTAGTTTTTATCCGTTGCTATATTTACTCTGTTTTTTTTTACTTATATGTTCTGTCTTGTGATATCTGCATGCATGTTTACCTTGTTTAAACTCCCCTCCAAAGTCAGTGCCCTTGCAAGAGTGGCACTGGCGGAGGTGGGGTGTTACATTTGGTATCAGAGCATAAGGTTTACAAGATTGGAGCAAAAAGGGTTTTAAAGTTACTATTAAAAGCTATTTTCAAAACCAATTAAGTATTTTCCAAAGAAAAGTTTAGTTTATTTTGAAAGGCTATCCCCCAAGAGCCATAAGCACTATCCTTCGTTTCCTCGTTCTAAATCTATCTTTTCCTTTTTTTTCAGCATGGCCGATCTCAATCTTCCTGAGGGAATCACCATTCCCGGATGGTTCCGGAGGTACTTGGAAGCTAGGGCCAACAATGCAGGTCCAGCAACCACTCCCACTATCACTGAGGTTCCACCCCCTCCTCCTCCTCCTCAGCAACCACAAGCCGATTTCGCCAAGGTTTGCAAGGACTTCAAGGCAATGGGTGGCAAAAATTTTATTGGGACGGAGACTTTTGTGGAAGCAAGAAATTGGTTGAAGGAGACCGAAGATCTCTTTGCCATCTTTGATATAGAGGACCGTAGAAAGGTTCTGTTGGCGGTTTGGCTACTAAAGGAGGAAGCTTCTTATTGTTGGGAGGTCACCAGTGCTACTAGGCCCGTAGAAACCTGGGCCGACTTTAGGGCAAGGTTTGGGCTTAAGTTTTTATCGTCTGCGGAGGCAAATTTGCAACTAGAGAAGTTCATAGCCTTGAAGCAAGGAGACATGACGGTGAGAGAATATGTGAATAAGTTCAACCAGCTTGCCCGATTCGGTTTGGACATGGTCAATACTCCCGAGAAGAAGGCTCTACGTTTTGCACGAGGGTTAAATGAGCCATTACAAGGTCTAGCCATGTCACACATACCCATGGGGGCCACTTTCGAGAGCCCATGGCATTGCTGCAGGGAGAGGATAAGAATGGGAAGAAAGAAGTCAAGCCTAATGAGACTCAGCCTAAGAAGGCAGACTCCAAGTGGGGAGGGAATCAGAGTAATCAGAACAACAAGAACAACAAGAACAACAAGCGCAACAAGAACAAGGCAAAGGACACAAGAAAGTGCCACTTCTGTGGGATTGTTGGGCACGTGGCCAAGGACTGTAGGAAGAAGAGAATGAAATTGGGTGGATGCTTTCATTGTGGAGAGACGGGACATTTTAGCAAGGATTGCCCTAAGAAGCAGGGGCATGGACAAACTCAGCGCGCAGGTTCATCTGGAGGGCAAGTGCATGCTCTCAACACCACTCCAGTTCAGGACCGAGTTACTATTTCTGTGGAAAGTCTTGTTTATATTTCTGGTTTTCCTGTTCGCACTTTGTTTGATTCTGGCGCATCGCATACCTTTATTTCTTCTTATGTTGTTGGAAGTTTGCACCTAAGTACTAGTCTTGTTGAGGATCCCGTTAGTGTTTCAAATCCGATTGGGGGTTCAGCCCATTTATCTATGATCTGTATGGATTTGAGGATTTCTATCTTGACCGTAGAATTCTCGTGTGATGCTTATGTTCTCGGGTTCACGGGATACGGGTTGATCTTGGGCATGGATTGGTTGTCCCGCTATGGAGCCATTCTCGATTGTGAGCATAGGGTGGTGAGACTCATGACTCACCTGGGTAATACCCTAGAGATTTCTTGCAACCCGCTAAATCCCATCATGCTATGTTATCTTGAATCTCTTGACTCGTCCATCGATGATCTGCAATCTGTAAGGATGGTTCGAGAATACCCTGATGTCTTTGAAGAAGTTAAGGGGTTACCCCCTAAGCGAGAGATAGATTTCCGCATTTATCTGGTTGATAATGCTAAGCCAGTCTCCTTACCAGTTAGGCACATGGCCCCGCGTGAAAGGAGAGAGCTCAGTAAGCAAATCAAGGAGCTACTTGAGAAGAATTTTATTAGGCGAAGCATTTCTGAATGGGGTGCTCCTGTAGTGTTCGCTACTAAGGCGGACGGCTCGCTTCGTCTATGTGTTGATTATCGAGAGTTGAACAAGCTGACCAAGAAGAATAGACATCCATTACCGAGGATAGATGACCTCTTCGACCAGCTTGTTGGTGCTTCTGTTTTCTCTCAGCTTGATTTAGCCACCGGATTTCACCAGCTTAGAGTGGCCGAAAACAGCATTGATAAGACTGCATTTAGGACTCCAGACGGATTCTTTGAATGGCTTGTTATGCCATTCGGCTTGACTAATGCACCCGCCTACTTCGTAGATTTGATGAGTAGGGTGTTCAGGGAGTTCCTTAACAAGTTTGTTGTTGTCTTCGTGGATGATATTCTGATCTTTTCAAAAGACGAGGAAGAACATGCTAGACACCTCAAGGAAGTGATGGATACGCTTAGAGGCCATCAGTTGAAAGCCAAGTTCTCCAAATGCCACTTTTGGAGAAAGGAAGTCCGATTTATTGGGCATATAGTTTCTAAGCAGGGTATAGCTGTGGATCCCGCGAAAGTGGTTGCAGTTCAAGACTGGAAGACTCCTAGGAATGCAACCGAAGTGCGAAGCTTTCTCGGTCTGGCAGGCTACTATAGGAAGTTCATTAGAGACTTCGCTAAGATTTCGGCCCCTCTCACTAGATTGACGAAGAAGAACTTAGTCTTTGCATGGGACTTAGAGTGTGAGCTTGCTTTTCAAAGGCTCAAAAGGGCCCTTACCACAGCTCCAGTTTTGGCATTACCCGATGGCGGTAAAATGTTTACCGTGTATACCGATGCATGTGGCACGGGGTTAGGCACTGTTCTGATGCAGGAGAGAAGAGTGATATGTTATGGGGGTAGGCAACTTAAAGTTCATGAGAAGAACTACCCCACTCATGACTTGGAGTTAGCGGCGATTGTCTTTGCACTCAAGTCCTGGCGCCACTATCTTTTAGGCGAAAGGTTTGAGTTGTATACTGATCACAAATCACTCAAGTATCTCTTCTCGCAGAAAGATCTGAATCTTAGGCAGCAAAGGTGGATGGAATTCTTGGCATCATATGACTTCGAGATAGCTTATACCCCTGGCAAGGGTAATGTTGTGGCTGATGCACTAAGCAGAAAGAGGTTGACCCTAAGTCCTCTATTCGTTGAGATGAAGAATTTAGAGTATGTGGCAACCTTTGATTTCTCTTTGGCAATTGAGTCGATGACCGGTTCATTAGCATCTCTGGAACTCAGACCTACCCTTCTTGATCAAGTTGGGGCTTCGCAGAAAGAAGACCCTCAGATAGTTGAGATTATGGATAAGCTGATTCGAGGAGAGACGTCTAGTCATCTCGCTCGATATTCTATTGATGACAAGGGTTGGCTGAGGAGAGATGGAAGGTTATGTGTTCCAGTGGTAGGAGATCTAGTAAGAAAAATTCTTGAGGAAGCGCATCGCTCTAAGTTGACTATACATCCAGGCGGAGATAAGATGTATAAAGATATGAAGCGTATTTTCTTTTGGCCTGGGATGAAGAAGGATGTGGCAGAGTTTGTTTCTAGATGTATCATTTTCCAGCAAGTTAAGGCCGAGTCGAAGAAGCCCGGTGGGCTATTGCATCCTCTAGATGTTCCACTTTGGAAGTGGGAGAGTATTTCCATGGATTTTATTGATGGGCTACCAAGGTCAAGGAAAGGGAATACGAGCATTTGGATTATTGTGGACAGACTTACGAAGAGTGCTCATTTCATTCCGGTAAAGAGCAAGAGGACCGCATCTTGGCTAGCGTCTGTATATCTTCGTGAGATTGTGAGACTTCATGGAGTCCCTTCTAGTATAGTCAGTGACCGTGACCCAATCTTTACAAGTCAGTTCTGGAATAGTTTGCAAGAAGCCATGGGCACGAGGTTGAATCTAAGTACTGCTTATCACCCACAGACGGACAGTCAAACCGAAAGGGTGAATAGGGTACTCGAGGATCTGTTAAGGCTTTGTATTCTGGATTTTGGTGGTACTTGGGAAGACCATCTTCCTCTTGTTGAGTTTGCATATAATAACAGTTATCAAGCAAGCATAGGGATGGCACCATTTGAAGCTTTATATGGGAGGCCGTGCAAGTCGCATACATGTTGGTGGGAGACTATAGATAAGCTTATACTTGGGCCTGATATGATCAGAGATGCATCCGAGAAGATCGAGTTGATTCGAAGACGGATGAAAGCGGCCCAAGACCGACAGAAATCCTATGCTGATAAGCGAAGATCTGATTTGGAGTTTGATGTTGGAGATATGGTTTTCGTGAAGGTTTCTCCTTTGCGGAATGTGGTCCGATTTGGAGCCGTTGGGAAGTTAGCACCGAGATTTGTTGGACCCTTCCCTATTATAGAGAGGATCGGGCAGATGGCTTATAGAGTGAAATTGCCCGAGAAGCTTGCCGGAGTACACGATGTTTTTCATGTCTCGCATCTCCGGAAGTGTTTACATGAGTCAGCAGAGGTTGTTGAGCCAAGTGTTCTGGAAGATGTGGAAGTGGAGAAAGAAGCTACTTTGAGGAGAGCTCCGATTCGTATCTTGGGGACGGAGACCAAGAAGCTAAGGAATCGAGAGGTCAAGTTGGTGAAGGTTCAATGGGGTGAAGCCGAAGAAGACGCAACTTGGGAAACCGAGGAGAAGATGCGTGGGCTTTATCCATTCCTTTTTGAGGGTACACTCTCAATCTATTTTCTTTGTTAGCATGTCTTTCTCTTTGCTATCCATGTTTATCTAGTTATCGTGCTAACCTTGTCATGAGAACCTTAGGAAGAAACCCTTTGAATGAAACATGTATTTGAAACATGTTATGCTTGATGGTTGCAAGTGGTTGCAAGTGGATACTCGTGGATGCATGATACAAATTAGGCACTAAGATCGGCTCACACACTCTCATATTGCATATGCATGAGTGTTTATGCTTATTCATGGATGAAAATTTTTGTGTTATCACATGGATGTTGCATATGGATGTATGTGATGTGCACACATATAGATGTTATACATTATGTTAGGAATTGCATACATATGGATTCATTTCACTAACATAATCTGCATTGATGATATTTGCATTAGATAAGTACATATACACACACCTTTGCATATGATCATACAGCATTTAGAACCTTTTAAGGACAATGATTGCTCGTGGATGATGTTTTGAGTAGATGGATGATGGATGGTAGGATACGTTCTTCCTAACTTGGATATTTCGGGGACGAAATCCTTTAAGGAGGGGAGAATGTAACAACCCGTATTTTTGAATAACATGTTATAACATAAATGGAGGCAGAATTAAACTGTAAAATCTGAATCAAGGGAAACGGGCTATGCCATTGCGTTCGTCTCGGAAAAATACGCGAAATAGAGTCCGAGTTTTCGAAAATCGGAGTCCGTATGACCAAGATATGGCCTCGCGAAGTTTCACGAAAAATTCCCAAATTAAAGTATACTTAATTAAGTGAAATGGGTTGCGCAGAGAAATATATATATATTGATATATATATATATATATATAATTGAAAATTAAATAAATAAATATGCAAAAATGTTCAAAACAGCGAATTGGGAGAGGGGAATAACCGAACCGGCTGATTTTTGAGGTTGACCCGAGCCTGCTGGGTCGACTAGGGGTTAATCCAGGGTGTTTGGCTGTCAACCCGTGGGCCGATTCGCTCAAATGCAGATTTTGCATTTGGATGGTTCTCATGGTTCATCTTTAATCTAAAGGCCCTAGATGGTTCCTACACTTGACTTCTTCCCCAAGACATGCTTTGATGGCTTGGATTGAATCTAGGTTTAATCCTATGGCCTAAAACACTTGCCTACTCTATAAATAAGACCCTAACCTACCCTAAATCATCATTATTCATTCATACAACTAAACTATGGCAAAATCAATCCTCTCATGGCCTCCACTCTCTTCATAAAATTCCTAAATCAAATTTCTAAGAGATTTCCATGCATACAAGTGTATTTAGGCTTGTATGATCCTCTTTAGCTTGCATTAAAGTCTTGTTTCTCTATTGGCATCATAAAGGAGGAGTCTTGATCAAGTTTGCTTGCATTTTGGGGTTTTAATTTGTTGCATAAGGGGTTTCTTACATTTGCTATACTCATTTGAGTCCACATAAGCATTGTAAGCCTATTTCTACTCTTGTATTTTAACTATGAAGTTAATATGTTATGTTGCAAGTTGAGTTTGGGGTTAATCATGATATGTGCTTTGATCTTATGATTTTATGCATAAGCTTACTCTATGCATGTTAGTAAAGTCATTACCTTGGCTTTATGCATAGAAAGATGTGATCTTTGGTTGGAAATGTTGCATGATGCAACTTTGAAACTCTCATAAACCTTGTATTAACATGCATATAATGTTATATGCATGTTACTAGTCCTTATCTCATGCTATCTATGGCCATGTTCCGCCTATTTGCCAAGTTTGATGTTATGCATGCATATGAACCTTATGCAAGTTGAAACCATGTTATGCATGCATATGAACACTATGCAAGTTAAAATGATGTTATGCATGCTTAGGAATATTTTGCAAGTTGATAACATGATATGCAAGTTTGTGATCACATCTTTGTCTCATATGCCACCATGTTTAACTTGTGGCTCCAACACCTTTATGTCATGATTTTGCCAAGTTCCCTCTTTCTATCCTTTATGCGCTATTGCGATATGTAAGCGAGGGGATTGCGTTTGGGGTTGGGTAAACTTAAAAGACATAAAAACGTAAGCTTGGGAATTTACCTATTAAGTTAGGTCTACCCAATTGCTTGAAAATTTGTAATGTGTTTTGGAAACATGATGGACATGACACTTAGAAAACATGAGGATGGCCAACTCGAGGTTGGGTTGAGCTTGTAGCATAAACCTACCCGGAACCGACCGGCTTAACTAGTGGCTACAAGCAATAGGACCCAATGTGAGTAGTTGGTCATGTTGCACGTGAAACCCGAGGTTAGACTAAGTTGTGGTGTAAACCTACCCGGACCCGCCCGGCCTAACTAGTAACCACAACAAGGTCTAATGTGAGAGGTTGGGTGCATTAAATTAATTAATGCCACATGGTAGGGTTAAGTCATGGACCGCTTGAATACTTAACCAATTAAACACGATGGGTTGATAGGGTTAAGTCATGAACCTTGGGTACACTTAACCAACTTGGTACTTGGATGAGTTGGGTTAACCACGTTTAACCCATTAAGGAAACCCTAGTTACGTGGTCCTTTGCACCAGTAACCCTCTTAGTTGTATCATGATACCCTAGGGACTAGGCTAGGGTGGGGCACGATTACTGGGATGACATGTAAGCGACCAAGACGACGGCTGTGTAGGTGCGCCGGTGTAGGTTCAGGCGGGCCATGGTCGTGCACATGGTCCGGAGTTGAAAAAGCAGGCACGGGCACCAGTAGGTTTAAACTGTGCGTGCTTGGTTTGTGTCAGTGGTTGACACCCTAGGACTTGATACACCCTAGGGTGGACCTAGCACAGTTTAGCTACACTTCGTAGTTGGGCCGTATGACACCGACACTTGACGAGTTAGGCTTTAGGAGAGCCGATCGACTAGACCGTGCTAGTTGGACCTTGGTTTAGGTCATTCATGATGTTGGGCCAAACTTGGGCCTGGGGATCACTTCTTGTTTACACTTGACATGACTTGTGATACTAGTACACTTGGTGCAAACCTCAACCTTGTATATGCGGTGCCACACTTGATCTATCTTGTTGACTTTTTCCATGCCAGTTATCATCCTATGACTCATCCTTGTTTACATATACAGTTAACTTTATTAGTTGTTGTACAATAGTAGGTAGGACTTACCAGTCTTTTGACTGACCCATTTTCTTTCGCCTCTTTTCTTTCGTTTCCCCCCCCCCCCAGGTTTACAGGGCGGGAATACCAGTACTTAGCTTGGATCTTAGCTGCTTTTCTTGGATAGCTCATGTATGCTTTGGACTTGAGCTCGCTATGGTTTTCTACCTTGGGGATAGCTACTTTATGTTTTCCTTTCCAGTTTCCAGTTTTATGTTTCTAGACTTTGTTTATGGAAAATAATGATCAAGTACTGTGTTGTAACTTAACTTATGGTTTTGATATGCTAGTTTTTATCCGCTGCTATATTTACTCTGTTTTTTTTACTTATATGTTCTGTCTTGTGATATCTGCATGCATGTTTACCTTGTTTAAACGCCCCTCCAAAGTCAGTGCCCTTGCAAGAGTGGCACTGGCGGAGGTGGGGTGTTACATATAGCCCTATATCTGAGGCGCCTCGCAATCCCATCATTCGCATAAGTAAATATGTCTAGGCTCCATACCATGACACTACCTTTAGCTAGAAAGAAACATATGCACTCACTGCATCCCTTATCCCATTTTTAACTCATATGGAGGTATGAGGATTGCGAGTTAACGCTATACACAAAGCTAAGCTATTTAAAGCCATGGTTTGATCATCAACCACAAGATTCTTCTTTTCACCAAAATCCTTGATCATTTGCATTTTAGCACGCCACATTGACAATTCACACCGTACAGCTGATGTTTATCAATATATAACCTCTAAGCTCGTACGTATCAGAGAAGGGTGTTAAGCAAGAGAATAAATTTTCCTCCACCAAACAGATATATATTTAATTGAAATCAATCAATACAAAATGAAATCCAATGTCAGACACACATCCATTTACAAGCCCGTTCTGGGTCTGAACGAAACAAGAGGCACCTTTTCCTCGTCCCGTATGTCCAATACTGGAGAGAGGTCCTCGCATATCCGGTCGATCTCCAAGTACGTCTGGACGATCACCACTTATTACCTTGTCTTGGGTGATCCAAATGATGTGAAATCTCCTGTCTCCAACCATTATCTTCATCGTCGACTTTTAGTCGGCGTATCAGTTATTCAGAATGGGATAAACCCGGCGTTTCCAAATAACTCGTGTATTTTATAATCAATATTCAAGTGCAATAAAAACACATCATACGCCTCATTCCAATTCAGAATATTCTTTTATTCAAATATTCACATCTTAGGGGAACGGTTCCCATTAATTTTTATCAAAGATAAGTTCTTTTAAACTTATTCTTTATTCTCCCTTTGGATATCATTTCAAAAGATTTTATTTTATCCTTTAACTATTCCAAACCAAATTAAGGTTTATAAAACTAGTTGGGATTACCGAGCCTTACCGAAGTAATCATTTATTTTATTTTTCCAATTCCAACCCATTCATCCCATGGAGCAAAACTGGTAGTACTCTATATCTTAGACCCACTGTGTTATCGGTAAAATTAATTACCATTTCCCGTTTCAAATCTAATTAAAGATTTAACTATCGCATGGAGTAAAACTGGCAATACTCCATTCTCGATCATTTCATGAATTCGACAAATTTAATTACCTCATTCTCATTTTTAATATACTTAAAGATTCATTAAAACTTTAGTTCAGTTTTAATCTCAAAAATCATTACTTAATGGTTATTCCACTTTCTGGAAAATTAATCCTGCTTTTAATTGGGTTAAAGAACAAACGTCATATAAAAACACTGTTCACAACAAACCCAAATCAGTCTTCCATTAAAATATGGAATCTTCATGGAAAGCAGATCAATTTATAATTGATATAAATTTCCGTATCAGAATAATAATATAAATGGAATAACAACAAAGCCTCTTAAATTCCATATATAGTAGGTCTTCCCTTACAGAAGCTCATCTCAATTATTACCAAATCGAATTCCATTCAATTCCAATTTAATAGATAAAATTGGGAAACTTTACCTTGGTAAATTTCCATTAAATCTTAGTAAAAAGATTTATAAAGTACAAATCATATCTTCACTGTTCATTGGTTTTAAGAACAAATTTTATTTAAATCATCGTTCACAATGAACCCAAAATCAACTTCCATTTAATTCCAAATTATAATTAGAAATTGGAAAACTTCATTTTCCTTAATTAAAAGATTTATTCTTTTCTCAAGGGGTTTAAGAATGTTGTTATTAAAGATGCCATTCATGATAAACCCTCAAATCCAATTTAATATTAAATACAAGGCTCTGAATAGAAATAATATTAGCTTATATTCAACATCAAATTCTGAAACTAAAGGATATCATATTGGGAATAACGATATCCGTATCTTCCAAATTCCTCAACAATATCTGTATAATCACAGAATCCAATATCAAAATATTCCAAAGATTATTTCCATTTAAATCCTTTCCATTTCATACTTTGGAAAATTTTGGTTATATCAAAACCATTTACAAATCCAATTTATTTATTTAAAAACATTGGATTATTATTCTAGTTAATAACTAGTTCATTTCGATAAAAATATCTTTTATTCTTTCAACACTTGGAATTTTTCATCTAATATCTTTCCAAATCATTTATTATGATTTTACGCAATTTTTCCATATTTTAAATAATTTTATTATGGCATTTATAGTTGGTTTCCACTAACAATCACCGAACTGCATTCACAACGACCTTTTCTAAAATTGATTTGGACATAATTTAAAATCCAACCGTTCAAATTCAAATATCTTTTATTCATGGAAAGATCTTTTCGATACGAACCAAATGATTTTCGTTTTAGGAGAATCCGACGGTCGGATCACCTGTTACATCAATTTGAAATTAATGGTTGAAATTCGCGAATAGTCGCTGCGCGCCGCGTTCTATTCAAACCACTATATATATATAATACATATATCATCAATTTCGATTTAAAATAATGTATTTTATAAATTGTTTATAAATTCATTTTAAAACGATTTCAACTTCGTTTTCAATTTTAAATCCAAATTGAATATTTTATAACAGTAAAATGATAATATGTTCAAAGTCTCGGATTTTGAAATCAATTCTTTTCGATATTCATTATGAAATGAATAAAATCGATATAAAAATTCGTTCGAGTCAAAATAGCGTTTCTAAACTTAACTCGCCTTTATATTTTTATATATTCTCATGTCTATCCAAAATCGTACATCAAAATCATATTTTGATTCTTCACTGAATATTATTCTAAAATATTCATTCATATTCTGAATCGGAATGCGACTCAATCAATTACCATATAATTTCAGTTATATGGATTTCACATATCGCATGCATTCAACAATAATGATAAATAATCATTAAACATTCAAACATCATCCAGATTGCATTCCATAACTGTATAAGCATTAAAATAAATAAATAACGCTTACTACAGTCTGTCAATCTATCGATGGACATATAACTAAATATGGGGATTAGTGTATGTCAAATATCATCCCAATACCCGTGTGGGGTTTTCGAACAACAGTCTAATTAAGTAAATCATTGGTTAATAAATTTAACCAATTCTAATTTGGTTTGAATAATTTTACTATTTAACCAATTTTCATTGTTTAAATTATAAGTAGATATTTATAATTAAATTTCAACTACCACAATAATATTAACATTATTTTGGTATGTTAATCATCACAATCATAATACACTACTCACCCATCATCAATATAAATAAATACTCAACTACTGAATGCCATTACGGCGCCACAAGTGGCCATCCGCGGAGTATGAAATGCGATTGTTGCTAATATCCATACATCGCTTTATTCAAATGTTTTATGTGAATTCGTGTGTTGAACTCCAAAAATAACTACATGATAAAATATTGAGTGAGAAGGAGTTCTCACATTGGTTTCCACTCCGCCATTCTTTATTTCTAAATTTCTGTTTTTACACTAAATTAAATGACTGTTTAATTTAGTTAAAAAAATCCAGTTTGCTTTATTTCCGTTCCATGTTGTAGTGTTCGTCGCCTTGATCACAACGTGACTGAAATCGTCAAATTCTGACCTTGTTTGTAAAAGATACAACGTTTCAAACATTGGGATAATTAAACGAGTAATTAACTAAATTAATTAAACTTAACAACATTTAATAATACGTTACCCTCCCTGATTACGTCTGGAACCCTTGTCGACTGAAAAATCTGGCCGCTGCCATCACCACAGTTTGTCGAGCACCCATCGGAGCACCCCACATCGTTTGTCATCGCGCCACCATCTTCCAGCCTTAACCGCGACGAACTCGAGCTTCCCAAACGCCGTGAAATCGGCCAAAAGTTCTACATTTCCCAGCCAAAAATCGCCTCCATTTCTCCATGGTAATCGATGAGAGATGTATGGATTGAAAGCTCTCAAATCCCTCTACAATATTTTCTCAATAATTTTTGCATTTCATTGCGTGGATTGAGCGGGATTAAGGCTCAAAATTTTGAGCGGTTTCTGCCCAATATTGGAGCAGCGGCGGGTTGACCACGAGAGGAATAAGAATAATGTTTAACCCATTTGACCATATATTTATAGATTTAATTCTTTTAATTTCAAAAATACTAGTTTACTGATACGAACTCCAAATCAAACCCAGCGACTGTCGTCCCTGGCTAGATACCCCCATTCCAGACACAATGGAATATGTTTCGTAAGCCAATTCGATCTTTTCGATCGTTTTTTATCAAAATTAAAATATAAATTAATATAACGTTCAATATTGAATTTCAACATACATTTTAATTTAAGGGGCTACATACTAACTCCGAAAATTACATAAAAATAAATCTAGCTATGTTTTGATGATACGGTCGTAATAAAATTAATTTTGTCGAATTTGGAGACCGTGTGAAGAATGTCCTTTTAACCGATCGATTAAATTTAAGCTAAAATTCAAAACATGTTTAAATTTATCGTGCTCACATACTAATTCCAAAAATTATGAAACTAGAATTCTAATAATAATTCGACATTCTGGATCCAACAAAAGTGGTTTCGTCGAAAACGGAGGTCGGTTGCTAAATGGCTATTTTTACGGGCTTTATATTATTTAATAAATATATAAATTCCATAGCGACCATTCTAAATTTTAAAATGGACATAACTTTTAATTTGTAAAGTGAAATCTCAATTTCTTACATTCATTAGAAAACTACAGTACAAAATATACCAACGTTTCTTGTTTTATCAAATTCTGATTTATTTTGTATCTTATACATTCAATTGAAATAGAAAATCGAATTTTCAAACTACCATGCCATTTCAGGCTCGTTTTATAATTAAAATAAATTTATATGTTCTAATTTCGACGTAAATAAATTTTTAGTAATTATTACTTAAAATAAATCATTTTAAATATTCAAATCCCATTAGAATATCTAAAATAAAATTTTTAAACTGATTCCAAAATTCCGGGTTGTTACACCTGATTTCACAATCGGAATAGACTTAGTCGTGGTTTCTGTGTATCCAACCAAAATAGGTGTTTATATTTAAACATTATTTATTCATCCAAAATACTTTCAAATAATTTATTATAGTTTAAAATGATTTTTCCATATTTTTATAAAGCCTTTTTACCAAAAATGCACATGAACTGCCAAAACTGGATTTTCCGGCCAAACTGATTTGGATTTATTTCAATATCTAACCGTTAAAAATCCCTTTTTCTTCCTTTGTTGGAAAACTATTATTATTTTTGATAAAAAAAATTCGTTTTAGGAGAATCCGACGATCGGATCTCCCAGAACTTCAATTCAAAGTTTTAGGTCGAGATTCGCGACCAGTCACTGCGCAACGCGTCCTATTCAAACCTGAAAGTGACTCAACTTAAAAACTTTGTCATATTGCCTTGAAATACGTCTAATAATTATTTAAAATATGTTAAATAACTTTTGGAAATCATTTCCCCAGTTTCGTTTTTTTTTAAATCCATTATTTTAAAACACTATTCATATCATTAAAATAATATTATTTTTCAAAACCAGTTATTTTATTTCCAAAATTTGCAGATGCCCATTATAAAAATAAATAAGAACATCAGAACTTAAAATTTTGGAATTCGAGTTCGTTTGCTACACAAACGCAACTTCAAATTACTATTCATCGTAAAATCGATTTACTATTCATTTTCAACTACGACGAACCATAACTCGACTTTAAGTTATTTAAATCCAATTCTTTCTTTTGCAAAAGTTCATTGTTGCGAACTCAATTTCATGTTAGACAAATGTTGGAACTTAATTGAAACTTTCGTTTTGTCTTCGATTATTTTATTATTAAACTAATCGTTTAAAATCAAATTTCTGGAATGAGACTTATTCGAATCTTGTATAACCCGAGAATTAGGAATAAGCAACATCCAATGAACATAAACAAGATGTCATGTAGCTAACGAGTTGTATCTTAAACTTGTTAGTTATTTACCCACACATGTCGGTGTCAATTTGGTTTCTGTATTTCCGGAAAATTTTGCCATAATCTCCCTTATACGGGATCGTCGGTACAACCTCACTGTTGCCTTAATAGGCCATTAATACACATATCAAGCCAAATAGCGTTCATAATCATTGGTTAACCCAATCCAAATATCAAAACACTCTAACATCCACAAAGCAACCACATACACAATTTAGTGAACACTTGGGACTAGTGTGGGTCATCATCCCAATACCCTGTGTAGGGGTTTATCAATAAATAGCAATCCATGTAATAAACACATGCGACTAGTGTGATTTTATCCCATGACCTGTGTAGGGTTTCCAAACCATATCGAAATTTCAAACACACAACAACATGCGTGCAATCGTTTTACACAACGAATACCACAAGCAAGTTTGAGGGTATAAACCACTCACTATCCCAGTAGGTTCCTTCAAATTTCTTTATTGTAGGACCACCACAGCTCTGCGTTCTCTCTCGATTGTTTAACAACCTAGTCATTAGAGATTATAAGTAACATTAGTTTTTTTCCATTAATCCTTTTCTAGTTATCATGAATACACTTTCTTATATAATTTGATTTCCAAACTTAAATGGATCCATACATGAGAATACCTTTTTTAAATGGACTTAGCTAACTTAACTTCATGATTACAATTTTGAAAGGTTATTATAGCTTTCATAATATTACACCTAATTTTGCTAATCTAGCTTATTACCTTTTGGATTTTCATTCCTAATTCAACTCTAGTGACATCAATACTTCATTTAGGTGTAACTAACCTTAATCCATGATTATACTAACCTGAAATCACTTAAATTTTCAGTTAGGAACATTCACTTTTGCATTCATAATTTCCTAACTTCATATACCCATTTTCTAATGGATTTTTTCTTTCTATGTTTTGGAATTCATTTCTAATCTCAATATTTTCCCATATAAACTTTATAAGAGTATTAAGCTACCAACTTTAACCTAAATCCATGAATATCTCACCACATAATCACCTAAGGTTTCATTTAGGAATTTCTACAAACTCTTTGTATACTTGTTAAAACTAAGGAAATAAACCCTTTAAACTACATGATTTCTAGCCCCGGATGCTTCCAGAACTTAGCCTAGGATGTATAGATCCTTCTCATAGCTTTTCTCCTTCCTTCCTTCTTTATTTTCTTGAATTTTTTTTATTTAATATGGGTCAAAAACGAAAGCAACTCATGGAGAGGGGAGGAACAATTTTCCAAGAAGAAGAATGGAGTGATAAGGAAGGAATAAGGTATATAATAAAGGGGTAATGATTAGATTAATGACATGTATCTTATGGATAAGCATGGAAGATCCTAAGGCCATTATTCATCCCTATCCCCATGAATAGTAATTTGTTTTTTCTCCAGCACATTCCGGCCTCGTGTCGGAGTATCAAACGATAATATTTTTTTCAGAAATTCTTTAACCACAAGATTCAGGTTTTAACGTACTTCAAACCTATGTGTTTAGATCTAAAATCTGAGTTTGTTTGCATTTTCGAATAATTTATTTTAGTTTTGTTTTGTGAAATAACTATATATTCAATAAGGAATTTCCTCACACTTTATACATAGATAATATCCTACATTTAGAATTTTCTGAATAGGTCTCAGGTTCTAGTGTTGCCGTTCAAACTATCTAATTCCAATTACCTTCTAAATTTAGTTCAAATTTTGGCCTTTTATTTTTTTAATCAATATTAAACAGATTCTATTTTTGACCAAACTTGGCTGGTTACCTAATTTCGTCATTTCGGATCTAATGGAATCAGTTCTAGGGTCTGAGAATAAATATTTCTTATAGCTCCTTTGTAAATGTGCTATTTTATATTAAAACTCATTTTTCTAAATTTATTTTAATTATATTGTCATCCACTATCCATTTTATTTTGATTCTTATGAAATTTGGAATATTTAATTTAGTTCCAAATCTCCGGGTCGTTACACCAACACAGGGTATTTACGTAGTAGGGAGTTGATCGATTAGATAGTAATTAGGGTACACCTAATCCTATTTGTAATTAGGGTACACCTAATCTGTTTGTAATTAGGGTAACACCTAATCCTGTTATATAATCTTGTTCCTACTATTGTGTAATTAAGGTAACACCTAATCCTGTTCCTGTTGTTATGTAATTAGGTTAACACCTAATCATGTTCTTGCTGTTATGTAATTAGGTAACACCTAATCATGATATTCTAGTAGAAGTGCAAAACAATCAATCTGCCTGATTGATTTCTAGTATTAATATTATCATCATTGTCCGTTTATAAGAATAGTCAGTCCTTATTATCTGTTCATATCAGCTACTGTTCACCTTTAGACATATATAGATATCTACCTTTTTATGTTGCTAGAACCACTATATATCTGTTTTACTTAACTTAGTAAGTCGGGCTGTTAATCCCAACAGCTCACCAGGCTTTATGTCTGACCTATTTCCTTTCTTCCATTCTCTTTCTTTTCCCTAGGATTACATGGTGAAAGCGTTTAGTTCAGATTTCTTTGTTAGCTTTTGTTGTGATGGATCTCTGCAAGTTTGACTCCTACATGTTCTCTTTCTAAGGTTAGGTTGTGTCTTTTTGACTATATTTGGAGATTATATTACTTTAATTTGATATTGTTTTGACTAAGATTTTGAGACATGACATTTCGTAACTATTTGGTTAAACAAAAGTTTTGTTTCACTATAAATTTATTATTATGTCTTGCGACATCTTGGTCTCTGTGATGTTTTATGTCTTTATACCTACAATGCAACATACTTTCTTAATGAAATCCTCATACGAGTGACATTATGGAATGTGCGGTGTTATATTTGGTATTAGAGCCTAAGGTTACCAAGTTCACTAAAGTTTTGTTTTAAAAGAATGGATTTTCAAAAGAAAATGCATTTCTCAAAAATCAAAAGTTACTTTTGAAAATAAAATATCCCCTATAGTCAGTTACAGCTTCCCTTTAACTCTTTCTAATTCTTTATCTTTCTAATCGAGTTATAAGGCATTATATCTAAACTTTCCTTTATAGGTTGAAATTTGGTTTAATGGAAAAACCTGTTTAGCTTAGTAGTTGGGAAGAGTTGATGTTAAAATAGAACATGTTGCTAGACAGATATTAAAAAGGGTTAATCATGAATGGAATTACCTTATTAGTTTAGTGGTAAAAAGGATTGTTTGGAAAGTAAGAAAAACCTAGATAAATTAGTTAAAGAAGGGGGTGTATTTCCATAGTTTTGTTTAACATAGAAAACGTTATTGCAAGAATGAAAGGGTTAGTGCATACTTGGAATTTTATCGTATTACGCACTGACCGCCAACCTAAATAATTAAAAAGAAAATCTTCCAATCATGAGTTTCTATAAAATAGTTTTTTCTGATACTATTGGAATAAATCTTTATATGTTTTCGTTAACCAATTAATTATGAAACTTCCAAAAAGGAAAATTTAAGGATGGCAAGTAAAAGATCAACATGAGTATATCAATGTCCAAAGGATTATGGGGAAGGTGAAGGAAAAGGAAAGGGTTGTTGAAAGAAATATTTTATCTATCTTTAGTTATTTCTAGTTCTCCTAATTGCCTTAGGAATATTGTGACCTTTTCCCTTTGATACACAGGCTGTTTGGGGCCTCAACCACGGTAAGTTGAATCTTGTAGAGCATTTGTATTGTAGGCTTAATGAAGTAGTCCTTTACGGATAGAGTAAGCCCTTGAGGGTGTGATGATAGCATTAGTGATTGTTTTGCACTTAGGCCCAGTGGTAGTTTCTAACCCAGGGATTGGCTTGATTATCTGTTTTTCTACGGTAAGTCGAGGTTGGAACTAAAATCTTGATGTTTGCAGTATTTTCGGGTATGGATTAGGTTGCCATGATTAGGCCTCATATGGCGTATTGATTTACAATGAGAGGGCAAATTACATGACTAAAATATGGCATTCGCTTTTGTAACACCCCCACTCTGGTTTACTTATCCAGAAGCGGTGATGCCACATATAAGTCATGGTGCTAAAAGAACAATATCACAACTTAACAAAAGCTTGTCGGAATATAAAATCATTCATAGTCCATGATTTTAAATGGGAGAACTATTATACAATCATCCCATCATAACAAAGGTTACAAAGATCCAAGAGTCTAGTCATTAAATAATTATACATAGGGGTACATAAAGAGATAATGTACATAATAAAATTCTTCTCTTCAAAGCATTCAACTAACCATCTAAACCTGAAATTTTTAAGTGTAGCATCATGAGCAACAAATACCCAGTGAGATAGCTATTTAAGATTTGTTTTCACATCATTTCTTAGTGGGTTGTATTATAGTTTCATCATGACTCTTTTCTTCAAAAATTTCATCATCCAAAGTTTAAAACGACAATCAAGGAAGGCTTCGGGATGTTGAATCAAACAAAATTTATGATAACTTCATTTCATTAAAAACTCGTAATTTATCAAATGTATAGTTATGAATCTAAACCACACCCTCAACTTGGTTTAGATGTTAGGATACGTTATCCTATAGCGGTCAGCATCCCGTAATCAAGTAGGGATGTACTCTACTTGGCTCGATACCAACATAGAGTAATGGTGCACTACCAAGATCTATTGTCTTATACCTCACCAAATCGAAGAAATATAATTAATAAAATTTATCTTACAAGTAATCTTAAATTACTTTTCAAGTACATATTTTTAATGGTTTAAGATAAAACCAAAACAACCTCAAAATTATTCCACTTTATGTTAAAAAGAACGTCAAAAACACTTCATAAGGATTTAAAATTTAAAAGAAAAAGAAAAAGAAAAGGTAGCATTTGAAAAAGTGTTATAAAAAGTTTCAACATCCATAAAATAAAAACTGCAGCGTTTTAAAAGCGTTACAACAAGTTTCAGATGGTTCTAGGCTCAAAACAGCTATCTACAGCGTTTCAGGCATGCTATGGAAAGTTTTAGGAGGTTTGTAATGGTTTTAGACTAAATTCAGCAGCTACAGCATTTCTGGCTGCTCTAAAAAGTTATGTTTGTGTTCAAGGCTTTATAATCAATTCAGTGAAAAGACAGCATATCAGAAGTGCTATAGAAAGCTTTGGTTAATTTGGAATAGTTTAAACAGATACTGCAGTGTTTCATATGCGCTGTAAAAAGTTCTGAGCTTGTTAGAGTTACTTCATAAATAATTTAGAAAAGACCGCTTCAGAAGTGTTATAAAAAGTTCTATTTTGACACACTTCAGCGCTAGAAACATTCAAAAAGCGTTTCAAATTTCTGAAAATTAGTTTTTTTTTCCAATTTTTGGATTAAATATTTGACGTTGTTTCTCTAAGATAAAAATAGATTTTGACTCCAATTTTTTTACAGAAATAAGCTATCTTTGTCTACTTAATTACTATAAAAAGAAAACATTAAAATTACTTATCTATTCAATAAATAAAATTCAACTATACAAGGCATTTTTAACATGTCCATTTCGGGCTGATTTTTACCTTACTTTGCATCCAGTTTTTGGATATGTAAATGGCCGAATTAGAAAAAAAAGTGCATAGGTAAAAGTTGTATTCCTTTGATTTTTCTTTCCAAATTGATAGAGAAGTCGTAATTTCATAAAGAATTGCAAAGGTTATGCCCAAAATACCGAACGTCATTTTCATGGGTTCACGTCCAAACATTCATTCATAAATTTCTCAACTTTTCTTCAAAATATGAAATGAATACATGAACTTAAATAGTTTTTACCACCTTAGACTTGTATCTTGATCTTGTACTTATCCTCTTGCTTTCTCCTAAACTTCTCCTCTTTATCTTATTTTATTTTTGTTTTGAAAATGTATGAAATGAAGTGAACCTTTCCACCCTTTATATAGTAGTTTTCAAGTCAAATTTGGTAATTTAGTTTTGGACACTTGTCTTCCTTATCTTCATGCAAGCTTTTGGATGAAGACACATACCTACTTAGGTGTCTTTGGATGTTTCTACACATGCACACCTAATGTGTGTATGTGTCTTAACCTTAATTTACTTGTAAGACATGTGTTCCTTTCATTTGATGACACATGTCCCTATCATTTTAAGCCATTTTTCATATTCTAGAACATGTACACATATGCCATTTGTATTTTATTTATAAACTATATGTTATGTATGTATTTATACACACACACACACATATATATATATATACATATATATATATGTATGTATTTAACATACTTAAATATTTGAATCGGATTGAACTATTATATTCAAAATTTCTAGAAACTTTTACATACCAAGATTTTTGCGTTAGGCTGTTACACTCTACCACCCTTAGAAAAAGATTTCATCCTCGAAATCTAAGCTTTAAACAATTCTAGAAAATCTTTACGAATTTATAAATCCACTTCCTATGATGCTTCATCTTCGTTATGATGATTCCATTGAACTTTTACTAAGGGAATTTCTTTCACTCATAACTTCTTAATTTTTCTATCAAAAATTCGAACAGGTCTTTCAATGTACTTGGTCCCTTTTTTAACTTCAATCCGATTAAATCAATCGCATGAGATGGGTTAGAAATATACTTTCGTAGCATTGATATGTGAAACACATTATGTATATCTGATAATTTTTTAGGTAAATCGAGTTTGTATGCAACTTTTCCAATTTTCTTGGTAATACAAAATGGTCCGATCAATCTTGGTGATATTTTTGCCTTCTTCTTTCCAAATCGCATTACCCCCCGTACTGGAGAAACCTTAAGAAGGAATTGATCTCTACTTCGAATTCCAAATCCTTTATTCTATGATTTGCATAACTCTTTTGCCTACTTTGGGCTGCTTGCAATCTTTCTCTTATAATGGAAATCTTCTTAGTTGTTTCCTTTACTAGATCTAGACCAAGAAGCTCACGATCTCCAACTTCTACTTAACATACTGGAGAATGACGAGGCCTTCCATACAAAGCTTCATATAGAGCCATACCAATACTTGCATGATAACTGTTGTTATAAGCAAACTAGATAATGGTATGTGAGTTTCCCATGAAATTTAAAATTCTATTATACAAGACCATAACATATCTTCTATGATCCGGTTCACCCTTTCAGTTTGTCCATCTATTTGAGGATGAAAGGATGTACTCGGGTTTAGTGATGTACCTAGTACTTTTTGAAGACTTCTCCAAAACCATGAAGTGAATCGTGAATCTCTATCTGAAACTATGGTAACTGGTATACCATGTAGTTGAACAATTTCTTTCAAATAGAGTCTAATCAATTTCTCCTTTGAGTAGGTCATGTTGTAAGGTATAAAATGTGCTGACTTTGTCAAGCGATCCACCTCTACCCATATTGCATCATGATCTTGTTTTGTCATTGGTAATCTAGTGATAAAATCCATTGTTATATGCTCCCATTTCCATTCAGCAATAGGAAGTGGTTGTAGAAATCCTGCCTGTCGTTACTGCTCTGCTTTAATTTGTTGGCACGTAAGGCATTTTGCCACAAATTTAGCAACGCCCTTCTTCATTCCGTTCCACCAAAATTAACATTTAAGATACTTAAACATTTTTGTGCCTCTTGGATGCACCGTTAGCCTTGAACAATGTGCTTCACTAAGAATTTCATTTTCCAGTTCAGTTTGATTTGGAGCACAAAGTCGATTTTTGAATCGATAACTGCCATCTTGATCATTCTTCCAATCTGTAGGTTCCTTATCCTTCATTTTTATAAATAACTCTTTTAATTATTCATCTTCTCCTTGGGCTTTCAATATTTTACTTACTAGAGTTGGCTGAATTATAAGATTATATAGAAGTGCTACTTTGTTAATCATGGACCCATTAACCATCCTTGTGCAAGCTTACATCTGTGCAAGAGTCTCTAGAGCTCTCCATTCTCTTATCATTAAATGAGCTATTATGCCATAGCTCTTTCGACTTAATGCATCTGTAACTATATTTGCCTTTCTTGGATGACAATTTGGTGTTAAATCATAATCTTTTATGAATTCCATCCACATTCTTTGTCTCATATTTAATTCCTTTGGAGAGAACAAATCTTTTAAACTCTTATAATCAAAGTAAACATGGAATTGTTCTCCATAAAGGTAATGTCTCCAAATTTTTCAGGCAAACACAATTGCGGCCAATTCTAAGTCATGAGTTGGATAATTAGCTTCATGTGGCTTTAATTAAAGAGATCCATAAGCAATAACTTTGTCATCCTGCATTAGTACGCATCTTAATCCTTGTCCGCATGCATCAGAATAGACTTTATATGGGACTCCACTCCTTGGTAAAGACAGAATTGGTGCCTCTGTCGAACTTTTCTTTAGGGTTTTAAATGTTATCTTACATTTTTCATCCGAAATAAACTTAGTTTCCTTACGAGTTAGTTTTGTTAATGGAGATGCTATCTTTGAGAAATATTGAATAAATCTTCAGTAATATCCAGCTAATCCTAGAAAATTTCAAACTTCTGTTGGTGTTGTCGGAGGGTTCCATTTCAACACTTCCCCAACCTTTGATAGGTCTAGTCCTATTCCATTCTTTGAGACAATATGTCCAAGAAATTTTACTTCCTCCAACCAGAATTTACGTTTACTTAGTTTTTCATATAGCTGATGCTCTTTTAGTGTTTGAGTACATAAACGCAAGTGGCATTCTTGTTCCTCCTTTGTCTTAGAATAGATAAGGATATCATCAATAAACATAATAACAAAATGATCAAGATATGGACGGAATACACGATTCATTAGATCCATGAATACTGCTGGATCATTGGTAAGGCCAAAAGGAATCATCAAGAATTCGTAGTGTCCGTATCGTATTTGGAAAGTTGTCTTTGGAATATCTTTTCTTTTATTCTTAATTGATGATACCCAGATCTTAAGTCAATTTTCGAAAATATGGTAGCTCCTTGGAGTTGATCAAATTAATCATCAATCCGAGGTAATGGATATTTGTTCTTAATTATTACCTTATTAAGCTCTCAATAATCTACGCATAAACGAAACGTCCCATCATGCTTCTTTACAAACAACACTGTTGCTCCCCAAGGGGATTTACTAGGTCTAATAAATCCTTGATCCTCCATCTCCTTAATTTGTCTTTTTACTTCTTGATTTTCCGTTGGAGACATACGATAAGCTGCTTTAGCAATAAGAGTTGTACCATGGATTAAGTCGATGCAAAAATCAATCTCCATTTTTGGTGGTAACCCTGGTTTTTCTTGAAAATCTTCTTTAAATTCCTTTACTATTGGGATTTGATTCACCATTTGATCCTTATCCTCGATATTGATATAAGCATTATATCCAGATATAAAAGCGTCTTCAACTTTATCACATGAGTAAACAAAGGTTTCATACTCTCGAATTGTCAAACTTATGGTTTTGTTGTGATAATTCAAGATAGATTGTTATTTTGTAAGCCAATCCATTCCAAGGATGATATCAATATGTTCCATTGGAAAGATAATTAAATTATCCACCATATCCTTATCATTAAAGTTAAGGATAAAGTTCCTACATACACCCTGAAGTTTTGTTCTTCCTCCTATAACACTGTATACTATCAAAGGATTTGATAGTTGCTCAATAGGTAATCCTATCTTAGAAACAAATATTTCAGATATAAGAGAATGTGTTGCACTAGTATCGAATAAAATTCTTGCTTGAAAGTCAAAAAGAAACACAGTACCTTCTACTTGAGCTTGTTCAGAAACAACTGCATATACTCATCCTTATTATCCCTTTTTGTCCTTCCTCAACTTCTTTCAATTCCGACTAATGTGTCCAGGTTCATTGCAATTATAACATACAATTGTTTTTGTACAATTCGGAGAAATGTGTCCAGTCTCATTGCACCAGGAACATCTCTTCACTTTATCAGGCTCCTTTTCCTGTCCCATCGGTCCTTTTCTCCCTCCATTTGGTTTTTTCTTCTTCTCATCTGGTTTCTTTTGATTGTCATAAAGATTGTTGGTTTCCTTTTATTTGAAACCTTCCTTTCTTGTTGGAACTGAAGACAGTCTTCTTCTAGATTTAAAGCTTCAGCTACTATCATCTCATAAGTTTTACATCTATCACCAATAACATGTCTTCTTATGGTGGGAATTAACCCCCTCGGAAATCGTCCAACACGCTTTCAGGTGTATCAATTAAGTGATTTCCAAATCGGGATAGTGCTTTAAACTTATTTTGATATTGAGCTACTGACATACCTTCTTGAGTAAGATTTTGAAATTTTGTCTCCATATTCTCTCTCTCATTCTCTAGAAAATACTTATCCAAAAACTGCACCTTGAATTCTTCCCATGTCATCTACTCCTTCTCGTCTGGACTAGTTATTGGCCGAACTAGCGCCCACCAATTTCGAGCTTCCTATAATAATTGAAAGACAACCAACTTCCTCTTATTGACTTCGTTACATTCCAAAACTTCAAATATATACTCTAGATGTTGAGTCCATTGCTCTGCCTTAATTGGATTTGCATCTCCAACAAATTTGTCAGGTTTCAAAATTTTAAAACAGCATAAAAGGTGGTTTGTTGAAGATGTTGAAGAAACTTGCTCCATCTGCTTGATAAAAGATGCAAACAATTTCATAGCATTTGTTTGTGCAGAGGACTGAGCCTCTTGACTTTGTGTTGAGGAGTTGTTTTGATTTTCCATGACCTTCAATAAAAATATTGTAATGATAAACATTTTGCCCGACCTTAATCGATCGCTAGATCGATTAAAATCGTTCAAAACCCGCATACGTTAACTTTGGGAATACAATACAATAGAGTAATAACAGCAGACTTTTATTGCATCATGATAATATAACATCAGAGTACAAAATATATCAGAGTACACTGAAAATAATACAGCAGAAGATAATTTACAAAAGATTTAATACAAAGCAGCGAAAATAACTACACTGATACAGTGGAAGCCTATCAACACTCTGGACATCGCTTTAAGCTTCGATCCAGAATCCTGCTTAATTTATCTGCAAAATAAGCTACTCGACTACCTGTGTGGAAAAGAGGGCACCCGAGTTTGCAAGTGAAACAAACTACAGGCCAGTCATGGGATTGGCATGGGAAATCTTATTTAACTTATCTAATGATAAGGCTAATCACAGGACCACGCCGCTAACGCGGACCGGGTTTACTCCATTGGATTGCCAGTGCATAAATAAAGTAAATCGTTAAATAACACAATGCTTTTTGGAAAAATGAAACCATTATAAGACTAAAGTCCCATCACACAATGCAATGCAAACCGGAGGATAGAGTTTTACCATATAATGGTCAAAAATGCTTGATACGATAAAACGGATTTGATATTATTATTAGTGTAATATGTTTTAAAAACAATTTCAGTCATAATGTATCAATCATAGATGGCATAGCTACCATATACTATGTCACCATACTACTTATACAATCAAAACCGCATGATTTCGTATTGGAGGTTGGATTCCATCATGAGTCAAGGCTAGGGACGATCTCCTAACCGATTCGAAACACTCTTAGCAATGTCTCAGGATTCAGACGCCAGCGAACCCTTGGATCCTGCAGGGCCAGTCCACAAATACTTTAATGGATTGGCAATTCCTAAACACACGCTTCCCGATCCTATTAGACCTATAAATTGGCCATTTCGACCAATAAAAAATCCGAGGCGCCTCAATCCATCAACCACATGAGTAAAAATGTTGGGCCATGTAAAAACCCAAACACCACTTCAAGCTAGAAAGAAACGTGTGCACTCCCTGTGTTCCCTTGTCCTGTTTTTGACTCTACCGGGGTGTGAGGCTCACGAGGTAACGTAATACACAAAGTTATGCCTAAATAGGCTATGCTTTGATCATCATCCACATGTCTCTGCTTTTCAACAAAAGCCTTGATCCATGCATCTTAGTATGCCACATTGTCAATCCCTACCATTGATTTCTGCCAACATATAGCCTCTAAGCTCATACGTCTCAGAGAAGGGTATTAAGCAAGAGAATGAATTCTCCACTACCAAACAGATATATATTAGTAGAAATCAACATATATAATGTAAAGGAATACAACGTCAAACATACCAGCCATTTACAAGTCCGTTCTGGGTGTGAATGAAACCGTAGTTTCTTTATTCCTCACATATCCGAACAATCAACAAGTACGTCCGGACGGCTACCACTGTAGCCCCTTCAAGGTAGTTACCCCAATCATGGACATCAGAAGCAACTCATCCATTCGACGTGAAGATCGTCGGTCTTGCACCATCTTCAATTTCTTCGATTGTTAGTCGTCGTATTCATTATTCAGAATGGGTTAACCCCGGTCTTTCCGAATAACTTGCGTAATTTAAAATCAAGTGCTACAAAAACACATCCAACGCCTCATTCCAATTCAGAATATTCTTAGCAAAATTTTCACAATATTAGGAAAGAGTCCCCATTAATTTTATCAAAGATAAATCCTTTAAAGTTACCTATTACATCTCTAAATCATTACTTAAAGATTATTCAAATTTAAGAAAATAATCTTATCTTTAACTGGGTTAAAGAACCGATGTCATTTAAAACATAGTTCACGATAAACCCAAAATCTTCTTCCATTAAATATGGAATTTTCACAGAAGTCAAATCAATGTATAATAGATATAAATTTCTGTATTAGACCAATAATATAAATGGAATAACAGCAAAGCCTTTCAAATTCCATATATAGTAATAGCCTTCTTTTATAGAAGCTCATGTCGATAATTACCGAACCAAATTCCATTCAATTCTAAATTAATGTAATAAATTGGAAAACTTTATTTTGGAAAATTTCCAATTAAATCTGAATAAAATATTTATAAATTCGAAATTATATTTTCACTGTTAATTGAGTTAAAGAACAAATGTCGTTTTGAAACAAAGTTCATGATAAACCCAATTCACATTTCACTTTATTCCAATTATTAAATATAATTTGGAAACTCTATTAATCTTAATTAAAAGATTTATTCCTTTTTACACGGGGTTTTAAGAATAGGGTTATTGAAGACACCATTCACGATAACCCAAAATCCAATATATTTAATTTAAACATTGGACTATCTTTTTAGTTAATAACTAGTTCATTTTGATAAAAATATATTTTACCCTTGCAAAATTGGAGTTTCTAATCTTAAAATCTTTTTAAATCATTTATTATGATTTTACATAATTTTTCTATATTTTAAATTTTTTTGTAAAGGCCTTTACAGTCGATTTCCATAAACGGTCATCAAACTGCATCCATAGCGACCTTATCTAAAATTGATTTGGACATAACTCCAAATCTAACCGTTAGATTTCAAAACTCTTATATTCATTGAAAGCTCTTTTCGATACAAACCCAACGGTTCCAGTTTTAGGAGAATCCGACTGTCGAATCTCCCGTTACATCAATTTGAAGTTAATGGTCGAAATTCGCGAACGGTCGCTGCGTGGCGCGTTCTATTCAGACCATTATATATATATATATATATATATATATATATATATATATATATATAGTCGATTTCTATTAAAACGTATTTTATAAAATACTTATAAATTCATTTTTAAAATGATTTTATCTTCATTTTCAATTTTAAATAAAAATTGAATATTCTATATTTTATTATATTAAAATATTTATATATTATCAAAATATTATATTTATAAACCACTTCTTTTAATATTTATTTTAAAGATGGAATAAATTGATCGATAAACCCACTCGGGATAAAAATAGCGTCCCTACATAACACGGCTTCATTTTTTATATTCTTGTGTCCATTCTAAGAACATAAAAATCATACTTTATCTTTCCTAAATTTATTTTAAAATATTCTTTATTTTAAAATATTCATTATATTAAATATTCTTTATATTAAAATATTCTTTTTCCGAAGGCAACCTTTATTCTAAAATGTTCCTTTTTCTTTTACACTAAAATGTATTTTTACATTAAAATGACCTTTTTCATTAAGATAATTCTGAATCGGAATGCGACTCAGTCAATTACCATATAAATTCAGTTATATGGATTTCGTACATTGCATATATCCAACGATAATGATAAATAATCATCAAACAATACATTCACATCCAAAGTGAGATTTATAACCATGTGAGCATTAAAATAAATAAATAAGTAATGCTCAACACAGACCGTCAATCCATCGATTGATAATTAATTAAATATTGGGACTAGTGTATATCAAATGTCGTCCCAACACCCATGTGGGGTTTCAACCAATAATAGATAATTTTTTCACTTGGGCGATGTGTGAAAAATTATCGTCCCAATCACATAAACAAGTCGGACAACTTGTAAATGGAAGTGTAACATTTCAACAATGAGAAATTTTAATGATTCCTACATACGAAACAAAGATGTATACTTTTATTGTTCACCTATTCCATTTTAATATCCAATTCTTTTTAATGCATAAAAAAGGACAATAAAAATATAACACTAAAATCTATTCTTTTATTGTCTCTAAAATGACAATAAAATGAAACATTTAAAACCTGTTCTTTTTGTTTCATATAAAATGACCATAAAATGTGACATTTAATTCCACTCTTTTTATTGTCTTTAAAATGACAATAAAAATGTAGCTTTCAATTTTATTCTTTTATTTTAACTAAAATGTAAATAAAAATGTAATTCTTTAATCTATTCTTTTATTTACATCTAAAATGTAGATAAAAATTATAACTTTTTAATCTTCTCTTTTATTCACATCTAAATTGTAAATAAAAATATAACTTTAAAATTTATTCCTTTACTTATATCTAATTTGACAAATAAAGATGCAACCTTTAATTCTATCATTTTAATTACAACTAAAATGTAAAAAAATGTAACTTTTTATTTTAACGTTTTGTTTGCATCTAAAATTGCAAACAAAATACAACCTTACAAATCATATTATTAATTTGTATCTAAATTACCAATAAAATATAACATTCTTAAAACAATGTCTTATTTGCATCAAGAAATGCAAATAAAAATTTAACTTCCAATTTTAACATTTTATCTATATCAAAGAATGCAAATAAAAGGACAACTTTTTATTTTAATGTATATTTGCATCAAAGAATGCAAATAAAGGAACAACATTTTAATTGAATGTTTATTTGCATCAAAGAATGCAAATAAAAGAATAACTTTTTAATTCAATGTTTATTTGCATCAAAGAATGCAAATAATGGAATAACTTTTTAATTCAATGTTTATTTGCATCAAAGAATGCAAATAAAAATTTAACTATTAATTCCATGTTTCATTTGCATCAGGGAATGCAAATAAAAATGAAATTCTTTATTTCATGTTTTATTGGCATCGAGGAATGCAAACAAAAATACAACTCTTTATTTTAATGTTTTGTTTGCATCGAGGAATGCAAACAAAATTGTAACTTTTTATTTTATGTTTTATTTGCATCAAGGATTGCAAATAAAAATGTAACTCTTTTATTTTAATGTTTTGTTTGCATCGAGGAATGCAAACAAAAATATGACTTTTTCAATTCAATAAAATGAACAAAATGGTATTTTTCACTGAATTGCCAATTCTAATTTTAATTCAATAAAATGAACAAAATGGTATTTCATGACAAACTAATAAAATCCAATAACAATGACAAAATGATATTTTTCATTGATTTGACAAACAAATTCAATTCAACAAATATATCCAAAGTGATAATTTTAATTGAATTGACAAACAAATTCAATTCAACAAATATGTCCAAAGTGATAATTTTTATTTTTATTTAACTAACATATACAAATTTATAATTATTCATCACAAAACAACAGATTAATCATCATCCAAATTTCAGACAAAATAGGTCTAAATCATATACATACAATCATCACATCGCAAGTAAAATAAATAATTTGATTAATTATTTAAAAATCAGAAATCTCACTGTCGATTAATTCTGAAAGGTTCAGATCTGAAATTTGTCCAAAATCTGTTCTGCTCTGAATCAGTTCGGGTCAGTATCATGAGTTAGATCTTGTCAATACGGTTCTAACGAATTTCGTTTCGTCGAATTCTGATAATATTTGAAGAGGTTACAACATTTCAAACATTTTCAATTTAATTAAATAATTAATTATTAATTACATCACTTAATTACCCTTAGTTCTAAATCTCTTCTTCCTCCTACAGATAACAAGCCGACGCTAAACCCAACTCCTTCAATTCTAGGTTTAGAATTTCCGTTCAAACTGCCGAGCCTCGCGATGATCAGAGACCGTCACGTTGGAGGGCTACAAGCGGCGCATGTAGGGGGCCCCACTATGTCCAACTCGCTGGTCCCCTGCTGGTGGCATTCGGCTGCGAGCGACGGCTCTTTGGGGGTTGGGTTCTCGAAGTTTGGTACACCAGGTGATGATCCAACCATATGAGAATGAGGAGGATGAAAATCTCCACAAAAAAGTCAAAAGGAGTAGCTAATTTTGATAAGAGGATTGACGAGAATTAGTGGATGAAGGTGGGTGAAATTCGGCCATGGATTTTGTATAGGGCGGCGACTACTGTTCGGCTTTTAGGGTTAGGAGGAAGATGATGTGTAATTTTATATTATTTTAATGCAAATTTTACAAATAAATCCAAAAGTTTTAAACCAATCCAATTTCAGTCCAACCGAAGTTGGCCCTACCCAATAGCCCCCGTTCCAAATTCAATGGGCTAGGTCCTGTCAGCCCAAACGGCTGTCTGTGGCCTGAATTATTTAATTTAATATTTAAGTCATTTATTTAATTAATTCCAACTTATAATTAAATTCACCGGGGCTGCATACGAACTCAGAAAAATCCAAAAAATATATTTCTGGCTTTGTTTCGATGATATGATCCTAACAAAACTAATTTCGTCGAATTCCGAGACCGTTGGAAAAATGACTATTTTCCAGTCGATTAAATTTGACTGAAATGAACAAAACACATTTTCGTTTGCCACGCTCACATATTAATTCAAAAAATTATGAAAATTGAAACCTAGAAATAATTTACATTCCGATTCCAACAGAAGTGGTTTCGTCGAAAACGGAGGTCGTTTGAAAAATGGTCTTTTATACGGGCTATAAATTATACTATAGGGACCATTCTGAATATTCAACTGGCCATATCTTTTAATTCCCGCTATGAAATTTCGATTTTTCAGATTCGTTGAAAAGATAATTTCAAACAGATTTAGATATTTTTGGTTTTACTAAAATCCGATTTATTTTGAATCTTGTACAATCAGTTAAAGTTTAAAATCAAATTTTCAAACTACAACGCCATTTCTAACTCCTTTTATATTTAATTTAAGTTTATTTGTTTAACTTCGATTTAAAATAAATTTTTACTCATTATTATTTAAAATAAACCATTTTAAATAATAAATTTCATTAAATTTCCTAAAATATTTTTTTAAATTTGTTCAGAATTTGCGGGTTGTTACATTCTCCCTCACTTAAAATCTTTTCGTCCTCGAAAAGGTACAAAGCTAAAAGTTGCTTAATTAATCAACTCAAATTTCAATTCTTATCCATTTAGTTCAATATTAAATTTTATCTAAATTTATCATTCTTCCTCATATTGGTTAAATTAATTATCATACCAACATTTTAATTAGTTAAACTAAATATCAAACATCACAACCAGCAACCAATTAGGTGATTAACTTTCTAAATATATAACTTTTATATATAGTCAAAAATCATATTTTTAGTGCAAATCAAAGTAATAAACCCTATCTAGTTTTGGTCCTCATACCAGTCGATTGGAAATATAAAGATTTTCCACTTTCGTAACTCGAACATAAATACTGATGTTATATATATATATATATATATATATATATATATATATATATATATATCAACAGAATCATCTCCGGATGACTAGAGTGTGATTCTATATCTATCTAGTATATTTGAGATTTCGTATGCACGTGGATCGGACGTATATTAAAATCTCTATATACTCGGTTGTCCAAAATAAAATATAATAATATCTCAAATATGTATTTTAAGATAAAATTTTCAAAACTAAATTTATTTTTATAAAAATAACACTTTTCAGATTCATTCTAGTATACAACTGATCCCATCTCTAACGATTCATTCTTTTTATAGGATATTACTTATCCCACCTCTGATGAGTCTTTTGTTCAATTCTAAACAAATTATACCCCAAAGATTTGAGCTAACCAGAGCTCTGATACCAATTGTAACGATACGCATTTTGCCTGACATTAATCGATCGCAAGCGATTAAAATCGTTCAAAACCTGTATACGTTAACGTTGGGAATACAATACATTAGAATAATAATAGCAGACTTTTATTACATCATGATAACATAACATCAGAGTACATTGAAAATAATACAGCGGAAGATAATTTACAAAAGATTTAATACAAAGCAGCGGAAATAACTAAACTGGTACAGCGGAAGCCTATCAACACTCTGGACACCGCTTTAAGCTTCGATCCAGAATCCTGCTTAATATATCTGCAAAATAAGTTATTCGACTGCCCGTGTGGAAAAGAGGGCACCCGATTTTGCAAGTGAAACAAACTACAGGTCAGTCATGGGACTGGTATGAGAAATCTTATTTAACTTATCTAATGATAAGGCTAATCACAGGACCACACCGCTAACGCGGATCAGGTATACTCCATTGGATTGCCAGTGCATAAATAAAGTAAATCGTTAAATAACGCAATTCTTTTTAGAAAAATGAAACCATTATAAGACTCAAGTCCCATCACACAATGCAACGCAAACCGGAGGATAGAGTTTTACCTTATAATGGTCAAAAGATGCTTGATACGATAAAACATATTTGATATTATTATAGTGTAATATGTTTTAAAAACAATTTCAATCATAATGTATCAATCATAGACGGCATAGCTACCATATACTATGTCACCATACTACTTATACAATCAAAACCGCATGATGTCGTATTGGAGGTTGGATTCCATCACGAGTCAAGGCTAGGTACGATCTTTAAGACACTCTAGCAATGTCTTAGATTTCGGACGCTGGCAAACCCTTGGATCCTACAGGGCCGGTCCACAAATACTTTAGTGGATCGACAATTCCTGAACACACGCTTCCCAATCCTATTGGACCTATAAATTGGTCATTTCGACCAATAAAAAATCCGAGGCGCCTCAATCCATCAACCACATAAGAAAAAATGTCGGGCTGTGTAAAAACCCAAACACCACTTCTAGCTAGAAAGAAATGTGTGCACTCCCTGCGTTCCCTTGTCCCATTTTTGACTCTACCGGGGTGTGAGGCTCACGAGGTAACGTAATACACAAAGTTATGCCTAAATAGGCTATGCTTTGATCATCATCCACATGTCTCTGCTTTTCAACAAAAGCCTTGATCCATGCATCTTAGTATGCCACATTGTCAATCCCTACCATTGATTTCTGCCAACATATAGCCTCTAAGCTCATACGTCTCAGAGAAGGGTATTAAGCAAGAGAATGAATTCTCCACTACCAAACAGCTATATATTAGAAGAAATCAATAGATATAATGTAAAGGAATACAATGTCAGACATACCATCCATTTACAAGTCCGTTCTGGGTTTGAACGGAACCGAGGAGCTTTATTTCTCGCATATCCGAACAATCAACAAGTACGTCCGGACGGCTACCACTGTAGCCCCTTCAAGGTAGCTACCCCAATCATGGGCATCAATAGCAACTCATCCATTCGACGTGAAGATCGTCAGTCTTTCACCATCTTCAATTTCTTCGACTGTTAGTCGTCGTATTCATTATTCGGAATGGGTTAAACCCTGTCTTTTTGAATAACTCGTGTAATCTAAAATCAAGTGCTATAAAAATACATCCAACGCCTCATTCCAATTAAAAATATTGTTAGTAAACTTATCACAATATTAGGAAAGAGTCCCCATTAATTTTATCAAAGATAAATCCTTTAAAGTTACATTTTACATCTCTAAATCATTACTTAAAGATTATTCAAATTTAAGAAATTAATCTTATCTTTAGCTGGGTTAAAGAACCGATGTCACTTAAAACACAATTCACGATAAACCTAAAATCATATTCCATTAAATGTGGAATTTTCACAGAAATCGAATCAATATTTAATAGATATAAATTTCTGAATCAGACCTATAATAAAATGGAATCACGACAAAGCCTTTTAAATTCCATATACAGTAACGTCCTTCTTTTACAGAAGCTCATCTCGATTATTACTGAACCAAATTCCATTCAATTCTAAATTAATGTAATAAATTGGAAAACTTTATTTTGGAAAATTTCCAATTAAATCTTAATAAAAGATTTATAAATTCCAAATTATATTTTCACTTTTAATCGGGTTAAATAACAAATGTCGTTTCAAAACACAGTTCACGATAAACCCAATTCACATTTCACTTTATTCCAATTACTAAATATAATTTGGAAACTCTATTAGTCTTAATTAATAGATTTATTCCTTTTTACACGGGGTTTTAAGAATAGTTTTATTGAAGACACCATTCACGATAACCCAAAATCCAATTTATTTAATTTAAACATTGGATTATCTTTTTAGTCAATAACTAGTTCATTTTGATAAAAATATATTTTACCTTTCCAAAATAGGAGTTTCTCATATTAAAATCATTTTAAACCATTTACTATGATTTTACAAAAAAAATCTATATTTTAATATTTTTTTCAAGGCCTTTACAGTCAATTTCCATAAACGGTCATCGAACTGCATCCATAGCGACCTTATCTGAAATTGATTTGGACATAACTCCAAATCTAACCGTTAGATTTCAAAACTCTTATATTCATTGGAAATCTCTTTTCGATGCAAACCCAACGGTTCCAGTTTAAGGAGAATCCGACGGTCGGATCTCCTATTACATCAATTTGAAGTTAATGGTCGAAATTCGCTAACGGTCGTTGCGCGGCGCGTTCTATTCCGACCATTATATATATATATATATATATATATATATATATATCGTCGATTTCTATTAGAACGTATTTTATAAAATATTTATAAATTCATTTTTAAAATGATTTTATCTTCATTTTTCAATTTTAAATAAAAATTGAATATTCTATATTTAATTATATTAAAATATTTATACATTATCAAAATATAAGGTTTATAAATCACTTCTTTTAATATTTATTTTAAAGATGGAATAAATCGATCGATAAACCCATTCAGGTTAAAAATAGCGTCCCAACATAACACGACTTCATATTTTATATTCTTGTGTCCATTCTAAGAAGGACATAAAAATCATACTTTATCTTTCCTAAATTTATTTTAAAATATTCTTTATTTTAAAATATTCATTATATTTAATATTCGTAACATTCTTCTAGCCTTGGAGATTTCAAGGATGAAATCCTTTAAGGAGGGAAGGATGTAACAACCCAAATATTTAACAAAACAATAATTAATTAATTGGAGAATAAACAGATAAAATAAGTATTAATAAAAAAAATCATGAGAATTAAATAAAATGAATTTTTTCTTGTCTCCGTTATGAAATTCTGATTTATATAGACTTTTAGGTTGCCTAAATCGGACAACAATTGAAGAAGTTATGAGCTAAAGAAGTTTGAACATAATTTAAAAGAAACATACCTAAAACTTCCAATGTTCTAGTTTTATGAACAAACATAATTTTTATGAACAAAAGGGTGTGTAGGTGAAGTGGTAAGACATGGGAATGTAAATCAAGTGGTTGCAAGTTTGATTCCTAGTAATGACATAATTATTTTAACGAGACCAATCTAAATGATGCATGTGTGTATGTACATATATGTAAATAAAAAATTACATATGTGTGTGAGAGAGTATATGTGTATATGTATATATATATATATATATATATATATATATATATATATGTGTGTGTGTCTGTATGTGTGTGTGTGTGCACGTGTATACATTTATGTGTGCGTATACATATGTATATTTATATATGAGTGTGTGTGTGTGTGTGTATTTAACGACGTTAAACAATGTTTTTAATTTATAATAAGTATGTGCCCATAGAGTTGACATGCATTTGGAAACAAAATTTAATGCATTTTGGAAATGGTAGAAATGAACATTCATGGAATAATATATGCAAAAATTTAATGAATAAAGCAGTAGCATATGGATAATTGTTTGTTTATGTATTGTTGATGTGTCTTATATAGTTTAGATTAAAAACCTAAAATCTAATGGCTTAAAATATAAGTATAAGATACAGTTAACTTGGACAATAAATCTAAATGAACCTGGACTATTTTGTATGTTTTATTTTTTGCTGACTCAGCATGATGTGTCTTTAATGGTTTGATTTGAAAACCTAATATCTAATGGTTAAGGGTTGGCTCTGTGCCTCTGTTAATCTATAAAAAGGGGTTCTCTCTCCCATTTTATCTACACACAATTCTTCACCTCTCTGTCTGCCTCCATGACATATTCTAAATTAAAATAATAAAATGGGGAGACGCTGCTAAAATCTAGATTAACAAAGAAGATTCAAGATATGTAACCAACTTCCAACCCTGCAATCAACAAAAAGGTAAAAATGGACTTTCTTCTACAATAACTATTTTAGAAGGTTTTCTAGATCTGCAACCATGGTGAGTTTATATTGGTTATAAGATTATATGATTATATGTGGCAGTAATTTAATTGACAGTAAACATATTTCTGAAGAGTAACAATGCTTATAAGATTATATGTTATTTTGGTTACTATCAATTGCTTATTCATTTTCCAGTTATTTGCTTGTATGCACCTCTTTTCCTTATCCCCTTACTATTGTTTTTTTATTTATAGTTTTATATGCCTTTTTGAATTGCATAAAATTGGAAAAAATGGAATAACGTTAAAAAAAGGAAAAGTTGGGCATACTAAAATTAGTTCCGTAAATTGGAATTTTTAAAATGGAAGAGTATGTAGACATTAATAGGTCAAAACTTAATTTTAAATTAAGTAGGAATGCAATTTGTAAACATGTAGTTGACATACTAATATGGCATCGAATAAGAAGAACATGGTATTTGATGTTGATGTGTGAACATAACATGTAAACATGTTAATATTGCATTGATTTGGTGAACATTAATTTTGCATTAATTTGCAGTTATGCCAATAGCAGTTGGTTTGAAAACATGTAATTAACATTAGTTTGTATATGTTAATTTGAGGAACATGTAAGCATTAAAGGGAATATGCTAATTTGAGGAATTTGTCATAGTAATTAGCATTAAAAAGGATATGTTAATTGAAGGAATATGGTAGTTAGTCACCTATTAACATTAAATTAGGGAGGATACGTTAATTAGGGAAACACATCAACGTGACATTTATGAGCATTCATGGTTAATTTGAAAGAAAAAAGCATGACATTTAGATATTTTGTTCATTTAATGTTAATTTGGACATTTATGCTCATTTGATGTTTACGTTCATTTATCTTCCATATCCCTATTATGTTGTTTTATTTATTTGAAGTCTTGTTTACATGTCTATTTCATTTAGTTGATTTGATTATGTTCCCCTCTTTCTACTTTTTCCTTTAGTTACGCTGGGCCTAGGCCATCGAGAGCCGAGGCCATTGACAATTTAAGAATGCTTATAAACTGAAATCAGAATAATATGAAATGACATGAAAAAAGGAGAATTTTGGGGCGTATCATAAATTGAGGACTTTTGACTGTAATTTGGGGATATGATAAAAAAGATAATATGCATACTTGCTCTAATATGATAAAAAGGGATAATACGCATACTTGCTGTAATATGATAAAAAGGGATAGTATGCATACTTGCTGTAATATGATAAAAAGAAATAATATGCATACTTGATGTAATATAATAAAAAGGGATAATATGCATATACTTGTACATGCTGTAATTTGGGAATATAATTGAATGGAATAATATGCATATGTGTGAACATGTTAGGTTAGACTTAATACAGACATTAAATAAATGACATTTTATGAAAATGTAAGTACCAAATGTAGATTAAATAAACTAAATTACATATACATCTGGAAAGGTGCTTGTTTTGGGGAAAGGGTTGTACGCATAATAACATTTACAGAAAAATGTAATATTATAACCATGCTTATTAATGAACTTAGACCTACTAAGTTAGACCTGATTATTAATAAGCTAGAGGTCCCTCGTTCTGCACTCGTATATGGTTTTGGGGACTCTTAAACCTAGTTACTTGAGGCACAAGCTTAGGGGGTTTGGTTTGTGTCAATCTTGATGTGTGGAACCCATATCAGTCTGTGTCCCTGTTGGTATTTTGTTAGAGGACCTCACAATATGTAACACCCCATATTTTTCTATGAATATTAATAGATGAATTAAAAGAATACTTAATTTTAAAAGTGAGAATTAAGTAAAATAGACTATACCACTGCATTCGTCTCAAAATTCTGGTCAAGATGGACCCAAAGTTTGCATTAAACAGATAATGTATGAGAAAGTTATGGACATTGGAAGTTTGTATAAATATAAGGGAAATATATGTATATATATAAATTAATAAAATAAAAATCAACCTAAAATTCAAGAAAAAAATTCAAAACAGCGGAAGCGGGAAGGCAAAACGCCAAACCGACCTATTTTATGGGTCGACCCGAGTCCCGCTAGGTCAACCCCAGGGTCAACTCAGGGTGTTTGGAATCGACCTCGTCGGCCTAGAATGGTCTGTGACGAAATTTTGTGTTTTAGGGCTTATGTGTCGCACTGTGGTTGGCTAGGTGACACGTCTCTTTAGTTTAGATGGCTCTGATGACTCCTATGCTATTCTAAAGGCCATGGTTTGCCTAACACACCTATAAATACATATCCAAAACTAAACTCTAATTCTATTATTCACTCTCATGGCACCTCCATGCCGCCAAACTCTCATCTAAACCTAGCCGCCACTAAAACCTAAATCAAATCAAAAAGTTCTTCATCAACCTAGAGGAATAATCAATATCAAGTTAGAGTTCTTCAACAACAACAAGCGATTCAATTATCTTTTCTAATCCAAACGCTGTAAGTTTAGTTATTTTTAGATTTGAACACCTAAATCTAGTGTTGACATGCAATAAGATGAAATTGAGACTATGCCTAATTATAAGTTGTACTTTTGCTTCTATTCTTATTCTCATGATGCTATTATTATTAGTTTTTCTTGTTGTACATCAGTTTTTCATGTTCATGATGATGTTCTTATCAAGTCTTAGCCTTTATGCCTGTGATGATATTTTCATGCCTATTTTCTCTCTGTTCTTATTTTATGCAACTTCTATCTCCCCCTATTTATTTTCTTTTATTGAACCTGGGTTAACTTCGAACCTAGACTGAAATTGCGAAATACGAACGTTTGGAATACGGGGAATATTGGGTATTGCCTATTTGGGTGAATTTATGGGCATAACATGTTTGGTGGAATTATTGGGCATAATTTGTGATGGATATGGGGTATTATTATTATAATTGCAATATTTGGGCATATGCAAATTGGCATGTAAATCATTATTTAGGCATATGTAAATTGGCATGTAAATCAATATTTGGGCATACGTAAATTGGCATGTAAATCAATAATTGGGCATATGTAAACTGGCATGTAAATCAATAATTGGGCATATGATAATTGGCATGTAAAAATTGGAATTTGGACATAATTGGCAAGTATAAAATTTAATTAAATCTAATGGCCGCCTAAGACATGAGGTTAGATTTGAGTTGTGGTGTAAGGCTGCCCGGACCCGCCCGACACATCCAACAACCGCAACGACAACAATCTAATGTGAGAGGTCAAAGGCGAAGATTAGATGAGTAATAATGCCAAACACGTGGTTAGAATGAGTTTGTGGTGTAAGACTGCCCAAAACCGCCCGGCACATCCGGCAACCGCAAACAACAAGTCTAATGTGAGAGGTTAGCACATTGAATGCTTGAACCTGATGTTGGAATGGTTTTGCGGTGCAAGATCGCCCGGAGCCGCTCGACACAATCCAGCTACTGCAAATAAGTGCAATATGAGAGGTTGATGCATTAATAAATAATTAATGCTAAACAAACATGTTAAGTATGGTAGGGTTAAGTCAACATGCAACACTTAACCAATATGACATGACAAGTGGGTGGGTTAAGTAACTCGACTAGATTAATGACACTTAACCAATATAACATGATGAATGGGTGGGTTAAGTAAACTTGAATTGATTGATTGATGACACTTAACCAATATGGGGGTATACGAATAGACCCTAGGAAAATCCTAGTAGCGGGACCCTTTTCAGCAGTAACCCACATTAGGTATCAACGAGACCCTGAGCTAGGCAGAGTGGGGCATGATTACTGGGCTGATTATAAGCAGTCAAAATAGCGGAAGGTGGTACGGTAGTGCAGGTTCTGACGGATTACTGGCGTGCACGTAGTTCCGACATGAGAAAATTTAGACACTGAGTACCAAGTAGGTATAAAGCTGTGCACTCTAGAACTGTATCGGGTTGCCACCCTAGGAAATGATACACCCTATAGTGGGACCAGCACAAGTATCCACAAGTAGGGGCCAGGTTGATACAAACACTTGCGTAACGTTATGAGTAGGATTCGATCAATTAAGATAGGTACGGTAGGGACAGGTAAACTGTCAAGGTGAGGTGGGACCTTCATCATGAGATACGTACCTATAAAACTATCATGTGGGAAATGGGGTCACTTATCTTGTTTTGTAACAAATGGCATTAGTTGAACACTAGTTAGGTGGTGCGGAGAAATTAGGAATCGGTACGATACCTTATCATGTTCTAGTCTTATCTTATGCTTATATCATTATCTTGCGATGCTTATTATCATGGTTATGTCTTGTATCCAGTTTATTCATGTCATGATACCTTTGCCTGTGTACATGCTGAAAGTCACTGGACTTACCAGGCTTTGTGTCTGATTCTGTTTTTGTTTCGCCTTCTTTCTTTCGTCCCCCCAGGTCCATAGGGAGATATTACCACCGCTTAGTTCAGATTCTTTTCAAGCTCGAAGATTGTGATGTATTGCTTTGGACTCTTTGCTTTACTGCTATTGTTGGCTACTGCTTAATTGGGGAATCATGTTATGTTATTTTGTATTATGCTTCTTTTGAGAAACAAGACAGATATTTGATGTTTTGATGTTGATGTTTGAAACAACCCTTATGAAAGTTTATCCTATTATGCAACTATGGAATAAAAGTTCTAATTGTTTTCCGCTGCTTAAATTTTTCTGTTTTGTAATTTTATCTGTTCTATACTCTTATGACCGCCACTAAAGTAAATGCATTCCCTTTGTGAGTGACCTTAATAGAGGTGGGGTGTTACACGTGGTATCAAAATTGAAGGTTACCAAAACGGATAAAAGATTTTGAAAACTATTTTCAAATGTATTTTAAAGAAATATTTTCAAAACCATGATTTAAAGAAGCATTTTCAAGGAAAAGTATTGTTATTTTAAAATGGCATATTCCCCAAAGCAATATGCACTATCCTTCTTTTCTTTGTTTTGAATCCTTTCGTTTTCTTTTCAGCATGTCTGGGGAACCCGAGATACCTGGGGGTGTTCCGATACCCGCTTAGTTCAGACGATACCTAGAGGCTATGACCACTGCCGTGGGCCCAGCCAGCGTTCCTCCTCCTCCTCCTCCCCAGCTGCTGTTGCTCCTTGCGTAGATGCTTTTGCTAAGATTTGTAAGGACTTCTATGCTATGGGCAGAAAGATATTTAAAGGGACTGAGATGTTTGTTGAAGCATGGAACTGGCTCAAGGAAACAGAAGAGTTGTTTGCTATCTTTGAACTGGATGATAGGAGGAAGATACAATTGGCCGCTTGGCTAATGAAGGAAGAAGCCTCTTACTGGTGGGAAGTTACTAGTGCTGAGCAACCAGTTGAGACTTGGGTGGACTTTAGGCAGAGGTTTTAGATAAAGTTCCTCTCGCCAGCTGAACAAAGCCTACAGATGGAGGAGTTTCTAGCACTCAAACAAGGGAGTATGTCAGTCAAGGAATACGTCAACAAATTCAATTTTCTTGCAAGATTTGGGTTGGAGTTGGTAGATACACCTCACAAGAAAGCTTTACGTTTTGCTAGAGGCTTGAATGAATCATTGCATGGTCTATCTATGTCCCATATTCCAATGGGCGCGACCTTTAAGAGATTGGTCGACATGGCGCTATTGCATAAAGAAGACAAGGGTGGGAAGAAAGAAGTGAAGAAGGACAAACCTCAAAACAAGAAGGTGGACAATAAAAAGGGCGGAAAGAACAACAAGCCACGCGACAAGAGAAAGTGTAACTATTGTGGTATTATTGGCCACATCGCTAAGGAATGTAGAAAGAAGAAGAGGAAGACGGGTGGTTGTTTCCATCGTGGCGAGACAGGACATATGGTTAAGGATTGCCCAAAGAAGCAAGGGCAAAGGGTAGGACCTTCTGGAGGGCAAGTTCGTCCTCTCATAGCACCCACTCAAGAGAGAGGTAGAGATATTTCCATTGAAAGTTTAGTTTTTCTTGCTGATCATCCTGTACGCACTCTTTTTGATTCTGGCGCATCGCATTCTTTTATATCCTCTTCTATAGTAGAGTCTCTGCACCTTAGTACATGTATGGTAGAGGATCCCATTGTTGTCTCAAATCCAATTTGGTGTTCGTCTCATTTGTCTATGATTTGCTTGGACTTGGGAATATTTATACTTAGTTTTGAGTTTCGATGTAATACATATGTTCTTGGTTTCATGGGCTATGGGTTGATTCTAGGGATGGACTAGTTATCCAGAAATGGTGCCATTCTCGATTGTGAAAGGAGGGTAGTTAGACTTTTGACTCGTCTCGGTAATACCCTCGAAATCTCATGTAACCCCAAGGATTCTGTCATGCTTAGTTACCTAGAATCTCTTGATGCATCTGCTGATAATTTGCAATCTGTTCTAGTAGTCTGTGAGTGTCCCGATGTCTTTGATGAGGTGAAGGTTTTACCCTCAAAATGTGAAATAGATTTTCGCATATACTTGGTTGATAATGCCAAACCAGTTGCTTTACCCGTACAACACATGGCTCCTAGGGAAAGGAAGGAGGTTAGTAAACAAGTTAAAAAGTTGCTTGAGAAGGGGTTTATTAGGCGAAGTATTTCTGAATGGGGTGCTCCAGTAGTATTCGCTACTAAGGCGGATGGTTCACTTCACTTGTGTGTGGATTATAGAGAGTTAAACAAGCTGATTAAGAAAAATAGGCACCCACTTCCACGAATAGATGATTTATTTGACCAGCTTGTAGGTGTGTCCGTTTTCTCGCAAGTAGATTTTGCTACGGGTTTTCATCAGGTAAGAGTGGCTGAGGACAGTATATAAAAGACTGCTTTTAGGACCCCTGACGATTTCTTTGAATGGCTCGTCATGCCTTCTGGTTTGACGAATGCACCCGCCTATTTTGTTGACTTGATAATTAGGGTGTTTAGGGAGTTCCTTAATAAGTTTGTGGTAGTCTTCGTGGACGACATCTTGATTTTCTCAAAGAACGAGGATGAACATACTTTGCATTTGAGGGCAGTCATGGATACCCTTCGAGCACATCAGCTTAAAGCAAAGTTCTCCAAATGTCACTTTTGGAGAGAAGAAGTAAGGTTTCTAGGACATGTGGTGTCCAAAGACGGGATAACTGTAGACCTCGCAAAAGTAGTTGCGGTGCAAGATTGGAAGATCCCAAAGAATGCAATAGAGGTGCGAAGCTTTCGAGGATTAGCGGGCTATTATAAGAAGTTCATTAAGGACTTTGCGAAGATATCAGCCCCACTTACTAGACTGACAAAGAAGAATCTAGCCTTTGCTTGGGACATTGATTGTGACATTGCTTTCCAACAATTGAAAAGGGCTCTTACAACAGCCCCAGTGTTGACATTGCCAGATGGGAGTAAAATGTTTACAGTATACACGGATGCATGCGGTATGGGACTAGGTGTTGTCTTGATGCAAGAAGGGAAGGTAGTAGCTTATGGTGTAAGACAGTTGAAAGTACGTGAGAAAAACTACCCAACCCACGATCTAGAGTCAGCTACCATTGTTTTTGCGCTTAAGTCTTGGCGTCATTATCTCCTAGGTGAGAAGTTTGAATTGTACACTGGCCATAAATCGTTGAAGTACCTTTTCTTGCAGAAAGATCTTAACTTGAGGCAACAAAGGTGGATGGAGTTCTTAGCATCCTACGATTTTGAGATCGCATATACCCCTGGCAAGTGTAACGTTGTAGCTGACGCCTTGAGAGGAAGAAGTTGACTTTGAGTCCTACGTTTGTGGAGAGGCAGAGCTTAGAGTACATAGCAGCCTTTGACTTTGGACCCTCTGTCGATTTTGTGACCGGTTTGTTAGCATCCTTAGAGATGAGGCCTACGCTTTTGGGATGGATTGGAGAGGCCCAACGAGATGACCCACAGTTGCTTGAGTTAGTAGAAAAATTCATTTCTTGTGGATATTAAAGTAATGAATTAAAGAGTACTTAATTTAGAAGAAGAATTAAGTAAAACAGATTGTGCCGTTGCGTTCGTCTCGGAATTCTGCTTGAGATAGAGTCCGAGTTTGCGTAAATCGGACACCGTATGAAGAAGTTATAAGCCTTAGAAGTTTGTATACGCCCAAGGAAGTATATATATACATATAAAATAATTCCAGAAGTCAAAACAGGGTTCAAATCTCAAATTTGGACCAAAGCAGGTTGAGTGGGAAATTTCCCGCTCAGAGGTGTCGACCCCCCCAGGGGGAGTCGACATTGGTGTCAGCCCCCCTATAGGGGTGTCGACATAGGTGTCGACCCCCCTATAGGGGAGTTGACCCCTGTTGGCCCAGATCTGGCCAATGACGTGTTTCGCCACGTGTCGCTCTCTGATTCGCTATGTGATGTAACACCCCGTATGTTGAATAACTTGCTACAATATAAAACAGGGCAGAATTAAATTTTAAAATCTGAATCAGGGGAAACGGGCTATGCCATTGCGTTCGTCTCGGAAAATACGCGAAATAGAGTCCGAGTTTTCGAAAATCAGAGTCCGTATGACCCAGTTAAGGCCCGAAGAAGTTTTCAGAAATTCAAAACAGATTTAAATATAAAAATTTCACATTTCAGAAGAGGCGGGAAAATTCCCGCCAGGCAGAGGGTGTCGACCCTAGGGTCGACATGGGTGTCGACCCCCTCCCTAGGGGTCGACCCCCCCTGTCGATCTGTGTGACCTGGGTGCAACCTGAAGGGGTTGGGCTATGTTTTAGGGCTTGTGACGAAATCTGACAGCTCTAACCTAATCTAGGGTTAATCTATGGGCCTAAACTACATCCTAAATCTATAAATACACCCTAAGACTACCCTAATCCATACTAAAAATAGATACAACGTCGTTATGCCGTCAAAATGCAACTTGAAGGAGCCTCCATCAAATTGTAGAAGAAGATAGCCTCTCAAATCAACCACTAATCAACTCTAGCAACTTAATCTTCTTCATTGAAGTGCTAATCAACAAGTTGTGAGTTTCTATAGCCTTAATGACCAATTGTTGAAATGATTATGATAGGATATAATGAGGTTATGGCTATGAATGTGGATCAATGCAAGTTATGTTATCATATGCTATGTGTTCATGATGTTATGCAAGTTATGCAAGTTATATGCTATGTGTTCATGATGTTATGCAAGTTATGCAAGTCATATGCTATGTGTTATGCAAGTTATGCAAGTCATATGCTATGTGTTATGCAAGTTATGCAAGTCATATGCTATGTGTTCATGATGTTATGCAAGTTATGCAAGTCATATGCTATGTGATCATGATGTTATGCAAGTTATGCAAGTCATATGCTATGTGATCATGATGTTATGCAAGTTATGCAAGTCATATGCTAGGTGATCATGATGTTATGCAAGTTATGCAAGTTTTAGGCTATGTGTTCATGATGTTAGTTATGCAAATCGCTATGATAAACATTGATCCATTATGACACCATGTTATGCAAGTTTGGTGTTTGATTATTTGCAAGTTCATATATGATATGTTATGCAAGTTTGGTGTATGATTATATGTAAGTTCATATATGACATGTTATGCAAGTTTGGTGTTTGATTATATGCAAGTAACATGTGCAAGTTTACACCTTTGTATGATATGCATACATATGCAAGTTAACCCCTTTGTATGTCATACATACGTATGCAAGTTTACCCCTTTATATGACATAAGTAACTTATGCAAGTTACCCTCTTTATGACATATGTGATTCATGCAAGTTTGGGTTGATTATTTATGCTAGTTGGGTTTGATGCTATATGCATGTTGATACCTTTAAAACTCATGTTGATGCTAATGTTATGCAAGTTGAACCCATTGTATGTGTGATGAATCTTCCCTTTTAAGTATGTCATGTTGGTGAATTACGTGGGGAACGATGGGGTTAATATTCATGTTAATGAAATAGTGTGAAGTTGGTATGATTATGCATACCATAAAGTGGATGGACATAATTGAGTCAATTATGTACATCGTTAAATTTGTAATTAATTAGGGATAATTAATACAAATTATGGGGGGATTAATTAGGTGTAATTAATCGACTAAGACACGAGGTTGGACCCTTTTGTAGCATAAGACTGCCCGGAACCGACCGGCAAATCCAGCGGCTACAAATGATTGGCCCAATGTGAGAGGTCTTAGGCATAAACTAAATACGTGACAAGTGTAAAGACACGAGGTTAGACTCGGTTATGGCGTAAGGCTGCCCGGACCCGACCGGCAAATCCAGCTGCCATAAAAGATAGTCTAATGTGAGAGGTCTTTACAACGGTTACGTTCTTAATCAATTAAGAAACACTTAACCATATTAGCATGTAGAGGGACATGAGAGGTTAAGTGGGTGCCTTGGGTGGCATATGGAAAAATCTAGTGGTTGCCTTGGGTGGCAATAGAAAATACGATTAGAATACTTAACCAAAGTGGAACATGTAATTAAACATGATTAAAGGGTTAAGTAAGTGCCTTTGGTGGCATGTGGAAATCAAGTAAGTGCCTTGGGCGGCATGTGGAAAAATCTAGTGGTTGCCTTGAGTGGCAATTGAAATATGATTAGATGACTTAACCAAACTTTAAACATGTAAGTGGACATGATTATTAAAAAGGGTTAAGTGGGATACACTAGAAGGGACAAGCTTAGGTGGGTAGCTTGTGGGGGCCCATTTCAACCAGTAACCCATATGTATCTTATTGGGCTCGACCCATGTCGAGGACGGGACACGCGTACTGGGCTTGACTATAAGGGGCCAAAACGGGTTAGCGGTGGCAACGCAAGTCCAACGGGTTTCATATGCGTGTGTGGACCCGGGCTGGTAGGTAAGACATTGTTGCATCGTGTAGGTATAAGCTGTGCACCATTGGTTGTATCGGGTTGCCACTTTTGGGAGTGATACCCCCCTCTGTGTGGCCAACACGGGTATCTACGTTAGGGAGCCGATCGAATGGGAGTAGTGGGTACACCTAGTGGAGATAGGGGCAGACAGCACCTATGTAGTCAGCTAGGGGTACACGAGACTACTATTAACATTACTAAGTACACTTAGTGAGATCAATCTTTAAGTTAAGAATTACCCTTGGGTGGGTAGATCTGGTGTGGTGCAGTGTAGGAGTTACCCTTGGGTGGGTAGATCTGGTGTGGTGCAGTGTAGTATTTATCCTTGGGTGGATAGGCGCGTCTTTACCGTTATCTTAGTTCATCCTAGTCTAGTTGGTTGCTTAGTGTAGTCATTTATCCCCAGTTGTACCGTACCAGGTTTATATCATACCCTAATTACTTTAATGATTGTATTGTTAAAGTTATAGGGCTCACTCGGACTTATGTCTGACCCCGTTGTTTTTATCTTTTTCCCCAACCCTCAGGTTCTCAGAGTGGGCCTAGCACTAGTGGGCTTTGATCAGATTGCTTTATCTATCTTTTAGAGCTTGGACCGGGATGTAAAGCCCAGCTTATCTTTTCTATTATGGTTATTAGTTATGTAGTGGGATTATGTACTTTTGTTTTATCAAGACGGATATTATGTACTTGACTCTTGTTTATGGTTTTGTGATGTAACCAAACATGTTTTATTTTCCGCTGCAATGAAATGATGTTTTAAATTCTCAAGTATTACTTATATCTGTCTTATTGTAATTTTTCTGTTCTATATTCACTTAAGATACTCCACCGAAGTTAAGTCATTCCCTTTGAAAGTGACCTTAGCGGGTGTGGGGTGTTACACGTGGTAAGGTTACCAGAACAGATAAAACTTTTTGAAAAACTATTTTTCTAAAAACATTTTTGGAAGAAGTTTTTTCAAAAACATGTCTTTTAAGAGAAAAGTTTTTGAAAGAAAAGAACATAATCCCCAAAAGCCATATATCCTTCCTTCGATTCTCCGTTTTGAATCTCTTCCTCTTTCTCTTTTTGAATTTCCCCTCCGCGTATAGATGTCTTTTTAAGATAAATAAGGACTTCCGTATGAAGGACGGAAGAACCACTTCAAGGGACTAAGACGTTTGTCGGGCTAAGAAGTTAGTTCAAGGAGGTGGAGGGCTTGTGGGTACCTTTAAGATGGACGAGGGAGGAAGGTTCAAATAGCTATTAGGTAAATAAAGGATGAAACCTCATCGTGGTGAGAGGTCACGAAAGGAGAATGTGAAGGGGAAGGCTAGTTGTTTTGGAGAAATAGGACACCTAATTAGGATTGTCCAAAGAGGTAAGGACAAAGTACAGGATCCTCTGGAGCGTAGATGTATTCCCTCACGGCTGGTAGACCTGATGGGGGTAGGACCGTCTAGGTTGAAATTTGGTTCTCTCAATCATCCTGTTCGAACTTTATTCGACTCTGGCGCATCGCATTATTTTATCTCATTATCGTTAGTTGAGTCACTGCACTTAGACACCAGTCTAGTAGATGATCCCTTGGTTGTTTCAAACCCAATTGGGGGCTCCACTTATTTGTCCATGATATGTTTGGGTTTGAAGATTTCTATACTTAGCGTTGAATTTAGATGTGATGCTTTTGTTTTGGGCTTCACGGGCTATGGGTTGATTTTGGGCATGGACTGGTTATCCAGTAATGGTGCCATTCTTGATTGCGAAAGGAGAGTTGTTAGGCTCATGACCCGCTTGGGTAACACTCTCGAGATCTCTTGTAATCCCATGGATTCTGTTAAGCTAAGTTATCTTGAATCGCTTGACGCTTCGGTCGAGAGTTTGCGATCTGTTAGAGTGGTCCGGGAATACTCGGATGTGTTTGAGGAGTTGAAGGGCTTACCTCCGAAGCGGGAGATAGACTTCCGAATACATCTGGTGGGCAATGCTAAACCAGTATCTTTACCAGTGCGCCACATGGCTCCTCGTGAGAGGAGGGAACTCAATAAGCAAGTAGGGGAGTTGCTTGAGAAGGGGTTCATAAGACGAAGTATATCGGAGTGGGGTGCTCCAGTAGTTTTTGCTACGAAGGCGGATGGGTCCCTCAGACTTTGTGTAGACTATAGAGAACTCAACAAGCTCACAAAGAAGAATAGACACCCATTGCCGAGGATTGATGATCTCTTTGATCAGTTGGTTGGCGCCTCAGTGTTTTCGTAGTTGGACTTGGCCACGGGGTTTCATCAGTTGGGAATGGCTGAGGATAATATAGAGAAGACTGCCTATAGGACTCCGGATGGTTTCTATGAGTGGCTTGTGATGCCATTTGGTTTGACGAACGCCCCTGCATACTTTGTTGATTTGATGAGTAGGGTGTTCAGGGAGTACCTAAATAACTTCGTAGTGGTCTTTGTGGATGACATCTTGGTCTTTTCTAAGAGCGAAATAAGTTTTTGTATGTGCTTAATAGGTTAAGCAAAGCCAGTTATTTGATCAACGGTGGTTTTGGAGCGAGACTGGCAAGGACATCCAGAGTTGGACGAGTGCTTAATTATTTAGCCGTTTTTACTAGTATCATCTCGCGTAGGTCGTCTGAATTCGAAGGAGGTATCCCTTGGGTGTTTGTCTGATATTGGTTTAGGCCTTTGGGGCTTGCACTTGGGGGATGTCGAGTTCGACTAGGATGGTCTGCGTGAGAGATGGATAGTTGTGACGACTTTGCATGGGAGAATATCCTGGTTTTCTCTAGAAGTGGAGAAAAGCATGCCCTACATCTTAGGGAAGTGTTAGAGACTCTTCGAGCGCATAGTCTTAAGACAACAAAGGTGGATGGAATTCTTTGCATCCTATGATTTCGAGATAGCGTATACCCCTGGCAAGGGTAACGTGGTGGCGGACGCCTTGAGCAGAAAAGGTTGTCCTTGAGTCCATTGTTCGTGGAACGACGAAGCTTGGAATTTATCTCGATGTTTGATTTCAGACCTTCCGTTGACTTTGTACCTGGTTTGTTAGCATCTTTAGAGGTCAGACCTACTCTTTTGGGACGGATTGGCGAGGCACAGCGGGACGACCCACAGTTGGTTGAGTTAGTAGAGAGGCTCATAAGGGGGGAGTCGTCCGGCCATTTTAGTAGGTACACCCTAGACGATAGGGGGTGCTTGCGTAGAGACGGTAGACTTTGTGTACCGCAAGACGAGGGTTGGAGGAAGGCTATTCTTGATGATGCGCATCGTTCAAAGATGACCATTCATCCCGGTGGGGACAAGATGTACCAAGACATGAAGCGAGTTTTCTTTTGGGCCGGAATGAAGAAAGATGTGGCCGAGTATGTCGCTAGATGCTTGGTGTGCCAACAAGTGAAAGCGGAGCAAAAGAAACCTGGTGGGTTGCTTCACCCATTGGAAGTTCCGCAATGGAAGTGGGATAGCGTCTCGATGGATTTTATTGATGGGTTACCGAGATCGAGGAAGGGTAATACGGGAATTTGGGTTGTGGTAGACAGACTTACTAAGAGCGCCCATTTCATACCCGTGAAGGGCAAGAGGACTGCTCCATGGCTAGCTTCAGTTTACCTTCGAGAGATAGTTCGGTTGCATGGGGTACCTTCTAGCATAGTGAGCGATCGAGATCCTATCTTCACTAGCGAGTTTTGGAAGAGTTTGCAAGAAGCAGTGGGGACTCAGTTGTGTCTGAGCACCGCATATCACCCTCAGACGGACGGCCATACCGAGAGGGTGAATCGTGTTCTAGAAGACCTTTTGAGGCTATGTATATTAGATTTTGGAGGTACATGGGAAGAGCATCTTCCATTGGTGGGGTTCGCGTATAATAACAGCTTTCAGTCTAGTATTGGTATGGCTCCTTTCGAAGCTCTTTATGGAAGGCCTTGTCGATCACCTACATGTTGGTGGGAATCTACGGATAAGATCTTGCTTGGGCCTGATATGGTTAGAGAGACTTCGGAAAAGATTGATTTGATTCGAAGAAGGATGAAAGCGGCACAAGACAGACAGAAATCTTACGCGGATAAAAGGAGGACGGATCTTGAGTTTGATGTTGGGGACATGGTCTTTGTTAAAGTATCTCCATTACGGAATGTTGTTCGCTTTGGGTCCGTTGGGAAGTTACAACCAAGATTTGTAGGACCGTTTCCTATTAAGGAAAGGATTGGACGGATGGCATATAGAGTGGATTTACCCGAGAGACTTAGTGGGGGTACATGACGTATTCCATGTGTCACATTTGAGGAAGTGCCTACATGAGACCGCAGAGGTGGTAGAGCCGAGCTTGCTTAGAGAAGTGGAGGTAGAGCGTGATGCGACTATTCGACGAGCTCCTACCCGCATCCTTGGGTCAGAGATTAGGAAGTTGAGAAACAGAGAGGTTCGACTAGTCAAAGTGCAATGAGGAGAGGATGAGAGCAATGCTACTTAGGAGACAGAAGCGAAAATGCGTTCACAGTACCCATTCCTTTTTGAGGGTATGTCTTTTAACTTCTCCTTTATCGTTTGTCTAGTACTTATCTTATCTTTAGTATGTCCTTTCATTAGTACATTTGACCTTTAGATAGGGTAAACCTATGGTTGAAACATGTGTTTGAGACATGTTATGTTTGATGGATGCGTGTGGATGCAAGTGGTTGCAAGTGGTTGCTCGTGGATGCATATACACACACTTTAGACACTAGATCGGCTCAGTCACTTCATATTGCATATTGCATAAAATTGTGTGTAGGTAGCTATATTAATGGATGTATAATGGTTGTGCTATCATATGGATGATGCATTTTGGTGTATGGTTGTGCACACATGTAGAAATAGTATGTGTCGATAGGGTTCTTTCGCATACATATTGGATGCATGGCACTATCATGGTTTGCATTAAGGAGGTCAACTGAATCAGTAGACCGCTGATTTTGCATTAGATAGGGAACATATGCACACACTTTTTGCATATGTTCATACAACATTAGAAACTTTAAGGACGATGGATGCTAGTGTTTGATGGTTTGAGTAGATGGTTGTTTGGTTGGTAGGATGCGTTCTTCTTGACTTAGAGATTTCGGGGACGAAATCCTTTAAGTAGGGGAGAATGTAACACCCCGTATGTTGAATAACTTGCTATAATATAAAACAGGGCAGAATTAAATTTTAAAATCTGAATCAGGGGAAACGGGCTACGCCATTGCCTTCGTCTCGGAAAAATACGCGAAATAGAGTCCGAATTTTCGAAAATCGGAGTCCGTATGACCCTGTTAAGGCCCGAAGAAGTTTTCAGAAATTCAAAACAGATTTAAATATAAAAATTTCACATTTCAGAAGAGGCGGGAAAATTCCCGCCAGGCAGAGGGTGTCGACCCTAGGGTCGGCATGGGTGTCGACCCCCTCCCTAGGGGTCGACCCAGGGGTCGACCCCCCCTGTCGGTCTGTGTGACCTGGGTGCAACCTGAAGGGGTTTGGGCTATGTTTTAGGGCTTGTGACGAAATCTGACGGCTCTAACCTAATCTAGGGTTAATCTAAGGGCCTAAACTACATCCTAAATCTATAAATACACCCTAAGACTACCCTAATCCATACTAAAAATAGATACAACGTCGTTATGCCGTCAAAATGCAACTTGAAGGAGCCTCCATCAAATTGTAGAAGAAGATAGCCTCTCAAATCAACCACTAATCAACTCTAGCAACTTAATCTTCTTCATTGAAGTGCTAAACAACAAGTTGTGAGTTTCTATAGCCTTATTGACCAATTTTTGAAATGATTATGATAGGATATAATGAGGTTATGGCTATGAATGTGGATCAATGCAAGTTATGTTATCATATGCTATGTGTTCATGATGTTATGCAAGTTATGCAAGTTATATGCTATGTGTTCATGATGTTATGCAAGTTATGCAAGTCATATGCTATGTGTTATGCAAGTTATGCAAGTCATATGCTATGTGTTATGCAAGTTATGCAAGTCATATGCTATGTGTTCATGATGTTATGCAAGTTATGCAAGTCATATGCTATGTGATCATGATGTTATGCAAGTTATGCAAGTCATATGCTATGTGATCATGATGTTATGCAAGTTATGCAAGTCATATGCTAGGTGATCATGATGTTATGCAAGTTATGCAAGTTTTAGGCTATGTGTTCATGATGCTAGTTATGCAAATCGCTATGATAAACATTGATCCATTATGACACCATGTTATGCAAGTTTGGTGTTTGATTATATGCAAGTTCATATATGATATGTTATGCAAGTTTGGTGTATGATTATATGCAAGTTCATATATGACATGTTATGCAAGTTTGGTGTTTGATTATATGCAAGTAACATGTGCAAGTTTACACCTTTGTATGATATGCATACATATGCAAGTTAACCCCTTTGTATGTCATACATACATATGCAAGTTTACCCCTTTATATGACATAAGTAACTTATGCAAGTTACCCTCTTTATGACATATGTGATTCATGCAAGTTTGGGTTGATTATTTATGCTAGTTGGGTTTGATGCTATATGCATGTTGATACCTTTAAAACCCATGTTGATGCTAATGTTATGCAAGTTGAACCCATTGTATGTGTGATGAATCTTCCCTTTTAAGTATGTCATGTTGGCGAATTACGTGGGGAACGATGGGGTTAATATTCATGTTAATGAAATGGTGTGAAGTTGGTATGATTATGCATACCATAAAGTGGATGGACATAATTGAGTCAATTATGTACATCGTTAAATTTGTAATTAATTAGGGATATTTAATACAAATTATGAGGGGATTAATTAGGTGTAATTAATCGACTAAGACACGAGGTTGGACCCTTTTGTAGCATAAGACTGTCCGGAACCGACCGACAAATCTAGCGGCTACAAATGATTTGCCCAATGTGAGAGGTCTTAGGCATAAACTAAATATGTGACAAGTGTAAAGACACGAGGTTAGACTCGGTTATGGCGTAAGGCTGCCCGGACCCGACCGACAAATCCAACTGCCATAAAAGATAGTCTAATGTGAGAGGTCTTTACAACGGTTACGTTCTTAATCAATTAAGAAACACTTAACCATATTAGCATGTAGAGGGACATGAGAGGTTAAGTTGGTGCCTTGGGTGGCATGTGGAAAAATCTAGTGGTTGCCTTGGGTGGCAATAGAAAATACGATTAGAATACTTAACCAAAGTGGAACATGTAATTAAACATGATTAAAGGGTTAAGTAAGTGCCTTGGGTGGCATGTGGAAATCAAGTAAGTGCCTTGGGTGGCATGTGGAAAAATCTAGTGGTTGCCTTGAGTGGAAATTGAAATATAATTAGATGACTTAACCAAACTTTAAACATGTAAGTGGACATGATTATTATAAAGGGTTAAGTGGGATACACTAGAAGGGACAAGCTTAGGTGGGTAGCTTGTAACACCCCACACCCGCTAAGGTCACTCACTAAGGGAATACCTTAGTTTTGGTGGAGTATTTTTAGTGAGTATAGAACAGAAAAATTACAACAGGACAGATATAAGTCACACTTGAAAATTTAAATCATCATTTCCATTAACAAAACATGTTTGGTTACATCACAAAACCATAACAAGAGTCAAGTACATAATATCCATCCTGATAAATAGAAGTACATAATCCCTTTTACATAGGTAATAGCCAAAATAGAAAAGATAAACCGAGCTTTACTTCTACTGTCCAAGCCCCAAAAGATAGATATAGCGGTCTGGTCCAAGCCCAATAGTGCTAGGCCCACTCTGATAACCTGAGGGTTGGAAAAAGATAAACAACAACGGGGTCAGACATAAGTCTGAGTGAGTCCTATAACCCTAACAATACAATCATTAAAGTAATTAGGGTATGATATAAACAAGATACGGTACCTCTGGGGATAATGACTACATTAAGTAGCCCACAAAACACAGGATGTACTACGATAACCTCAACAACGTATTTATCCACCCAAGGATAATTACTAGCTTACACCACCCCAGACCTACCCACCCAAGGGTAATTCCTACACTGCACCACACCAGTTTTACCCCCCAAGAGTAATTCCTACTTAAAGGTTGATCCCATCTAAAGACTTAGAAAATATAACTAGTAGTTTCTGGTACTTCTAGCTGACCACGTAGGTGCCGTCTGCCCCTACCTCCACTAGGTGTATAACTGACCACGTAGGTGTCGTCTGCCCCTACCTCCACTAGGTGTACCTAGTAATCTTACCCAGTAGTTTCGTGTACCCCTACATAGGTGCCGTCTGCCCCTATCTTTACTAGGTGTACCCACTACTCCCCATCGATCGGCTCCCTACCGTAGATACCCGTGCTGGTCCCACAGTGGGGTGTATCACTCCCCTAAAGTGGCTACCCAATACTAACGGTGCACGGCTTTATATCTACACGATGCAACAACGGCTTATCTACCAGCCCGGGCCCACACACGCATATGAAACCCGTTGGACTTGCGTTGCCACCGCTAACCCGTTTTGGCCTCTTATAATCAAGCTCAATATGCGTGTCCCGTCACTCGACATGGGTCGAGCCCACAAAGATACGTTTGGGATATTGGTTGAAATGGGCCCCCACAAGCTACTACTTAAGCTTGTCATTTAATCTAGTGCATCCCACTTAGCCCCTTTTTATAATCATGCCCACTTACATGTTAAGGTTTGGTTAAGTCATCTAATTATATTTCAATTGCCACTTAGGGCACCCACTAGATTTCCACATGCCACCCAAGGCACTTACTTGATTCCCACATGCCACCCAAGGCACTTACTTAACCCTTTAATCATGTTTAATTACATGTTCCGCTTTGGTTAAGTATTCTAATCGTATTTTCTATTGCCACCCAAGGCAACCCACTAGTTTCCTCATGCCACCCAAGGCACCCCCACTAGTTCTACATGCCGCCCAAGGCACCCACTTAACCCCTCATGTCCCACTACATGCTAATATGGTTAAGTGTTTCTTAATTAATTAAGACCGTGATCTCCCATAAAGACCTCCCACATTAGACTGGCTGTTATGACCGCCTGGTTAAGCCGGTAGAGTCCGGGCAGTCTTACGTCATAACAGAGTCTAACCTCGTGTCTTTACCTTAATCACGTATTTAATTTATGGCTAAGACCTCTCACATTGGGCTGACATTTGTAGCAACTGGTTAAGCCGGTCGGGTCCGGGCAGTTTTACACTACAAATGAGTCCAACCTCGTGTCTTAGTCGATTAATTACACCTAATTAATCACCCATATATTAATTATCCCTAATTAATATCAAGTTTTCCATAACATGGGTAGACCTAACTCAATAGGTAAATTCCCATGGGGTAGACCTAACTCAATAGGTAAATTCCCACTTATGGTAATTTATTTTTATGGTATGCTTAATCATACCCAATCTTACATTTATTAACATATTTACCAACCCCATCGTTCCCCACGTAAATCGTCCTCATTTCATGACATAATAAAGGGGAAGATCCATCACAATTATCATGGGTTTAGCATACAACTTTGTCATGGGTTAAGAGGATGTCAACTTGCATATATGAGCATATATTAACCCAACCACATTTAACCCCAAACTTGCACATTATCATACACATGTCTTACATAACATGTTGAACTTGCATATAAGCATTCTCATAACTTGCATAACACGTTAGACATGCATTTAAGCCTACACATAACTTGCATAAGCATTCACATACTTGCATGGGCATTCATATACTTGCATAAGCATTCACATACTTGCATATCACATTAAGCTCGCATTTAAGCATATACATAACTTGCATAACATCATGCTCATAACTTGCATAATCTCATAAACTTAACTTGCATAACACTATGCACACAACTTGCATACCCTCATACACATAACTTGCATATGAACTTGCATAACAACATGCACATAACTTACATAACATGTTGAGCTTGCATGTAAGCATAACTTGCATAATATGTCGAACTTACATATATGACTTGCATCTTAAAGGAGGGTAAACATGCATAGCATATAAGGGTGCCATCTTGCATATGTATATACCATATTTAAAAGGGTAAACTTGCATGTCATGATTTATGCATAATACCAAACACTTAGCATGCATAAAACCACTTACTTATCATGCATAGAATCAAATACTTATTATGCATAAAATCAAATACTTATCATGCATAACGTCAAATACTTTAGCATGCATAACATCAAATACTTAACATGCATAACATCAAATACTTAACATGCATAACACCAACTACTTAGCATGCATAAAATCACATGCATAACTTGCATATCATGTTACATATAACTTGCATATATTCTCACATATAGTTTGCATAACATGTCACATATGCATAAATGTTTAACATGGTGTTTTGCATCATAAAACATGGCCTTAAACTTGCATTTAACGTAAAACTTGCAAATCACATATCATACAAACTTGCATAAACACATTTATCCACAAACATAGCCATGTCTTATCACATCCTACCATAATCAATTTAATAATTGATTATTAAAGCCATAGGAACTCACCAAAACCAAGATTAGCAAATCAATGAAGTAAAACTAGTTGCCAAATATGAAGAAGAAGGTGATTAGGGGTTGATTAGCTTGCAACTCTCTTCATTTGATTTGTGGAGGCCATGACCAAGTTTCATTTTTCCATAGTTTAGTTACAAAACCTAATTATGAATGAATTAGGATAGGGTTAGGGTCTTATTTATAGGATTAGGTGAGTGTTTTAGGCCCTTAGATTAACCCTAGATTAGATTAGGACCCTTAGATTTAGGAAATCTCTAGAACCAGCCCTCCTAGCCAGCCTAGAACCCAACCTGGTGCACCCAGGTTCACTGGACGGCTCGACCCTGTCGACAGGCCAGTCGACAGGCAAGTCGACACCCCTGTCGACAGGCCTGTCGACAGCCCTGTCGACATGGGTAGGCGGGAATTTCCCCGCCTGACCCCGCCTGTTTCATTTTAAAATCTGAATTTAAAATTTTTAAATCTGTTTTTAGTTTTGAATTTTCTGCAACCTTCATCGGGCCATAACTGGGCCATACGGACTCCGATTTTCGAAAACTCGGACTCTATTTCGCGTATTTTTCCGAGACGAACGCAATAACGCAGCCCGTTACCCCCAATTCCCACATCTGAGATTATTTATCCTGTAATTAGTGAATTTTAGTATTAACTAAAATTCGGGGTGTTACATTCTCCCCTCCTTAAAGGATTTCGTCCCCGAAATCTCTAAGCTAAGGAGAATGCATATCCTACCATCCAAACAACCATCTACTCAAACCATCAACCACGGGCATCCATTGTCCTTAAAACAATTTCTAATGATGTATGAGCATATGCAAAAAGTGTGTGTATATGTTCCCTATCTAACGTATGAACATATGCAAACCATGATAGTGCCATGCATCCATTATGTATGCGAGAGAACCCTATCGACACATACAATATCTACATGAGTGCACAATCATTCACCAAAATGCATCATCCATGTGATAACACAACCATTATACATCCATAAATATATTTTCCTACACACAATTTTATGCAATATGCAATATGGAGTGACTGAGCCGATCTAGTGCCTAGAGTGTGTGTATATGCATCCACGAGCAACCACTAGCAAACACTTGCATCCACTTGCATCCATCAACCATAACATGTCTCAAACACATGTTTCAACCATAGGTTTACCCTATCTAAAGGTCAAAGGTACTAACGAGAGGACATACTAAGAATAAGATAAGCACAAGATATGCGATGAAGGAGAAGCAAAAGGATATACCCTCCGAAAGAAAAGGGTACCTTGAACGCATCTTCGCTTCCATCTCCCAGGTAGCGTCACTTTCTTCATCTCCCCTTTGTACTTTGACTAGTTGAACCTCTCTGTTTCTCAACTTCCAAATCTCTGACCCAAGGATGCAAGTAGGAGCTCGTCGAATCGTCGCATCACGCTCTGCTTCCACTTTTCTAAGCAAACTCGGCTCTACCACCTCTGCGGTCTCATGTAGGCACTTCCTCCCACGGAATACATCACTAAGTCTGTTGGGTAACTCCGCCAATGGAAGATGCTCCTCCCATGTACCTCCAAAATCCAAGATACATAGCCTCAAAAGGTCTTCTAAAACATGATTCACCCTCTCGGTCTGGCTGTCCGTCTGAGGATGATATGCGGTACTCATACACAACTGAGTCCCTACCGCCTCTTGCAAATTCTTCAAAAACTCTCTAGTGAAGATAGGATCTCGATCACTCACTATGCTAGAGGGTACCCGATGCAATCGAACTATCTCTCGAAGATATACAAAAGCTAGCCATGGAGCAGTCCACTTACTCTTCACAGGTATGAAATGGGTGTTCTTAGTAAGTCTGTCTACCACCACCCAAATTCCTGTATTACTCTTTCTCGATCTGGGTAACCTGTCAATAAAATCCAACGAGACGCTGTCCCACTTTCATTGCGGAACCTCCAATGGGTGAAGCAATCCACCTGGTTTCTTTCGCTCCGTCTTCACTCGTTGGCACACCAAGCATCGAGCGACATGCTCAGCCACATCTTTCTTCATACCGGCCCAGAAGAAAGTCCTTTTCATGTCTTGGTACATCTCGTCCCCATCGGGATGAATGGTCATCCTAGAACGGTGTGTATCATCAAGAGTAGCCTTCCCCAAACCCTCGTCTTGCGGTACACAAAGTCTACCGTCTCTACACAAGCACCCCCTATCATCTAGGGTGTACCTACTCAAATGGCTGGACGACTCCCCCCTTATGAGCTTTTCTACTAACTCAACCAACTGTGGGTCGTCCCTCTGTGCTTCTACAATTTGCCCCAAAAGAGTAGGTCTAACTTCCAAGGAAGCTAGCAAACCGGGTACACAATCAACGGAAGGTTTGAAATCCAACATAGAAATAAACTCTAGACTCCGCCGTTCAGCGAACCCCAAACTTGAGGACAACCCTTTTTCTACTTAAGGTGTCCGCTTCCATGTTACCCTTACTCATAGGATGCTAAGGATCCCATCCACTTTTGCTGTCCTAAGACTATGCACTCGAAGAGTCTCCAACACTTCCCTAAGATGTAGGGCATGCTCTTCTCCACCGGAATATCATCCAAAATCATCACAACTGTCTCCCACGCAAACCACCCTAGTCGAATTCGGCATCCCCCAAATGCAAGCCCCAAAGGCCTAAACCAATATCAGACAAACACCCAAGGGATACCTCCTTCGAATTCAGACGACCTACGTGAGACGATACTAGTAAAAATGGCTAAATAATTAAGCCCTTGACCAATTTTGGATGTTCTCGCCAGTCTCGCTCCAAAACCGTCGTTTATCCTATACTGGCTCTGCTCAGCCTATTGAGCACATACGAAAACTTATTTCGCTCCTAGAAAAGACCCAGATGTCATCTACAAAGACCATCACGAACTTATTTAGGTACTCCCTGAACACCCTTCTCAACAAAGTATGCGGGGGCGTTCGTCAAACCCAATGGCATCACCAGCCACTCATAAAAGAAATCATCCGGAGTCCTAAAGGCAGTCTTCTCTATACTATTCTCAGCCACTCTCAACTGATGAAATCCCGTGGCTAAGTCCTACTACAAAAATACTGAGGCGCCAGCCAACTGATCAAAGAGATCATTAATCCTCGGCAATGGGTATCTATTCTTCTTTGTGAGTTTCTTTAGTTCTCTTTGGCCTACACAAAGTCTGAGGGACCCATCCGCCTTCATAACAAAAACTACTGGAGCGCCCCCCTCCGATATACTTCGTCTTATGAACCCCTTCTCAAGCAAATCGCCTACTTACTTATGGAGTTCCCTCCTCTCACGAGGAGCCATGTGGCACACTGGCCAAGATACTGGTTTAGCATTATCCACCAGATATATTCAGAAGTCAATCTCCTGCTTCGGAGGTAAGCCCTTCACCTCCTCACACACACATCCGGGTGCTCCCGGACCGCTCTAACAGATCGCAAACTCTAGACCGACGTGTCAAGCGATTCTAGATAACTTAGCATAACAGATTCTATGGGATTACAAGAGTTCTCGAGAGTGTTACCCAAGCGGGTCATAAGCCTAACAACTCTCCTTTCAAAACCAAGAACGGCACCTCTACTGGATAACCAGTCCATGCCCAAAACTAGCCCATAGCCCGTGAAGCCCAACAAGCATCACACCTAAACTCAACGCTAAGTATAGAAACTTTCAAACCCAAACACATCATGGAGCCCAATTGGGTTTGAAACAACTAAGGGATCATCTACCAAACTGGTGTCTAAGTGCAGTGACTCAACAAACAATGATGAGATAAACGAACTCGATGCGTCAGAATCAAATAAAGTTCGAATTGGATGATAAAGAAATCCAACCTCCAATCTAGACGGTCTTATCCCCATCTGGTACCCTAGTCGTGAGGGAATACAACTACCCTCCAGAAGATTCCATACCTTGCCCTTGCTTCTTTGGACAATCCTAATAAGGTGTCCTATTCCTCTCAAAAGGATAACCACTTGCCTTCTTCTTCCTTATTCCCACTCGTAACTTCCCACCAATGAGGTTTCATCCTTCATTAATCAAACAACTATTTGAGCCTTCCTCCCATCGTCTATCCAATAGATACCTACCAGTCCTCCTCCTTCTTGAACCAACTTCTAATCCGACTAACGTCTAAGTCCCTTGAAGTGGTTTTCCATCCTTATCTATTTTAGAAAGATCATCTATACGCGGAGGGGAAACTCAAAACGAGAGAAAGGAAGAGATTCAAAATGGAGAATTCGAAAGATATAAATATGGCTATTGGGGATTATGCTTTTCTTTCAAAAACTTTTCTCTTAAAAGACATGTTTTTGAAAATACTCCTTTCCAAAAATATTCTTAGAAAATAGTTTTTCTAAAAATTTTATCTGTTCCGGTAACCTTAAGCTCTGATACCACGTGTAACACCCCACACCCGCTAAGGTCACTCACTAAGGGAATACCTTAGTTTTGGTGGAGTATTTTTAGTGAGTATAGAACAGAAAAATTACAACAGGACAGATATAAGTCATACTTGAAAATTTAAATCATCATTTCCATTAACGAAACATGTTTGGTTACATCACAAAACCATAACAAGAGTCAAGTACATAATATCCATCCTGATAAATAGAAGTACATAATCCTTTTTACATAGGTAATAGCCAAAATAGAAAAGATAAACCGAGCTTTACTTCTACTGTCCAAGCCCCAAAAGATAGATATAGCGGTCTGGTCCAAGCCCAATAGTGCTAGGCCCACTCTGATAACCTGAGGGTTGGAAAAAGATAAACAACAACGGGGTCAGACATAAGTCTGAGTGAGTCCTATAACCCTAACAATACAATCATTAAAGTAATTAGGGTATGATATAAACAAGATACGGTACCTCTGGGGATAATGACTACATTAAGTAGCCCACAAAACACAGGATGTACTACGATAACCTCAACAACGTATTTATCCACCCAAGGATAATTACTAGCTTACACCACCCCAGACCTACCCACCCAAGGGTAATTCCTACACTGCACCACACCAGTTCTACCCCCCAAGAGTAATTCCTACTTAAAGGTTGATCCCATCTAAAGACTTAGAAAATATAACTAGTAGTTTCTGGTACTTCTAGCTGACCACGTAGGTGCCATCTGCCCCTACCTCCACTAGGTGTATAACTGACCACGTAGGTGCCGTCTGCCCCTACCTCCACTAGGTGTACCTAGTAATCTTACCCAGTAGTTTCGTGTACCCCTACATAGGTGCCGTCTGCCCCTATCTTTACTAGGTGTACCCACTACTCCCCATCGATCGGCTCCCTACCGTAGATACCCGTGCTGGTCCCACAGTGGGGTGTATCACTCCCCTAAAGTGGCTACCCAATACTAACGGTGCACGGCTTTATATCTACACGATGCAACAACGGCTTATCTACCAGCCCGGGCCCACACACGCATATGAAACCCGTTGGACTTGCGTTGCCATCGCTAACCCGTTTTGGCCTCTTATAATCAAGCTCAATATGCGTGTCCCGTCACTCGACATGGGTCGAGCCCACAAAGATACGTTTGGGATATTGGTTGAAATGGGCCCCCACAAGCTACTACTTAAGCTTGTCATTTAATCTAGTGCATCCCACTTAGCCCCTTTTTATAATCATGCCCCCTTACATGTTAAGGTTTGGTTAAGTCATCTAATTATATTTCAATTGCCACTTAGGGCACCCACTAGATTTCCACATGCCACCCAAGGCACTTACTTGATTCCCACATGCCACCCAAGGCACTTACTTAACCCTTTAATCATGTTTAATTACATGTTCCGCTTTGGTTAAGTATTCTAATCGTATTTTCTATTGCCACCCAAGGCAACCCACTAGTTTCCTCATGCCACCCAAGGCACCCCCACTAGTTCTACATGCCGCCCAAGGCACCCACTTAACCCCTCATGTCCCACTACATGCTAATATGGTTAAGTGTTTCTTAATTAATTAAGACCGTGATCTCCCATAAAGACCTCCCACATTAGACTGGCTGTTATGACCGCCTGGTTAAGCCGGTAGAGTCCGGGCAGTCTTACGTCATAACAGAGTCTAACCTCGTGTCTTTACCTTAATCACGTATTTAATTTATGGCTAAGACCTCTCACATTGGGCTGACATTTGTAGCAACTGGTTAAGCCGGTCGGGTCCGGGCAGTTTTACACTACAAATGAGTCCAACCTCGTGTCTTAGTCGATTAATTACACCTAATTAATCACCCCCATATTAATTATCCCTAATTAATATCAAGTTTTCCATAACATGGGTAGACCTAACTCAATAGGTAAATTCCCATGGGGTAGACCTAACTCAATAGGTAAATTCCCACTTATGGTAATTTATTTTTATGGTATGCTTAATCATACCCAATCTTACATTTATTAACATATTTACCAACCCCATCGTTCCCCACGTAAATCGTCCTCATTTCATGACATAATAAAGGGGAAGATCCATCACAATTATCATGGGTTTAGCATACAACTTTGTCATGGGTTAAGAGGATGTCAACTTGCATATATGAGCATATATTAACCCAACCACATTTAACCCCAAACTTGCACATTATCATACACATGTCTTACATAACATGTTGAACTTGCATATAAGCATTCTCATAACTTGCATAACACGTTAGACATGCATTTAAGCCTACACATAACTTGCATAAGCATTCACATACTTGCATGGGCATTCATATACTTGCATAAGCATTCACATACTTGCATATCACATTAAGCTCGCATTTAAGCATATACATAACTTGCATAACATCATGCTCATAACTTGCATAATCTCATAAACTTAACTTGCATAACACTATGCACACAACTTGCATACCCTCATACACATAACTTGCATATGAACTTGCATAACAACATGCACATAACTTACATAACATGTTGAGCTTGCATGTAAGCATAACTTGCATAATATGTCGAACTTACATATATGACTTGCATCTTAAAGGAGGGTAAACATGCATAGCATATAAGGGTGCCATCTTGCATATGTATATACCATATTTAAAAGGGTAAACTTGCATGTCATGATTTATGCATAATACCAAACACTTAGCATGCATAAAACCACTTACTTATCATGCATAGAATCAAATACTTATTATGCATAAAATCAAATACTTATCATGCATAACGTCAAATACTTTAGCATGCATAACATCAAATACTTAACATGCATAACATCAAATACTTAACATGCATAACACCAACTACTTAGCATGCATAAAATCACATGCATAACTTGCATATCATGTTACATATAACTTGCATATATTCTCACATATAGTTTGCATAACATGTCACATATGCATAAATGTTTAACATGGTGTTTTGCATCATAAAACATGGCCTTAAACTTGCATTTAACGTAAAACTTGCAAATCACATATCATACAAACTTGCATAAACACATTTATCCACAAACATAGCCATGTCTTATCACATCCTACCATAATCAATTTAATAATTGATTATTAAAGCCATAGGAACTCACCAAAACCAAGATTAGCAAATCAATGAAGTAAAACTAGTTGCCAAATATGAAGAAGAAGGTGATTAGGGGTTGATTAGCTTGCAACTCTCTTCATTTGATTTGTGGAGGCCATGACCAAGTTTCATTTTTCCATAGTTTAGTTACAAAACCTAATTATGAATGAATTAGGATAGGGTTAGGGTCTTATTTATAGGATTAGGTGAGTGTTTTAGGCCCTTAGATTAACCCTAGATTAGATTAGGACCCTTAGATTTAGGAAATCTCTAGAACCAGCCCTCCTAGCCAGCCTAGAACCCAACCTGGTGCACCCAGGTTCACTGGACGGCTCGACCCTGTCGACAGGCCAGTCGACAGGCAAGTCGACACCCCTGTCGACAGCCCTGTCGACATGGGTAGGCGGGAATTTCCCCGCCTGACCCCGCCTGTTTCATTTTAAAATCTGAATTTAAAATTTTTAAATCTGTTTTTAGTTTTGAATTTTCTGCAACCTTCATCGGGCCATAACTGGGCCATACGGACTCTGATTTTCGAAAACTCGGACTCTATTTCGCGTATTTTTCCGAGACGAACGCAATAACGCAGCCCGTTACCCCCAATTCCCACATCTGAGATTATTTATCCTGTAATTAGTGAAATTCGGGGTGTTACATAGCTTGTGGGGGCCCATTTCAACCAGTAACCCATATGTATCTTATTGGGATCGACCCATGTCGAGGACGGGACACGCGTACTGGGCTTGACTATAAGAGGCCAAAACGGGTTAGCGGTGGCAACGCAAGTCCAACGGGTTTCATATGCATGTGTGGACCCGGGTTGGTAGGTAAGACGTTGTTGCATCGTGTAGGTGTAAGCCGTGCACCATTGGTTGTATCGGGTTGCCACTTTGGGGAGTGATACACCCCACTGTAGGGCCAGCATGGGTATCTACGTTAGGGAGCCGATCGAATGGGAGTAGTGGGTACACCTAGTGGAGATAGGGGCAGACGGCACCTATGTAGTCAGCTAGGGGTACACGAGACTACTATTAAGATTACTAAGTACACTTAGTGGGATCAATCTTTAAGTTAAGAATTACCCTTGGGTGGGTAGATCTGGTGTGGTGCAGTGTAGGAATTACCCTTGGGTGGGTAGATCTGGTGTGGTGCAGTGAAGTATTTATCCTTGGGTGGATAGGCGCGTCTTTACCGTTTTCTTAGTTCATCCTAAGTCTAGTTGGCTGCTTAGTGTAGTCATTTATCCCCAGTTGTACCGTACCAGGTTTATATCATACCCTAATTACTTTAATGATTGTATTGTTAAAGTTATAGGGCTCACTCAGACTTATGTCTGACCCCATTGTTTTTATCTTTTTCCCTAACCCTCAGGTTCTCAGAGTGGGCCTAGCACTAGTGGGCTTTGATCAGATTGCTTTATCTATCTTTTAGAGCTTGGACCGGGATGTAAATCCCAGCTTATCTTTTCTATTATGGCTATTAGTTATGTAGTGTGATTATGTACTTTTGTTTTATCAAGACGGATATTATGTACTTGACTCTTGTTCATGGTTTTGTGATGTAACCAAACATGTTTTACTTTCCGCTGCAATGAAATGATGTTTTAAATTCTGAAGTATTACTTATATCTGTCTTATTTTAATTTTTCTGTTCTATATTCACTTAGGATACTCCACCGAAGTTAAGGCATTCCCTTTGTGAGTGACCTTAGCGGGTGTGGGTGTTACATGTGATGTGGTATTCTGCTCTGGAAAATTCTGATGACTTCTAGACTGATATGAAGGCTCTAAATCTCCCTATATACCTATAAAAAGACCCCTAAACCTATTGTTTTCTCCACACAAATTCATAGGCGTGTATATACTATTAAAACCTGAAGTGACCTAGCCTCCACCTTAATCAATCAAATTAGTTTTTTTAAGTTAACAATCAAAGTCTACATCAAAGGAATAGATAATCAAATTCAGAAATCAGATCCCAGAATTCAAGATCATTCTGTAATTTGTGAGTTCATGTTACTTTCAGAAATAAAATTTAATTGTGGTTCTGACATTGTAACAAATCTGAATCTGAGATTATGCATATTTCTATCTGTCTTTCTATATCCATTGGATCTATCTCATTGATATTATTTTGTCCATTCTTTACCTCTTCCCTTTTTGTTTTTATAGCCAGGCTACTGCGAGCCTGAGCCAAATCTCATAAGAGATGAATGTATGTTGGGAAAAATTGGACATAATATATGATTTGGACATGGCCACCGCTAAAATTGGGAAAAGTATTAAATTATGTATAATTGGGCATAACTGATTTGTAACTGATTTGAGGACATAAAACATGTTGTATTTAAAACATAAAGTGTATCGAACATATGACTTGAGATTTGAGGCATAAAGTATATTGGACATATGACTTGGGATTTGGGGCGTAAATTGAACTGTAAACATGTAATGCATAGTAAATGTTGTGGTTTAAGACCTAAAATTGGGGCATATATATATATAATGGTTTATGACTTGGAAGAAGGAGATTATTGTGTATAGTGATATATGGCTTTGGCATGAAAACCTATAGTAAGATAGGGATAACTGTTAAATGTGAACACGCCTAGATTGGGAATTTGGGAAATTGGCATGCACTATAATTAAAGGCTATAATTTGGCATAGTCTATACTGTGAAACATAATTAGGGGTTTTTGGATAATATTTTGTATGGTGCAATATGACTAAACCTTAGGGTATGTGTTATATTGTGAATAATGACCATGATTTTGGGCATGTAAGTTTGTAGGCTTAATTTATGATTAGGCGAGATATGTTAATGGAACTTTAAGTGATGTTTAATTTGTTAAACTGACTAATATGCTGAAATCTATTGAAAGTGAATACTGTAATTGGAAATCCTATAATGTAGATGAATAAATTGACATAACTAGCCTGAAGCTGGAATAATTTGTAAATGAACCAATTGGCTAAGATAAACATGCCGAGACACGAGGTTAGACTCCATCTGCGGTAGAAACCTGCCCGGAACCAACCAGCCTAACCAGTAACCGTAAACGGTCAGTCTAATGTGAGAGGTCGTAGGCATAACTAAGAAATGCTTAGACACGAGGTTAGGTCTTGCTTGTATCAGAAGTCTGCCCGGAACCGCCTGACACATCCAACGGCCGCAAGCTATTGACCTAATGTGAGAGGTCTGTGCATTAATAATAAATTAATGTTTATCAAAGATGAATATGACACCAAAAACGTGTTAGGTGGGTAGGGTTAAGTTAATGAGGAACACTTAACCAGTATGACATGATGAATGAGTAGGGTTAAGTTAATAAGAAACACTTAACCAATATGACATGATGAATGGGTATGGTTAAGTTAATACAAGAGAGCAACACTTAACCAATATAACAAGATGTGTGGAAGGGTTAAGTTAAAACAAGAGAGCAACACTTTACCAATATAACATGATGAATGGGGAGGGTTAAGTTAACACAAGAAGGCAACGCTTAACCAATGTAACACGACAAATGTATGGGTAAATTTAACTTGAATTGATTGATGACACTTAACCAATACAACATGATGAACGCATGGGGTTAACTTTATAAGAAACACTTAACCAATGTAACTTGATGAACGAATGGGATTAAGTTAATGGGGAATATTTAACCAATATAACATGATGAACGAACGGGGTTAAGTTAATAGGAAACACTTAACCAATCCAACATGATGAGTGAGAAGGGTTGATGAGAAACACTTAACCAACATGACATGATGAGTAGGTGGGTTAAGTTAACAAGAATGGACAACACTTAACCTATATGACATAATGTGTAGGAGGGTTAAGTACATATCGAGTTGGTGGGAAATATTAGTAAATATAGGCCCATAAACTTAACCATTAAGTAAACATGTTTGAATCGGTGGAAGGGTTAAGTACATATTGGATTGGTGGGTAATATTAGTAAATATAGGCCCACAAACTTAACCATTAAGAAACCCTAGTAACGGGGACCCGTTTCAGCAGTAACCCACATAGATGTATCAAGGTACCCTGAAACTAGGCAGGGTAGGGCACGATTACTGGGCTGATTATAAGCAATCAAAATAGCGGTAGGAGGTACGTCAGTGTAGGTTCCGACGGATTACGGGTGTGCACGTACTCCGGAGTTGGAAAAAGCAGGCACCGGGTACCAGTAGTTGTACACTGTGCATCTTGAATCGTGTCGGGTTGCTATCATAGGGACTGATACACCTTATGGTGGGACTAGCACAGGGTGTCTACATGCAAGAGAGGGCCGATTGACACAGACACAAGGAAAATTAATACGAGTATGGAGCCGATCTGTAGGGTAGTAATGGTACATCTAACATATTCATGGCAATTAGGCAGATTGAGGTGGAATCCTCACAATAGATGTACACCTGAAGGCTACCACAATTGCGGGGATTGGGATCACATTATCATATGATCATTTTATACAGATTACTAGTAGGAACGCTAGTTAGGTGGTGCAGAGATATAGAAATCAGAATAATAGGGTAGTAGCGAAGCAGAGGAAGAGTAGAAGTGCATTCAGTTTATCTTGCCTTATCATATCTATGCTAATCGTATGTTATCTTGCTATCCTTGTTATCACGGTATTGTCTTATATTCAGTTTATTCATGTCATGATGCTTTTCCCTATTTACATGCTGAAAGTCACTGGACTTACTAGACTTATGTCTGACCTAGTTTGTTTCGCCTCTGTTCTTCCGTTCCCCCTCCCCCCTAGGTTTACAGGGAGGAAATGTACCACTTAGCTCAGTTTTCTTTCCAAGCTCGAAGATAGTCGATGTATTGCTTTGGACTCTCTCTCTTCCACTGCTATTGCTGGTTCATGCTTTATTGGGGAATATCATTGTTATTTTTATGCTTCTTTTATACTTGGAAGTTTTTGAACCAAGATAGAAGTTCTATGTATTGCTTTTAAGTATGATTGAGACAATTGTTGTAAAAGCTTGACTGAACCACATTGTTTATAAAATCAATTTATTTTTCCGTTGCTTTATTTGTCTGTCTTGTAATTTATCTGCATCTTTTACCTAAAACTCTCCACCGAAGTTAAGGCATTCCCTTTGAGAGTGACCTTAACGGAGGTGGGGTGTTTCACGTGGTATAAGAGCTGAAGGTTACCGGATCAGATAAAAAATTTGAAAAATTATTTTCAAAACGGTTTTAAAAGAAGCATTTTCAAAAGAAATGTTTTGTTTTAAAGGAACATTCCCCAAAGACATATGCACTATCTTTTGATCCTCTGTTTGAATCCTTGTTTCCTTCTTTCCTTCTCCGGGGCTCCTGGCTTTCTGGGAGGTAACCTCATCGCGGCATGGTTCCATAGGCTTGATAAGAGTACGACATCTGTCAAAGGGCAAAGAAGTGCCCAACTTCCATCTATAGCCGCAATAATTTTACCTGCGGCTAATTTTCTTTCAAGCTTTGTACGGATTTCCGTGCAATGGAGGCAGCTTTCAAGAGACTTGTCAACAAGTTACACAAGGATGACAAAGATGAGAATGAGGGAGTTTGGCTAAGGAGCACTACCCAAGGATGACGAACTCATGGATATAGACTTGTTTCACAAAGGATGTAAAAAGAAAGAGGTATAAGTGGAAGAATCATAGGACAAGAAGGGAAGAAAGAATAGGAAAACCTAAGACAAGAGGAAGTGTCTTTATAACGGGACATATAATTAAGGACAAGGGCAAGAACTAAGGATAGGATTTTCCGGAGTGCAATTGCATGCTCTCACCGCCAGCATACCTAAGAGAGAGGTAGTAAAGTTTCTGTTGAAAAAGTGTAGTTTTTCTTTTTGATCATCCTATTAGTACTTTTTTTATTTTAGCGCTTCACACTTGTTTATATCTGCTTCCATAGTTGAGTCTCTGCACCTTAGTACTTGTATAATAGAAGATCCCAACATTGTCTCAAATCCGGTTGGTGGTTCGGCTCGTTTATTTTTGGTTTGTAAGGAATTGAGAATAGCTATGTTAAATATTGAGTTTAAGTGTAATGCTTATGTTTCGGGTTTCATGGGCTATGGGTTGATTCTAGGCATGGATTGGTTAGCTAGTAATTGTGAAAGAAGGGTAGTTAGACTTTCGACTTGCCCGGGGAATATCCTCGAGATTTTGTGCGATCCTAAGGGATCAGTTTGTCTTGGCTACCTAGAATCATTTGATGCATCTATCGACGATTTGTGATCCATTAGAGCAGTCCATGAGTATGCAAATATTTTTGATCAGGTTAGGGGTTTATCCCCTAAAACGCGAGATAGACTTCCGCATATATCTAGTTGACAATGCAAAGCCAGTTGCATTACCTGTATGACACATGAATCCAAGGGAAAGGAAGGGCTTAGTAAACAAGTAAAAGAGTTACTTGAAAAAGGGTTCATAAGACGAAGTATTTCTGAATGGGGTGCTCCAGTCGTTTTTGTTACAAAGGAAGATGGTTCACTTCGCTTGTGTATGGATGATATTTTGGAATAAGGAAGAACATGCTTTGCATCTAAGGGAAGTCTCGGATACCCTCCAAGCGCATTTTTGGAGAAAAGAAGTAAGGTTTCTAGGACATGTGGTGCCCGAAGAAGGGATAGCAGTAGATCCCGCAAAAGTAGTTGCGGTGCAGGACTGGAAGGTCCCAAGGAATGCAACAGAAGTAAAAAGATTTCTTGGACTAGCGAGCTAATATAGGAAGTTAATTAAGGACTTTATGAAGGTATCAGCCCCACTTACTAGATTGACGAAGAAGAATCTAATCATCTTAGTATATACACTTGGTAACATGATTAGCATCTGTTTATTTTCAAGAGATAGTTTTGGGAATGTTAGCATGACACGGCATAAGTTGTAGTGCCAAGTATACTATAAGAAGAAAAGGAGGAACGGGAGGCGACAGGGAAATGAGCTCCAATGCATATTTTGGAAAAAGAAATTAAGAAGCTACGCAATCGTGAAGTTAAGAAAGTCAGGGCACAATGGAGTGAAGCTCAAGAAGATGCGACTTTGAAGACTGAAGACTAGATACGCGCATCCTACCCTTTTTGAGGGTATATCCTTGATTCCTCTTTTTCTGTAAAGTTTATTTGCATGCTAGTCTTTATCTTTTAAGTATACCCTCTCGGTCCTATCCTCAATCCTTAGGTAGAAGCCAATGGATGAAAACATGTGTTTGAAACATGTTATGATTGATGGTTGCAAGTGGTTGCTCATGGATACATATACACACATTAGGTACTAGATCGGCCCAGTCAGTTTCATATTGCATATGCATATATGTATTTGTATATGGATTGAAACTTGATATGTTAACATATGGATGTCGCATTTGTATGAATGATCGTGCACTCATGTGGAGGTATGATTAGGAATGATTGCATACATAATGGATTCATGGCACTGACATAATTCGCATTAAGGAGGTCAACCGAATCAGTAGACCGCCTGATTTTGCATTAGATAAGGACATGTACACACACTATGCATATGATCATGAAAGCATTAGAAATCTTTTTAAGGAGAATGGACGCATGTGATTGAATGGTTGAGTAGATGGATGTTGGATGTTAGGATACATTCTCCTTGACTTAGAGATTTCAGGGACGAAATCCTTTAAAGGAGGGGAGAATGTAACACCCCGTATTTCCTGTGGATATTAAAGTAACTAATTAAAGAGTACTTAATTTTAGAAGAAGAATTAAGTAAAAGGGTTGCGACATTGCGTTCGCCTCGGAATTCTGCTTGAGATAGAGTCCGAGTTTACATAAATCAGACACCGTATGAAGAAGTTATAAGCCTTAGAAGTTTGTATACTCCCAAGGAAGTATATATATACATATAACATAATTCCAGAAGTCAAAACAGGGTTCAAATCTCGAATTTGGGTCAAAACAGGCTGAGCGGGAAATTTCCCGCTCAGAGGTGTTGACCCGTCCACGGGGAGTCGACATAGGTGTCGACCCCCCTATAGGGGAGTCGACCCCTGTTGGCCCAGATCTGGCCGATGACGTGTTTTGCCACGTGTCTCTCTCTTATTCGCTGTGTGACGTGGTATTCTGCTCTGGACGATTCCGATGACTTCTAGACTGGTCTGAAGGCTCTAAATCTCCCTATACACCTATAAAAAGACCCCTAAAACTAATGTTTTCTCCACATGAATTCATAGGCGTTTATATGCTGCTAAAACCTGAAGTGACCTAGCCTCTACCTTAATCAATCAAATTAGTTTTTTCAAGTTAACAATCAAAGTCTACATCAAAGGAATAGCTAATCAAATTCAGAAATCAGATCCCAGAATTCAAGACCGTTCTGTAGTTTGTGAGTTCATGTTACTTTCAGAAATAAAATTAATTTGTGATTCTAACATTGTAATAAATCCGATTATGAGATTATGCCTATTTCTATCTGTCTTTCTATATCCATTGGATCTATCTCATTGATATTATTATGTCCATTCTTTACCTCTTCTTTCCTTCTTCCCTTTTTGTTTATATTGCCAGGCTACTGCGAGCCTGAGCCAAATCTAATAAGAGATGAATGTACGTTGGGAAAAATGGACATAATACTTGATTTGGACATGGCCAACGCTAAAATTGGGAAAAGTATTAAATTATGTATAATTGGGCATAACTGATTTAAGGACATAACACATGTCGTATTTAAAACATAAAGTATATTCGAACATATGATTTGAGTTTTGAGGCATAAAGTATATTGGACATATGACTTGGGATTTGGGGCGTAAATTGAACTGTAAACATGTAAGGTATAGTACATGTTGTGGTTTAAGCCTAAAATTGGGGCATATATATATATATATATATATATATATATATATGATGGTTTATGACTTCGAAGAAGGAGATTATTGTGTATAGTGAAATATGACTTAGGCATGAAAACCTATAGTAAGATAGGGATAACTATTAAATGTGAACGCGCCTAGATTGGGATTTTAAGAAATTGGCATGCAATGTAATTAAAGGCTATAATTTGGCGTAGTTTATACCGTGAATCATAATTGGGGCTTTTTGGAGAATATTTTGTACGGTGCAATATGACTAAACCTTAAGGCATGTGTTATATTGTGAATTATGACCATGATTTTGGGCATGTAAGTTTATAGGCTTAATTTATGATTAGGCGAGATATGTTAATGGAACTTTAAGTGATGTTTAATTTGTTAAACTGACTAATATGTTGAAATCTGTTGAAATTGAATACTGTAATTGGAAAGCCTATGATGTAGATGAATAAATTGACATAACTAGCCTGAAGCTGTAATAATTTGTAAATGCACCAATTAGCTAAGATAAACATGCCAAGACACGAGGTTAGACTCCATTTGCAGTAGAAACCTGCCCGGAACCAACCGGCCTAACTAGTAACCGCAAACGGTCGGTCTAATGTGAGAGGTCGTAGGCATAACTAAGAAATGCTTATACACTAGGTTAGGTCTGGCTTGTGTCAGAAGTCTGCCCGGAATCTCCCGGCACATCCAGCGGCCGCAAGCTATCGACCAAATGTGAGAGGTCTATGCATTAATAATTAACTAATGCTGATCAAAGATGAATATGATACCTAAAACGTGTTAGGTGGGTAAGGCTAAGTTAATGAGAAACACTTAACCAATATGACATGATGAATGAGTAGGGTTAAGTTAATAGAAAACACTTAACCAATATGACATGATGAATGGGTAGGTTTAATTTAAAATAAGAGAGCAACACTTAACCAATATAACAGGATGAGTGGAAGGGTTAAGTTAAAACAAGAGAGAAACAGTAACCAATATAACATGATGAATGTGGAGGGTTAAGTTAACATAAGAAGGCAGCACTTAACCAATGTAACACGACAAATTGGTGGGCTAAGTTAACTTGAATTGATTGATGACACTTAACCAATACAACATGATGAACACGTGGAATTAAGTTAATAAGAAACACTTAACCAGTATAACTTGATGTACGAATGGAGTTAAGTTAATGGGGAATACTTAACCAATAAAACACGATGATTAATCGGGGTTAAGTTAATAGTAAACACTTAACCAATCCAACATGACGAGTGAGAAGGGTTAATAAGAAACACTTAACCAACATGAAATGATGAGTAGGTGTGTTAATTTAACATGAATGGACAACACTTAACCAATATGACATAATGTGTGGGAGGGTTAAGTACATATTGGGTTGGTGGATAATATTAGTAAATATAAGCCCACAAACTTAACAATTAAGTAAACATGTTTGAATCAGTGGGATGGTTAAGTACATATCGGGTTGGTGGGTAATATTAGTAAGTATAGGCCCACAAATTTAACCAGTAAGAAACCTTAGTAGCGGGGACCCATTTCAGCAGTAACCCACATAGATGTATCAAGCTACCCTGAAACTAGGCAGGGTAAGGCACAATTACTGAGCTGATTATAAGCGGTCAAAATAGCGGTAGGGGTACGTCAGTGTAGGTTCCGACAGATTACGGGCGTGCACGTACTCCAGAGTGGGAAAAAGCAGGCACTGGGTACTAGTAGTTATACACTATGCATCTTGAATTGTGTCGAGTTGTTATCATAGGGACTGATACAACTTATGGTTGGACCAACATAGGGTATCTACACGCAAGAGAGGGCCGATTGACACAGATACAAGGAAAATTAATACGAGTAAGGAGCTGATCGTTAGGGTAGTAAGGGTACATCTAACATATTCATGGCAATTAGGCAGATTGAGGTGGAATCCTCACAATAGATGTACACCTGAAGGCTACCACAATTGCGGGGATTGGGATCACATTATCATATGATCATTTTATACAGATTACTAGTTGGGACACTAGTTAGGTGGTGCAGAGATATAGAAATCAGAATAATAGGGTAGTAGCGAAGCAGAGAAAGAGTAGAAGTGCATTCAGTTTATCTTGCCTTATCATATCTATGCTAATCGTATGTTATCTTGCTATCCTTGTTATCACGATATTGTTTTATATTCAGTTTATTCATGTCATGATGCTTTTGCCTATTTACATGCTGAAAGTCACTAGACTTACCAGATTTATGTCCGACCTAGTTTGTTTCGCATCTTTTCTTCCGTTCCATCCCCCTTAGGTTCACAGGAGGAAATGTAACCATTTAGCTCAGTTTTCTTTCCAAGCTCGAAGATAGTCGATGTATTGCTTTGTCTCTCTCCCTTCCACTACTATGGCTGGTTCATGCTTTATTGGGGAATACCAATGTTGTGCTTTTGCTTTTTTTATACTTGGAAGTTTTTGAATCAAGACAGAAGTTCTATGTATTGCTTTTAAGTATGATTGAGGCAATTGTTGTAAAAGCTTGACTGAACCACATTGTTTATAAAATGACTTTATTTTTCCGTTGCTTTATTTGTCTGTCTAGTAATTTATCTGCATCTTTTACTTAAAACGCTCCACCGAAGTTAAGGCACTCTCTTTGTGAGTGACCTTAACGGAGGTGGGGTGTTTCAAGCTCATAGGAGGGGATTCTTTGAGCCATCTTGGTAGGTATACCCTAGATGACAAGGGTTGGCTACATAGGGACGGGAGACTTAGTGTCCCACAAGATGAGAACTTGAGGAAGACAGTTTTTGAGGAAGCCCATCATTCTAAGATGATCATACATCCCGGTGGGGACAAGATGTACAAAGACATGAAGCGAGTTTTCTTTTGGGCCAGAATAAAGAAGGACGTGGCCGAGTTTGTTTCTAAATGCTTGGTATGTCAGCAAGTCAAGGCTGAGCAGAAAAAGCCCAGTGGACTGCTTCATCCTCTAGAGGTTCCGCAATGGAAATGGGAGAGTATCTCGATGGACTTTATAGATGGGTTGCCTAGGTCTAGAAGAGGCAATACCAGTATTTGGGTGATAGTGGACAGACTTACGAAGAGTGCTCACTTCATTCCTGTCAAGAGAAAGAGGACTTCATCATCGTTAGCACCTATTTATGTTATGGAGATAGCTCGTTTGCATGGGGTACCTTCTAGCATAGTAAGCGATCGTGACCTTATCTTTACTAGTGACTTTTGGAAAAAGTTTGCAAGAAGCCATAGGGACTCAGTTATGCTTGAGCACGGCGTATCATTCTCAGACGGACGGGCAAACCGAGAGGGTGAATCAGATTTTAGAAGACCTTCTGAGGCTTTGTATCTTGGACTTTGGCGGGACATGGGAAGACCACCTTCCACTAGTAGAGTTTACGTATAATAACACTATCAGTCTAGCATTGGCATGGAACCTTTTGAAGCTTTGTATGGATGACCATGTAGATCACCAACTTGTTGGTGGGAATCCACAGATAAGCTAGTACTTGGGCCAAATATGATTGGAGAGACTTCGGAGAAAGTGGATCTAATTCGAAGACATATGAAGACCGCGCAAGATAGGCAAAAGTCGTATGCTGATAGGAGAAGAACCGACCTTGAGTTCAGTGTTGGAGACATGGTCTTTGTCAAAGTATCACCGTTAAGGAATGTTGTTCGCTTTGGGTCGGTAGGGAAGCTCGCACCGAGATTCGTAGGACCGTTTCCTATTACAGAGAGAGTTGAACAGATGGCCTACAGAGTAGAGTTGCCCGAGAAGCTTAGTGGTGTACATAATGTGTTTCACGAATCACATTTGAGGAAGTGCTTACATGACACCACGGAAGTTGTGGAGCCGAGCATACTTGAGGAAGTTGAAGTGGAGCGAGATGTCACAATTAGACGAGCCCCTACGTGCATCCTTGGATCGGAGGTCAAGAGGTTACGCAACAAAGAAGTCAAGCTAGTCAAAGTACAATGGGAAAGTGATGAAGGAGACGCTACTTGGGAGACAAAAGCTAAGATGCATACGTTGTATCCTTTTCTCTTTGAGGGTATGTTCTTAATTTCCCCTTTTTCTATCGCTTTGTTTATACTTGTTCTATCGTTTAGGACGTCCTCTTGATTATATCATCAACCTTTAGCTAGGAATATCCTATGATTGTAAACATGTGTTTGAGACATGTTATGTTTGGTGGATGAAATTGGATGCAAGTGGTTGCTTGTGGATGCATTTATACACACCTTAGGCACTAGATTGGCTCAAGTCACTTTCACATTGCATATGCATATATATGTTTGGTTATGGGTGAGACTGAAATCGGACGTGTTATCATATGAATGTTGCATATGGATGAATGATTGTGCACTCATGTAGAGGTTATGAAGTGCATTATGAATAATTGCATACATGATTGGACTCATGGCACTAACATAATTCGCATCAAGGAGGTCAACTAAATCAATAGACCGCCTGATTTTGCATTAGATAAGGAACATATACACGCACACTTTTGCATATGTTCATATAGCATTAGAATTATTTTTTAAGGACAATGGATGCTTGTGAATGATGGTTGAGTAGATGGATGGTAGGATGCATTCTTCTTAACTTAGAGATTTCGGGGACGAAATCCCTTAAGGAGGGGAGAATGTAACACCCCATATTTTTCTATGAATATTAATAGACGAATTAAAAGAATACTTAATTTTAAAATTGAGAATTAAGTAAAACAGACTATACCACTGCGTTCGTCTCAAAATTCTGGTCAAGATGGACCCAAAGTTTGCATTAAACGGATAATGTATGAGAAAGTTATGGACTTTGGAAGTTTGTATACATATAAGGTAAATATATGTATATATATAAATTAATAAAATAAAAATCAACCTAAAATTCAAGAAAAAGATTCAAAATAGCGGAAGCGGGAAGGCAAAACGCCAAACCGACCTATTTTATGGGTCGACCCAGCAAACTCAAGGTGTTTGGAATTGACCACGTCAGCCTAGAAGGGTCTGTGACGAAATTCTATGTTTTAGGGCTTATGTATCGCACTGTGGTTGGCTGGGTGACATGTCTCTTTGGTTTAGATGGCTCTGATGACTCCTATGCTAATCTAAAGGCCATGGTTTGCCTAACACACCTATAAATACATATCCAAACCTAAACCCTAACTCTGTTATTCACTCTTATGGCGCCTCCATGCCGCCAAACTCTCATCTAAACCTAGCCGCTACTAAAACCTAAATAAAATCAAAAAGTTCTTCATCAACCTGGAGGATTAATCAATATTAAGTTAGAGTTCTTCAACAACAACGAGCGATTCAATTATCTTTTCTAATCCAAACGTTGTAAGTTCAGTTATTTTTATATTTGAACACCTAAATCTAGTCTTGACATGTAATAAGATGAAATTGAGATTATGCCTGATTCTAAGTTGTTCTTTTGCGTCTATTCTTATTCCCATGATGCTATATCATCAGTTTATCTTGTTGTACATCAGTTTTCATGTTCATGATGATGTTCCTGTCAAGTCTTAGCCTTCATGCCTTTGATGATATTTTCATGCCTATTTTCTCTCTGTGCTTATTTTATGCAACTTATATCTCCCCCTATTTATTTTCTTTTATTGAACCTGGGTTAACTTCGAGCCTAGGCTGAAATCGCGAGATACGAACGTTTGGAATACGCGCAATATTGGGTATTGCCTATTTGGGTGAATTTATGGGCATAACATGTTTGGTTGAATTATTGGGCATAATTTGTGATGGATATGGGGTATTTTTATTATTATTGCAATATTTGGGCATATGTAAATTGGCATGTAAATCAATATTTGGGCATATGTAAGTTGGCATGTAAATCAATATTTGGGCATATGTAAATTGGCACGTAAATCAATATTTGGGCATATGTAAATTGGCATGTAAATCGATAATTGGGCATATGTAAATTGGCATGTAAATCAATAATTGGGCATATGATAATTGGCATGTAAAAATTGGAATTTGGACATAATTAGCAAGTATATAATTTAATTAAATATAATGGCCGCCTAAGACACGAGGTTAGATTTAAGTAGTGGTGTAAGGCTACTCGGACCCGCCCGGCACATCCAGCAACCGCAACAACAACAATCTAATGTGAGAGGTCAAAGGCGAAGATTAGATGGCTAATAATGCCTAACACGAGGTTAGAATGAGTTTATGCTGTAAGACTGCCCGGAACCGCCCAGCACATCCAGCAACCGCAAACGGCAAGTCTAATGTGAGTGGTTAGCGCATTGAATGCTTGAACCCGAGGTTGGAATGGGTTTGCGGTGTAAGACTTCCCGAAACCGCCTGACACAATCCAGCTACCGCAAATAAGTCCAATGTGAGAGGTTGATGCATTAATAAATAATTAATGTTAAACAAACATGTTAAGTATGGTAGGGTTAAGTCAACATGTAACACTTAATCAATATGACATGACAAGTGGGTGGGTTAAGTAACTCGATTGGATTAATGACACTTAAACAATATAACATGATGAATGGGTGGGTTAAGTAAACTTGAATTGATTGATTGATGACATTTAAACCAATATGGGGGGTATACAAATAGACCCTAGGAAAACCCTAGTAGCGGGACCCTTTTCAGCAGTAACCCACATTAAGTATCAATGGGGCCCTGAGCTTGGCAGGGTGGGGCACGATTACTGGGTTGATTATAAGCGGTCAAAATAGCGGCAGGTGGTACGGCAGTGTAGGTTCCGACGGATTACGGGCTTGCACGTAATTCGGGCATGGGAAAATTTAGACACTGAGTACCAAGTAGGTATAAAGTTGTAAACTCTAGAACTGTATCGGGTTGCCACCCTAGGAAATGATACACCCTATGGTGGGACCAGCACATGTATCTACAAGTAGGGGACGGGTTGATACAAACACATGCGAAACGTTATGAGTAGAAGCCGATCAATTAAGATAGGTACGGTGGGGACAGGTAAACTGTCAAGATGAGGTGGGACCTTCATCATGAGATATGTGCCTATAAAACTATCATGTGGGAAATGGGGATCACTAATTTTGTTTTGTAACAAATGGCATTAGTTGAACACTAGTTAGGTGGTGCAGAGAAATTAGGAATCGGTACGATACCTTATCATATTCTAGTCTTATCTTATGCTTATCTCGTTATCTTGCGATGCTTATTATCATGGTTATGTCTTGTATCCAGTTTATTGATGCCATGATACCTTTACCTGTTTACATGCTGAAGTCACTGGACTTACTAGGCTTTATGTATGACTCTGTTTTTGTTTCGCCTTCTTTCTTTCGTTCCCTCCCTCCAGGTCCACAGGGAGGGAATACCACCGCTTAGTTCAGATTCTTTTCAAGCTCGAAGATTGTGATGTATTGCTTTGGACTCTTTGCTTTACTGCCATGGGTAGCTACTGCTTAATTGGGGAATTATGTTGTGTTATTTTTTATTATGCTTGTTTTGAGAAACTAGACAGATATTTGTTGTTTTCGTGTTGATGTTTGAAACAACCCTTATGAAAGTTCATCCTATTATGATACTATGGAATAAAAGTTCTAATTGTTTTCCACTGCTTAAATTTGTCTGTTTTGTAATTTTATCTGTTCTATACTCTTATGACCCCCACTAAAGTTAATGCATTCCCTTTGTGAGTGACCTTATTGGAGGTGGGGTGTTACACAATGGGTTGGGGACAAGCATGCTTTACTTAATTGGATAGTAAGAGGTTCAAATGAGGAGGGTGGGTACGGGCCCGTTCTGGCAGAGTCATGAACGTGCATGGGTCCGATTAGGGAAGCTAAGACATTGTAACACCAGCAAATAAGTCTTTGTTATATAAGTTGTTGGGTTTGGGAGTGAGACACCCTACTCTTTGGGCTAACACATGGTATTTACGTAGTAGGGAGCCGATAGCTTGAGTAGTAATTAGGGTACATCTAATCCTGCTTGTAATTAGGGTACACCTAATCCTATTTGTGATTAAGGTAGCACCTAATCCTGTTATGTAATCTTGTTCCTGTTGTTGTGTAATTAGGGTAACTCCTAATCATGTTCCTACTGTTATGTAATTAGGTTAACACCTAATCTTTTTCTTACAGTTATGTAATTAGGGTAACACCTAATCCTGATATTCTAGTAAAAGTGCAAAACAGTCAATCTACCTAATCTAATTTCTAGTATTATTGTTATCATCATTGTCTGTTTATAAGAACAGCCAGTACTTGTTATAAGTTATTGTTCACCTTTAAACATGTATAAATATCTACATTTTATGTTGCTAGAACCGCTGTTTATCTGCTTTACTTAACTTAGTAAGTCGGGCTGTTAATCCCAGTAGCACACCAGGCTTTATGTGTGACCTATTTCCTTTCTTCCTTTCTCTTTCTTTCCCCCGGCTTATAGTGAGAAAGTGTATAGTTCAGATTTCTTTATTAGCTTTTGTTTTGGTGGATCTCTACAAGTTGGATTCTTACGTGTTCCCTTTCTAAGGTTTGGTTGTATCTTTTTGACTCTTTTTTAGGATATTATTGTTTTACTCTGTTGCTGTTTTTGACTGAGGTTTTGAGACATAACATTTTTTTATTGTTTTGTTAAACAAAAGTTTTGTTCTGCTATAAATTTATTATTATGTCTTGCGAAATCTTAGTCCCTGTGATGTTTTATGTCTTTATACCTACAATGCTCTGAACTTTCTTAATGAATCCTCATATGGGTGACATTATGGAATGTGTGGTGTTACATAAAATGAAGCTAGAAATGATTTATGATATTTTAAAGGAAGTAAAGTAAGTTTAGAGAAGTAAACCTAAATAGCTAAGTTATTGCTAAACATAAATTTTGATAATAAAGATTATTTTTTTGTATATAATAAGGAATTCATTGACTATAACACTGGTGCTATGAGAAATGATTTCTGAAAGAATATGATTTTTTTTATGAAAATGGAACGATGTTATACATTGCCTGAGTTGAGTAATTTTTGAAGTGTCAATCTAATGTTCGTTTCAGACTTTGGGGTTGTATACTTAGAGATTTATTCACATAACAATTTATAATGAGGGGCTAATAAAGTAAAAGTGAAATGATGATTGAATATTCTGATATTAAACAAGAAAAAGGGAATGTTTTCCAAATATAGTAAGAATTGAAAGTTCTAATATTTAATTAATGATTGAATAATTAAAGAGGGTAAATTATGTTGGGTATCGAATCGGTGAATTCATTTTCTTTTTATGAATGAATGGTTGTTAAATAATCGATTACCAAAATTTTCCTATACGATTGTTGGTACGGAAAGACCGGGACATAATTTATATTCGAAACCATTCCAAACCAGAAAATACAAAATCATGGAAGACGTTAAAGATGGAGCAGTTGAAGACCATGGTTCTCAAACAGAAGGGCTACTTGATAAATTACTCTGATTTTCATCTAGAGTATTTTGATGGTAATTCAGTTGTGATTAGAATCTTCGTATTGCAAGGACTACTTGCTACTGATCCTTAGGGTGATTCCTATATAAGGATGCGGTAGAAGGTTGCCTTTGGTTCGTCCTGTTCCTGGATGACTTGTATGGACGAATGTATGCTAGAGTACTTCCAAATGATCACTTACATTGATTTATGCAAATGTAATTCTGTTGGTGGCAAAAGAATTTGTTTCTCTTAGCTTAAATGTGATGACCCCAAACCTCGTGTATACGGAAGTAAGGATAATCATTAGAATATATCACATAACAATAACAACAAAACAGAAATAGAAAATTACAGCAGATAATGTTCATTAAATTACACTGGAAATAATACTTCATCATAGTTACACAGTATAATCGGATCATACTTAGCAAATAATACAGTTTCAGCTTAATATAAAATGTCTGCAGCGGAATAAAAACATAATATACCAAGTGGAGTCTGAACAGCAAAATAGGAATGATAATGTCCATCTTCAGCTCCATAGCTATCCAGGGTGGATCTGCTAAACCTGTAAACAAGGCTGCCCGTGTGGAAAAGAGGGCACCCGAGTTTGCAAAGTGAAACAAACTACGAGTCAGTCATGGGACTGGTATGAGAAATCTTATTTAACCTATTTGATAATAAGGCTAATCACAAGACCACGCCGCTAACGCGGAATGGGTTTACTCCATTGGATCGCCAGTGCATAAGTAGAGTAAATCGTTAAACAACGCAATGCTTTTTAGAAAAATGAAACCATTATAAGACTCAAGTCCTATCACATAATGCAACGCAAACCAGAGGATAGAGTTTTACCTTATAATGGTCAAAAATGCTTGATACGATAAAACGAATTTGATATTATTATTAGTGGGTATATGTTTTAAAACATTTCAATCATTATATCAATCATAGACGACATAGCTACCATATATTATGTCGCCGTACTAGTAATACAATCAAAACCGCATGGGTCATATTGGAAGTTGGATTTCCATCATGAACCAAGGAAAAAGACAGTCCTTACTGAATTCGAGACACCCTAGCCTATTCCTCAGGACTCAGACTCATGTGAGCCCTTGGATCTTCAGGGTCGGTCCACAAATATGTTAGTGGATTAATTATGCCTGAACAATACGTTTCCCCGCCCTATGGGGCGTAAATAGAGCCACTAGGGACTCAAATAACCGAGGCGCCTCATTCCATCATCCACATAAGTAAAAATGTCAAGGTTGGTAAGTCGTTGACACCACTTCTAGCTAGAAAGAAACGTATGTCCTCCCTGTAGTTCTTACTCCCGTTTCTGGTTCATACCGAGGGGTGAGGTTCGCGAAGTAACGCTATACACAAAGCTATGCTATTTAAAGCTGTGCTTTGATCATCAACCATAAGGCTCTGCTTTTCAACAATAAGCCTTGATCATTTGCATCTTGGCATGCCACATTGTCAATCCAAACCATACCATTGATTTCTGCCAATATATAACCTCTAAGCTCGTACGTCTTAGAGAAGGGTGTTAAACACCAAATAGATATATATTTGGCAGAGATCAACGAATACAGTATAAAAGAATATAATGTCAGACATACAATCCATTGATATGTCCGTTCTGGGTCTGAACGAAACCGGAGACACCTTATACCTCGCATATCCGAACAATCAACAATACGTCTGGACGGTTACAACTGTAGCCCCTTCAAAGTAGCTACTCCAATCATGGGCATCAGTAGCCACATATCCATTCGATGTGAAGATCATCGGTCTTCAACCACCGTTTTCAAATCCTCGACTTCCAATCGTCGTATAATTATTTGAAATGAGATTTAACTTGGTCTTTTCAAATAATTTTCGAATATATATAGTTCAAAATCATTTCTTTTCATTCTATATCGTTTATAATATTTATAACGATTTATCGCTATTTTTATTTATATAAAAATAGCCATTTCTAATTAAACGACGCTTCGGGTCATTACGTGGCTTTGGCGCTGTTTTCATCAAAATTTGATTTACACATTTCTCCAAATATAACCGTTGGATCTTAGCAAATTTTATATCATTGGAAAGATTTTTCCAAAGCGAACCCAACGATTCTAGTTTTGAGGAAATCCGACGGTCGAATCTCTCAGTATAACCGTTTAAATTTACGATTTCAAATTGCGAACTGCAGCGCGCAATTCGTTTTATTTTAATTTATATTTATATATAAATATATATATAAATATAAATCGTTCAACGATTTCAAACCATTTTCAATTTTAATATTGATTTCTTTAATGTGAATCATGCATTACATTAAAAATGCAATTTGTCTTTATCATTTATTAATTTACATTGAAAATTTTGATTCATTCATTATCTTACATTGAAAATTGCAAATTTTTATTCAATCTTTAATTTACGTTGAAAAATGTAATTTTTGATCTCATTTTTTGATTACATTAAAAATGTAATCTTTTCCTCCGATTACATTGAAAATGTAATTTTCCATTTCAGTATATGGTTACATCTATGTAATTTTCCATTTCAATATATGGTTACATTTAGAATGTAATCTTCTATTTCAAACTTTGTATATATTGTAAATATAACTTTCTATTTCAATGTGTTATTACATTGAAAAATATGAACTTTTTATTTCAATGTATATTTACATTGAAAAAGTATACTTTCTACTTCAATATGTATTTACATTGAAAATAAAACTTTTTATTTCAATGTAATCTTTTCTTACATTATGTAAAATGTGATCTTTCCTTATCTCCTATTACAATTTGGAAATGTAGTCTGTTCTTTTTTTTATATTACATTTTGAAAATGTAATCCTTTACTTTCTTTTATATTACATTTTGAAAATGTAATCTTTTACTACGATGTTTCTTTGCATCTAAATATGCAAATAAAAATATAATCTTTTAACTACAATGTTTATTTGCATCTAAATATGCAAATGAAAATATAATTTTTGAACTACAAATAAAAATACAATCTTTTAACTACAATGTTTATCTGCATCTAAATATGCAAATAAAAATATAATATTTTAACTACAATGTTTATTTGCATGTAAATATGCAAATAAAAATATAATCCTTCAATTTCAACATTTTATCCATATCAAGAGTGCAAATAAAAGTATAAATTTTTATTTCAATGTATATTTGCATCAAAGAATGCAAATAAAAGAATAACTTTTTATTTCAATATATATTTGCATCAAAGAATGCAAATAAAATGTAAACTATTAATTTCAGTGTATGAACACTTTCACATATCCTGTATTTACATTAAAAATGAGATTCTTCAATTTAATCATATTTTCATTGTGAAGTTATGATCATTTTCCAAATTTTCTATTTACATTGAAATTGAAAATTTCAATGCAAACAAGTTTTCAATTTCAAGGTTATGATCATTTTTCTAGTTGCTAACATAACATAAAAAAATGAGAATTTCAATGTTATCATATTTCTGTTCAAAATATATACATTTCTCTACCTTGCTAATTTACATTAAAAATGAGATTTTTAATGTGATCATATTTTTATGTTCAAAATATGTATATTTTTTCTACCTTGCTAATTTACATTAAAAACGAGATTTTTAATGTGATCATATTTATTTTAAAAACATGAGAAATTTTCATATACAATTAAAATGTGAATTTTTATTTTTTAACTTATTTTCATTTCAGATGATGAATATTTTCCATATTTCTAATTTCAATAAAAATTGTGAATTTTTGATGTTCAAACATATCTCACTTCATATATGAATATTTCACAACACACAAATATTTCAGAAAATTTCGGCAGCATAACGGCAGGGTAATTAAACTGGCACCGTCCCGATGTACGGCTCCTCGCGCTACCTTAAAGCCTCGCAGCTTTTGACAAGGGAGATTTCAATAATCTATTTAGTAAGCAGACGTATTTTTACAATATCAATCAAATTTCAATTTCTCTTTCTTTTTCTTTTTCAACCACAAACAAACACCAAATTTCAACCAATCACAAATCAATCAATCAAGTCTCCATGGTCTATGGACGACGGGTGTCAGGAGTTTCTAAACTCCATCTGCATCTTAATATAATTTATATATTTTAATCCTGAATTCAGATATCGCACATTGATTTGATGACGCCAAAAATTGTAGCGAGCTCTAAAAATTCTGCGGTTAGTTCTGAAATGAAGATCTCGATTTTACGGTCCCAATGAATCATGTTTCATCGAATTTCGTTATTGTATGATCGAGATATGAATTCATGAAGTTCGTAAACAATTTAAATAAAATAATTAAATTAATTTATTAAGTAAACAACCTCTCTCCTTCAAAATAACCAAGCCGACGGTTTTCAAAATGGTGCTCTGAACTAGGGTTGCAAATCGTGCAAAACCAGAGGCGTTTGATGATGATCGGCCAAAGCCCTATGCTCCGCCTACGTGCGACGCTCCTCCGGCCAGGAGGTGGATGAACTCGGTGGTGCTGGGAAAGGTGAAATCGGGTTCGACACGACCGGCTTTAGGCCTTCCAATCTCGAGATTCGCGACAGAGGGGGCAATCCAACCATATGGATGTGAAGAACACACTTTCCTCTCCAATATTCCCTGAAGGATCGGTTGATTTTGATGTGAGAGTGGAATGATTTTGAGGAGGGTTCTTTTGAGTGTTCTACGCCATTAAAATCGGTGTAGGCGGCTACGGTAAATTGAGATTAGGGTATTTTGACTGTATACGCGTATTAATACGGTATACTCTTCTATTTATTTTATATTTTCTATTAATTTACTTCTTTTGAATTTTTATATTGCTTCTAACTCCAAATCAAACCCAACGAGTGTCAACCCTAGCTAAATACCCCCATTCCGAACATAATGGTATATGTTTTGTAGGCCCATTCAACTGTTTTAGTCAGTTATTCTTCAATTTAAAAAATAAAACATTTAATTATTTAATTTGATCGAACATTTTAAATTACGAGGGCCACATACTGATTCTAAAAATTACCGAAAAATAAATCTGGCTAAATTTTGACGATACGATCCCAACAAAATTGATTTCGTCAAATTTGGAGACTGTTGGTAAAATGGGCATTTTCTAGTGGATCGAAATTGACTGAAATAGTCAAAACACATTTACTTTTGCCACGCTCACATATTGAACCCAAAAATTATGAAAATTGGAATCCTACAATAATTTGACATTTCGGTTCCAACAAAAGTGGTTTCGTCAAAAGCGGAGGTTGTTTGGAAAATGGCTCTTTATACGGGCCATATATTATATTAAATTCCATAGCGACTATTTTGAAAATTCAACTGATCATAACTGTAACACCCCGTGTATTTTATAACTGTGAAATTCATAAATTAAACTATAAATAATTTTAAATCAAAGAATTAATGGAAATGGGATACGCCATTGCGTTCGTCTCGGAATTCTGCTTGAGATAGAGTCTGAGTTTGCGTAAAACGGATATCGTATGAAGAAGATATGGACGAACGAAGTTGGGCGAAAAACCGGAAAATGGGTCAGAATGCACTGGCGCACTTGGGAAGTGCGCCAGAACAAAAATGCACTGGCGCACTTGGGAAGTGCGCCAGTACATTTTTGACCTGGCGCACCTGCCAAGTGCGCCCAGGTCAAAAATGACCTGCTGGCCAGGTCTGGTCAAGTCCTGGCTGGCCAGGTCTGTGTTTGGTCGATTTTCTGAGCCTTGCCTTGTCACTAGGGCTAGGTGTCAGCTCCTGGTTGGTCTCTCCTTCAAACGAACGGCTATTATTGAACCAAGCTTCATCGACGGTCTAAATTAACTCACAAACACTATAAAAAGGACCTAAGTCTAACCCTAATTCACATAAACTAAAATGGAGATGAGACCGTCATGCTACTGAGGAGAGACTGAAGATAGCCGTCAGAAATAGAGAGACAACTAGGGGATAATTCAAAGCTTAAAGCAACGCTAATCAAATCAAAGCAACGCCTACAACAAAGGATAGCATCTCCAAATTCAGAATTCAGAATTCAGATTTCTGAATTGAAGATTCGCCATATGCTGTAAGTAGAGTGCTATTCCGATATGAATTAAATAGTTGTGTAATGTACGAACGTGTGACAGCCCGCCCCGCACCAGCCTGTATTTTCTCCGAAAGTGCGCTGTACACATGCCCGACTAGAACGGGACGGTCGCCAAAGAAAGGAAGGAAGGAAATGAACTAATCAAGGGACCTGTAGAATGTCTCACAGCGCATGGAATAAAATATAATAATAACATACTTGACATAAAACAGGTGAGACAGTGCATAAGCTGATAACTAAAATCAACATCAATCTCAGAGCAGCGGAAATTCAAATACAGCTTATTACAACTTTCCAAATTTACTGTCCCCAAACAAAAGAAAGCTAAAGTAGAAGATACACCACCAATGCCCAAGCAGTGATCTTCAACAATACAGGGAGAATATTATGTATATATTTTATGTGGAAGCCTCCTGCTCGTCTCCGGATCATCTACCCGTGCATCACCAGCTAACCTGTCTCTAGTCTGCTCGTGTGAGCACCCAGAGTAATAAGAGGAGACATAAAACTCTGGGTCAGACATAAAGCCTGGTATGAGCGATAAGCATCTAAACAGAACAATAGCAGGTATACTAAACCATACCTGAACCTGGACCTGCAACCAAAGAGTTAGTACCACATACCGTACAATGCTCTAAGGTGCCATAATAAATAGTGTAAGAATACGGGGGGTGGGGTGTGCATGTCACAATGATAGCAAACAAATCATCCATAGCAACCATCCTCATATATCTCACTCAGTGCGTAAAGCGTACGACATCTACCACTTTGGAACACTAGACAAACTGAGGTAACGACGAATCCCGACTTGTAGAAACCCTGCTGTGACCAAGCCAAACACTTGGAGTCATGACCAAACATTTCAATGACCCACTTCATTGGTCGTAGCCCTTGGTTCTACCGATGCCATAATGGCCCTGAATCCACCTTCGTACCTCCTACCATAGTGGTCCAAAGCTATAGACGTCGATAACTCCTTGGCACGCGTCTCGCAGCAAAGCCCAACCATGAAGCGAACTCATTGATTCCCATCTAAATCTTGAGCTCTAACTTCTCATCTGGACTTCCTTTGCTCTCGGGTTTTGATCGAATTGGAGTGGGTCTTCAGAAAAGTTGACGTGCAGTAACAGTCCTAGAACTCGGTTCGGTTCGGTAGCGTCGGTTCGGGTCGGTCCTCCATCCTTGTCATCTTCCATTCGATTCGGGTCGGGTGCTTCACTCCGGGTCGGGTCGGTGTCCTCCTCCGGGTCGGGTCGGGGTGCTGTCCTCCTCCAGCTCATGCTCCTTCTCCAATCAGCTCCCTCGTTTCCATCTACTCCGATCCGATCCGATCACTTCGCCTTACTCTAGTCGTAGCCTTCCATTCTTGAGCCGATCCGATCTGACTTCCATTACCCTTCCGATCCGATCCCCTTGTCCACTCCAACTCTAAGGAAACGGGCTTCCTTTTTGCCAAGTCTTCTATGTGCCAAACTCCGGTTCGGGTCGGGTTTCTTGCCCAGTTCACATATCCGATCCGAGCCCCCATCCGATCCGATCCGAAGCCCTGCATAACTTTCTGCAACTTTTCCAGCAACTTGTTTACGCCGTTCGACGACGTTTTTGACAAATCTAACTATTCTAATCAATCACAATTCATGTCAAATAGTCATAACAACATAGCAAACTAACCTCAAACACCAAAACAATGAATTTATATGTCAAAATGGATCAAACGTGCCCAAAACCCCTTATTTTCCTATAATCCTTCTTAATCATGTTTAAGCACATACTTAGTAAAACTTAATCAAATCGCCTAAATTTTCTAACAGAGGCATGAAATATTATTTAAGAATTTCTAAACATTTTTCCAGAATTTATTAGTGTATAAATTCGCTAATCTTCACTAATTACCCTTAATTAACTGTAATTAGTGTCAAAATGATGCTATCACTCACCTTTGCCACAACTAGAACCCCAAAACTGAAATATTCTCTGATTTGGCGCTGTTCCCAATCTTATACAGCAGCTCCAACCTTGCTTTGGTGCTTTTTCTTCTTAATTTAATGTTTGCTAAGCCTAATCTTCAATTAGAAGGTGATTTTTGGGTGTTTTAGAGAGATTTAGAGAGTGGAGGCCATGACTAGGTTAAGAGGAATGAAAGTGGCGGCTGGAAAATGTCTAAAGAAATGTTTTCTAACCCTAATCAGCACCTATATACCGCTAAACCCGAAATTCCCCTTGGGCCTAGCTGCTAATCACCCGTTTAAGCCCAATTAAGCTGTTTTTCACCATCTGAAACTTGTTTCAGCCATATCTCCCAAACGGTGAGTCCGTTTGGCTATTGTGACCACTCTACGGAAAGAGAAACCATCATCCGGAGCCAATGGAAGTGGTTTCAGGTCAAAATTCCTTCCCAGTCAAAAGTTATGGCCAAAACAGTGCCAATTAGGGGTAAAATGGTCATTTAAAAATCGGGAAAAATCATGAACATGGGAAATGACCCCAATAGTCGTTCCCCAAAGTTACATGACCATACGACTTCGTATGTGACAGAAATAAATATTCTACGATTCTATGATGCGTAGAATGTGGGTCGTTACACTCTTCCCCCCTTCAGAAATTTCGTCCCCGAAATTCCTTAACCCAAAACATACAAAGGATCCCGCATGCCTAACAACCACATACAACAATCAATCATGCAAAACAAGCGAACAAGCCTATCCTAGCATGCGGAAAACTAAATCGAAGTCAAAATCTTACCAGGCAAAGAGTTCTGGGTGTGACTTCCTAATGTTCTCCTCTGTCTCCCAAGTACAATCTTTCTCGTCCTCGCTCCACTGTACCTTGACTAGCTTCACTGCCTTCCTTCGAAGTTGCTTCATGTCGTGCTCGACAATACGGGCCGGCTTGCGGTTCCCAACCGCCTCGGGTTCTACTTCGAAGTCCTCTAACTGATCAGGTGAAATAGTCATATCTGAGTCGTGAACGAACTTCCTTAGTTGGGAAACATGAAATACGTTATGAACTCCCGCCATCTTCTCTGGTAAGTCAATTCTATATGCCAAACTCCCGACTAGTTCAAGAACAGGGAATGTGCCAACAAACCTTGGTGCCAACTTGCCTCTCCTGCCAAATCGTATTACGCTCTTCAACGGAGAAATCTTGACAAACACCAAGTCGCCAACGGAGAATTTTAAGTCTCTTCTCCTCTTATCAGCATAACTCTTCTGCCTATCTTGGGCAGCCTTCATTCGTTGTTGAATGGTCTTGATTTTATCTGAAGTTTCCCTCACCACATCTGGTCCAAGCATAAACTTCTCGCCAGTCTCTATCCAACATGATGGTGAGTTGCACGGTCTTCCGTACAAAGCTTCATATGGAGCCATACCGATACTGGATTGGTAGCTATTATTATATGCAAACTCTACTAGATGCAAATGGTCATCCCATGATCCACCAAAATCCAATATACATGCTCTCAAGAGATCTTCCAAAATACGGTTCACCCTCTCCGTCTGACCGTCGGTCTGAGAATGATATGCGGTACTGAGATGTAACTCTGACCCTAGAGCCTCTTGTAAGCTCTTCCAAAACCCACTAGTGAACAACGGGTCTCGGTCACTCACAATGCTTTTAGGTATTCCATGAAATCTCACTACCCACTTCATATACAATTCTGCTAACTTAGCTGCCGTTCTGGTCGATTTGACTGGTATAAACCTTGCACTTTTAGTCAGTCGATCTACAATTACCCAAATGTTGTCATATCCCGATCTAGTCCTTGGTAAACCATCGATGAAATCCATCGAGACTTGCTCCCATTTCCATTCGGGAATTTCTAAGGGCTGTAACAACCCACTAGGCTTCTTTTGCTCGGCTTTAACTAGCTGGCAATTCATGCACTTGGATATAAACTTCCCAACGTCTCTTTTCATCCCTTTCCAGTAGTAGGTCTGCTTCATATCTCGATACATCTTATTACCACCGGGGTGTATGGTCAGCCTTGAGTGATGACATTCTCTAAGCACTTCATCCCTCAGTCCATTGACATTGGGTACAACAAGCTTTCCATTCCTTCTAAGCCATCTATCTCGATCAAGCCCATACTTGTTCATCTCCTCATCGATACCCATCTCTAACTTGGAGATGATCTCCAATAGGTTAGGGTCGTCCCTCTGACTAGAGCCGATCCGTTCAATCAAAGTGGGTCTGATCGTCAAACTTGCTAACATTCCTGGATCCAATTCGCACTTTGGTCTGAAATCAAACCCCGCGATAAACTCCAGTTGCTTCCATTCAAGGAACATAGCCCCTAAGCTGGCATGTCTTCTACTCAATGCATCAGCCACCGCATTGCCCTTTCCTGGTGTGTATGCGATGTCAAAATCATAGGAAGCTAAGAACTCTAACCATCTCTGCCGACGGAGATTCAGATCTTTCTGAGAGAAGAGATACTTTAACGACTTATGATCTGTAAACAGCTCAAATCTTTCTCCCAAGAGATAGTGTCTCCACATCTTTAACACGAACACGATCGCTGCCAATTCTAAATCATGGGTAGGGTATCTTCTCTCGTGTGGTTTCAACTGCCGACTTGCGTAAGCTACAACCCTACCGCCTTGCATCAATACAGCACCCAGTCCGGTACCACAGGCATCCGTGTATACCGTCATCTCTTCATCCCCCTTAGGAATGACTAACACTGGTGCGCTTGTCAACTTGTCCTTTAGACTCTTGAATGCATTCTCGCACCTTTCATTCCAGACAAAAGCTTGATTCTTCTTTGTCAACTGAGTCAACGGTGCTGCTATCTTGGAGAAGCCTTGGATAAGCTTACGATAATATCCCGCTAATCCCAAGAAACTTCTTACATCTGCTGCATTCTTGGGCGTAGGCCAATCCTGTACCGTAGCCACCTTTGCTGGGTCCACGGCAATACCATTCTCTGATACAACATGGCCCAAGAACCTCACTTCCCTCTTCCAGAAGTGACACTTAGAAAACTTTGCTTTCAATTGGTGTTTTCTTAACACCTCCATCGCTACTCTTAAATGTTCCTTGTGTTCTTCCTCTGTCCTCGAATAGACCAAAATATCATCAACGAACACAAGGACAGACTTATTCAACTGATCTCTGAATACCCTATTCATAAGATCCACAAAATATGCTGGGGCATTGGTCAGCCCGAATGGCATGACCAACCACTCATAAAACCCAGACGGCGTCCGAATTGCCGTTTTAGCTATACTCTCAGCTTCCACTCTAAGCTGATGAAAACCTGTCGCGAGATCCAACTGAGAAAATACTCTCGCGTCACTCAACTGATCAAACAAATCATCTATCCGCGGTAGAGGATACTTGTTCTTCCTCGTCACTTTATTCAACTCGCGGTAGTCTACACACAAACGAAGGGAACCATCCGCCTTGGTAGCAAACACAACTGGTGCTCCCCATTCAGAAACACTCCTTCTGATAAATCCCTTCTTCAAAAGATCGTTGACTTGCACCTCGAGCTCTCGCTGCTCTCTTGGTGCCATACGACGAAGTGGCATCACTATAGGCCTGGCATCTTTTACCAAATCAATGCGAAACTCAATCTCTCGGTGTGGTGGAAGTCCGGTCACTTCTTCGAAAACATCCGGATACTGGCCAACCACGGGAAAACCTGACAACTCACTATGCGGAATGTCGAGGGAGTTTAGAAAACTAGCCAATACCCCCTCACTGGGTAGACCACCAAACACTATCCTCCGCCCATCATCCGCTCTAGCTGTCACCAACAAGCCCTCACAGTCTACCACCACCCCGTATCTTTGGAGCCAATCTACTCCCAAAATAATGCCAAACCCAGTGAAGCCCAAAACAAAGCAATCACAAACAAACATGCATCCATGACTCGATAAGACCACATTACGACAAATCATGCTAAGGCTAGTCGAACCACCAATCGGGTTCGTCACCACTAAAGGTCTATCGACTATCTCGGGCTCCAATCCCAACCTATCTACCAGGTCACTAGATATGAAAGAACTGGAAGCTCCGGTATCAAACAAAACTCTAACAGGAACATCATAAACAGAAAGCATACCTTGAATGACGACATTCTTTCACTTCTCCGCCGCTGTTGGGGCATTCGACGAAGAAGGAATAGCATTAAGAGCGTATGCTTTCACCATTTGCTTTTCTTTAGGGGGCTGTGGACACTTGTCCTTGTGATGTCCCATTTGGCCACAGTTGAAGCACTTCCTATCCGCTGGCTTGGCCCGACAATTACTAGCATAATGGCCCTTCTTACCACAGCTGAAGCACTCCACATCTTGCTTATTCTTTTTCTTCTGGCCATCCTTAGTCTGGTTCTGCTTTCTTTTATTCTGGGAACCACCCTTGCCTCCACCACTTACTTGTGGCTTTGGCTCATCTGCGGATGCAACCTCAGTCTTTGGCTTAGGGTAGAGACTCTCTGATCTTAATGCTTTCCCCACAATCGACTCAAACGTCTCATCGATGTGGTTAATAAGCCTTTCCCCTAAGTACTGATCTAACCCAGTTATGAATTTCTCATTCTTCTTCTCGGCAGTATCAATAAGAGATAACCCATACTTTGACAAAGTGTCGAATTCAGCAATGTACTCCGATACAGCTCTGCCATTCTGCTTGAGCTCCAAGAATTTCTTAAACAACATTGACTTCTGAGCAGCTGGAATGAACTTCTCACTAAAGCGAGCCTTAAACTGCTCCCAAGTAATCTGGTCTTCGGGAGTAGCTGCCTTTATAGCATTCCAACAATTCATTGCCCGCCCTTGCAGCTGACGGGACGCTAGCTTTCTCTTCATTGCATCCTCGATACCCAAATCCTCGAAGATACGTTCGCAACTATCCAACCAATCCTGAACATCCGTGGCCGACTCCGTTCCGTGGAACGGCTTCCCACCAAGGCTAGTATAATCCTTATTCAGCTTGGCGAAGTCGACTCTTGGCGCCTGCACTATGGGACCACCACCATTTCCACCACTGGGAGCTGCCCTCTGTACATCTCTAAGCATCTCTCTCATGAGGTCAGTAAACATCGTCCTCATGTCAGCAGCATTCCCATTATTGGCTCCTCTACCGGTACCTCTAACATATCGGCTCATCGTCAATCTGAAAAAGGAAATGATTAACGACTCCATAGTGGTGCTAGTGCAGTACGAATTCATCCTTATACTACTAATAGTATATATATATAGCTTTTAAAAACCAAAGTAATCACAAATACGCTCTCTCGTATACGTATATTATCTCTCCCTGATAACTTCCCCAGGTTAACTACGCAACCTAGAGCTCTGATACCAAGTGTGACAGCCCGCCCCGCACCAGCCTGTATTTTCTCCGAAAGTGCGCTGTACACATGCCCGACTAGCACGGGACGGTCGCCAAAGAAAGGAAGGAAATGAACTAATCAAGGGACCTGTAGAATGTCTCACAGCGCATGGAATAAAATATAATAATAACATACTTGACATAAAACAGGTGAGACAGTGCATAAGCTGATAACTAAAATCAACATCAATCTCAGAGCAGCGGAAATTCAAATACAGCTTATTACAACTTTCCAAATTTACTGTCCCCAAACAAAAGAAAGCTAAAGTAGAAGATACACCACCAATGCCCAAGCAGTGATCTTCAACAATACAGGGAGAATATTATGTATATATTTTACGTGGAAGCCTCCTGCTCATCTCCGGATCATCTACCCGTGCATCACCAGCTAACCTGTCTCTAGTCTGCTCGTGTGAGCACCCAGAGTAATAAGAGGAGACATAAAACTCTGGGTCAGACATAAAGCCTGGTATGAGCGATAAGCATCTAAACAGAACAATAACAGGTATACTAAACCATACCTGAACCTGGACCTGCAACCAAAGAGTTAGTACCACATACCGTACAATGCTCTAAGGTGCCATAATAAATAGTGTAAGAATACGGGGGTGGGGTGTGCATGTCACAATGATAGCAAACAAATCATCCATAGCAACCATCCTCACATATCTCACTCAGTGCGTAAAGCGTACGACATCTACCACTTTGGAACACTAGACAAACTGAGGTAACGACGAATCCCGACTTGTAGAAACCCTGCTGTGACCAAGCCAAACACTTGGAGTCATGACCAAACATTTCAATGACCCACTTCATTGGTCGTAGCCCTTGGTTCTACTGATGCCATAATGGCCCTGAGTCTGCCTTCGTACCTCCTACCATAGTGGTCCAAAGCTATAGACGTCGATAACTCCTTGGCACGCGTCCCGCAGCAAAGCCCAACCATGAAGCGAACTCATTGATTCCCATCTAAATCTTGAGCTCTAACTTCTCATCTGGACTTCCTTTGCATCTCGGGTTTTGATCGAAATGGGAGTGGGTCTTCAGAAAAGTTGACGTGCAGTAACAGTCCTAGAACTCGGTTCGGTTCGGTAGCGTCGGTTCGGGTCGGTCCTCCATCCTTGTCATCTTCCATTCGATTCGGGTCGGGTGCTTCACTCCGGGTCGGGTCGGTGTCCTCCTCCGGGTCGGGTCGGGGTGCTGTCCTCCTCCAGCTCATGCTCCTTCTCCAATCAGCTCCCTCGTTTCCATCTACTCCGATCCGATCACTTCGCCTTACTCTAGTCGTAGCCTTCCATTCTTGAGCCGATCCGATCTGACTTCCATTACCCTTCCGATCCAATCCCCTTGTCCACTCCAACTCTAAGGAAACGGCCTTCCTTTTTGCCAAGTCTTCTATGTGCCAAACTCCGGTTCGGGTCGGGTTTCTTGCCCAGTTCACATATCCGATCCGAGCCCCCATCCGATCCGATCCGAAGCCCTGCACAACTTTCTGCAACTTTTCCAGCAACTTGTTTACGCCGTTCGACGACGTTTTTGACAAATCTAACTATTCTAATCAATCACAATTCATGTCAAATAGTCATAACAACATAGCAAACTAACCTCAAACACCAAAACAATGAATTTATATGTCAAAATGGATCAAACGTGCCCAAAACCCCTTATTTTCCTATAATCCTTCTTAATCATGTTTAAGCACATACTTAGTAAAACTTAATCAAATCGCCTAAATTTTCTAACAGAGGCATGAAATATTATTTAAGAATTTCTAAACATTTTTCCAGAATTTATTAGTGTATAAATTCGCTAATCTTCACTAATTACCCTTAATTAACTGTAATTAGTGTCAAAATGATGCTATCACTCACCTTTGCCACAACTAGAACCCCAAAACTGAAATATTCTCTGATTTGGCGCTGTTCCCAATCTTATACAGCAGCTCCAACCTTGCTTTGGTTCTTTTTCTTCTTAATTTAATGTTTGCTAAGCCTAATCTTCAATTAGAAGGTGATTTTTGGGTGTTTTAGAGAGATTTAGAGAGTGGAGGCCATGACTAGGTTAAGAGGAATGAAAGTGGCGGCTGGAAAATGTCTAAAGAAATGTTTTCTAACCCTAATCAGCACCTATATACCCCTAAACCCGAAATTCCCCTTGGGCCTAGCTGCTAATCACCCGTTTAAGCCCAATTAAGCTGTTTTTCACCATCTGAAACTTGTTTCAGCCATATCTCCCAAACGGTGAGTCCGTTTGGCTATTGTGACCACTCTACGGAAAGAGAAACCATCACCCGGAGCCAATGGAAGTAGTTTCAGGTCAAAATTCCTTCCCAGTCAAAAGTTATGGCCAAAACAGTGCCAACTAGGGGTAAAATGGTCATTTAAAAATCGGGAAAAATCATGAACATGGGAAATGACCCCAATAGTCGTTCCCCAAAGTTACATGACCATACGACTTCGTATGTGACATAAATAAATATTCTACGATTCTACGATGCGTAGAATGCGGGTCGTTACAGAACGAATAAAACGGGGGAAATGACGTTTGGGTTAAAAATATAGGACATATGTGTTGGCTTGTTTGACGCACGCCAATAACTTTGAAAAACAATTAAGTGGCATAAATAAATCTTAACCAATAAAGATGAATTTGAATAATGGGCCGCAAATATTTACATATAAAAAGAAGAAGGACAAAATATGTAAATGTAGAAAATACGATGTGTTTAACCCGAGGTTGGATTGAGTTGTGATGTAAACCTGCCCGGAACCGCCCGGCTGTCCAGTAGTCACAACAATACCTATCCAATGTTGGCGGTTAAACATGGAGCCCAATAAGGACCCGAGGTTAGACTGAGTTGTGGCGTAAGACTGCCCGGACCCAACCGGCAACAGGCAGCCACAACAATACCTGTCTAATGTGAGAGGTCAAGGCTTTAATAAGACGATTAAGGCTGAGTCGGGATTGATAGGATTAAGTAAATTATATTAATACTTAATCAAAATGGAACATGCTAAACTAAACAGACTGATTGGGGGTTAGGTTTATAAAACACTTAACCAACTTAGCATGTTGGCTAGAAATATAAAACCTAGTAGCGGGGGACCCTTTTCAGCAGTAACCCTATAAGGTATCATGATACCCTGAAACGAGGCAGTGTGGGGCACGATTACTGGGCTGACTGTAAGAGGTCAAATCGACGGCGGTGGTGCAGCAGTGTAGGTTCTAACGGGGTGCGGGCGTGCACACACTCCGGCGCAGAAAAATAAGGCACTGGGCACCAGTAGCATACCTGTGCATTCTAGGATTGTGTCAGGCCGCCACCATGGGACTTGATACACCCCATGGTGGGACCAACATAGGTAACTACAACATCGGGGGCCGTAAGACACAAGTAACTATGCGAGTAGGAGCCGATCATCATAAAATGGATCACTTCATCCTGATTATGGGATGCATGTTGGGAACTAGTTTATATGGGTACAGAGATTAATATGGGGTACGATAGTATATTCGACCCTAGACAACTTAACTTAGTTTATGGTGCTTTCCCATTTCTAGTTTATACTTATCATACCCAGTTCTTTATTCATAGACTGAATAGTCATAGACTTACTCAGGCTTTATATCTGACTCTACTTTTCTTTCGTCTTCTTTTCTTCCATTCCCCCCCCCCCCCCCAGGTCCACAGGGAGGGAATACCGCAGCTTGACCAGCCTTCATATCCAGCTTGAAGAGAAAGAATGTATTGCTTGGATCTTTTCGTTTTGGACTATGGTTTTGGACAGCAACTATGGGACTTTTGCAGTTTATTTATGTTTTCTTTATGCTTCTTTAAATAATGTAATCAAGACAGTTATGAAGATGTTATGTTTTTTGGAAGTATTGTAAGACAATTATGGTATGGTTGGTGTAACACGTATTTTATTGAAATAAAAGCTGTTGTTTTCCGCTGTTCAAAAATATGTGTTCTTATATCTGTCTTGTATATCTATGACTTATACTTATAAACCTCCACCAAAATTAGGGCATTCCCTTTGAGAGTGACCCTAACGGAGGTGGGGTGTTTCACTTGGTATCAGAGCATAGGTTTACCAAATAAGATAAAAAAAAAAAGTTTTGAAAATTTATTTTCAAAAAGGAAATTTAAAGAAGCATTTTTAAAAGAAAAAATTTATTTTATTTTAAAAAGGCAAAGTCCCCCCCCCCCAAAGCCATAGGTACTATCTCTTATCCTTCGTTTTGAATCTATCCTTTTTGTTTCAGCATGTCCGAAGAACTTAACTTGCCAGAGGGTGTACCAATACCTGGTTGGTTTAGACGGTTCTTAGAAGCAAGGGCCACTCAGCCAGGTCCTACCGTTCCTCCTCCCCCAGCTGCAGGAAATCATCCAGCTGCAGCAGCACCTCTTCCTCCACCTCCTCCACGGGGAAACACGTTTGCTAAGATATGTAAAGATTTTAAAGCTATGGGAGGAAAGGATTTTCATGGAACTGAGTCCTTCGTGGCAGCTAGGAATTGGTTGAAAGAAACCGAGGACTTATTCATCATCTTTGAGGTAGAAGATAGACAGAAAGTACAACTGGCAGTATAGCTACTAAAGGGCGAGGCTTCCTACTGGTGGGAAGTCACTAATGCAGAAAGACCAGTGGAGACATGGGAGGACTTTAGGGCAAGGTTTGAGGCTAAATTTCTCTCAAATGCGGAAAGGAGTTTGCAGTTGGAAAAATTCTTATTTCTTAAGCAAGGGAACAAGACAGTCAAAGAGTATGTTAATCTGTTCGATAAGCTGGCTAGGTTTGGGCTGGACCTGGTCAATACCCCGCACAAGAAGGCTCTCCGTTTCGTCAAAGGGTTGAATGAGCCATTACACAGTCTGGCCATGACCCATATACCCATGGGAGCTACATATGAAAGGTTGGTACAAATGGCATTGCTGAACGAAGAGGATAAGGGCAAGAAGGAGACAAAGGCAGAAAGCTCTCAAGGGAAGAAAGAGGGTTTGCAGCCTAAGAAGACAGACTTTAAGAAGGGCGGGAAAGGTAACAAAGAGAAGAGGAAGTGCAATTTCTGTGGAAAAGTGGGGCACTTAGTGAAAGATTGCCGGAAAAAGAAGGCCAAGGAGAATGGTGGGTGCTTTTCTTGCGGTGAGACAGGCCACAGGACTAAGGACTGCCCAAAGAAACGAGGACAGGGGCAGAGGGCTGGATCCACCTCAGGGGCACAAGTTCATGTGCTAGAAGCGCCACCTCTGCAACAGCGAGGTATAAATACTTCTATAGAAAGTGTAATTTATCTTTATGATCACCCCGTTCGCACTTTATTTGATTCTGGCGCATCACACTCCTTTATCTCGTCTGCTTTAGTAAAATCTCTGCACCTAAAAACTAGTATGGTAGAGGACCCCTTAATTGTTTCAAACCCAATTGGGGGCCCAGCTCATTTGTCTATGATCTGTTTGGGATCGAAAATTTCTATTCTAAGCGTAGAATTTCAATGTAGTGCCTTTGTTTTGGGCTTTTCGGGATATGGTTTGATTTTGGGCATGGATTGGCTATCCAGTAATGGGGCCATCCTTGATTATGAGAAAAGGGTTGTTAGGCTCCTAACCCAGCTCGGTAATACTTTGGAAATTTCTTGTAATCCCTCGTATGCGGTTATGCTTAGTTACCTTGAATCGCTAGATGCCTCTGTTGAAAATTTGCAATCGGTTAGAGTGGTCCGGGAATATCCGGATGTCTTCGAAGAGGTGAAGGGCTTGCCTCCGAAGCGGGAGATAGACTTCCACATATACCTTGTAGATAATGCAAAGCCCGTTGCGTTGCCCGTTAGACACATGGCTCCGCGAGAAAGGAAAGAGCTCAGTAAACAGATTAAAGAGCTTCTAGAAAAGGGGTTCATTAGGAGGAGCATTTCGGAATGGGGCGCTCTAGTGGTGTTCGCTACAAAGGCGGATGGCTCACTCCGTCTATGTGTTGACTATAGGGAGCTCAACAAGCTAACGAAAAAGAATAGGCACCCTCTCCCCAGAATTGACGATTTGTTTGATCAGCTTGTAGGAGCGTCTGTTTTCTCCCAACTCGATTTAGCGACCGGTTTTCATCAGCTAAGGGTGGCTGAAGATAGTATCGATAAAACGGCATTCAAAACCCCAGACGGCTTCTTTGAATGGCTTGTCATGCCTTTCGGCTTGACAAATGCACCTGCTTACTTCGTGGACCTGATGAGTAGGGTATTCAGAGATTTCCTCAATAAGTTCGTAGTGGTCTTCGTAGACGATATCCTTATCTTCTCAAAGAGTGAAGAGGAACATGCTCAGCACTTAAGGGCAATCATGGAAACTCTGTGAGTCCATCAACTAAAAGCCAAATTCTCCAAATGCCACTTTTGGAGAGAAGAAGTGCGGTTCCTTGGGCACATAGTATCCAAACAAGGGTTAGCAGTGGACCCTGCTAAGGTAGTGGCGGTACAGGATTGGAAGACACCAAGGAATGCAACTGAGGTCCGAAGTTTTCTAGGACTAGCAGGTTTCTATCGAAAGTTCATAAGGGATTTTGCGAAAAACTCAGCTCCGCTCACAAAGTTGACCAAGAAGAATCTAGTGTTCAATTGGGACTTGGATTGCGAGTTTGCTTTCCAGCGACTAAAAAGGGCTCTTACAACAGCCCCAGTTTTGACTTTGCCAGATGGAAGCAAGATGTTCACTGTTTATACAGAAGCATGTGGGACAGGGCTAGGCGCCGTCTTAATGCAAGAAGGAAGGGTAGTAGCTTATGGCGGGAGGCAGTTGAAAGTGCACGAAAAGAACTACCCGACCCACGATCTTGAGTTAGCTGCCATCGTCTTTGCACTCAAGTCTTGGCGACACTATCTCCTAGGTGAGAAGTTTGAACTTTACACTGACCATAAATCGTTGAAATATCTTTTCTCGCAGAAAGATCTTAACTTGAGGCAACAAAGATGGATGGAGTTTCTTGCCTCGTACGATTTCGAGATCTCCTACACTCCGGGCAAAGGCAACGTAGTGGAAGACGCGTTGAGCCGAAAGAAATTGACCCTAAGCCCGCTGTTTGTTGAAAGACAAAGCCTAGAGTTTATAGCCAGCTTCGACTTTAGGCCTTCCTCCGATTTTGTACCAGGCTTGCTAGCATCTCTCGAAGTGCGCCCGACTTTAGTGGACTCAATAGGGACAGCACAACGCGAAGACCCTCAGCTTGTGGAAACGATTGATAGGCTTATTTAGGGGTGAGACTTCAAGTCACCTCAACAGATACTCCATCGACGATAAGGGTTGGCTAAGGCGAGACGGAAGACTATGCGTCCCACAGACAAGGGATTTAGTAAAGAGGGTTCTCGAGGAAGCACATCACTCCAAGATGACGATACACCCAGGCGGAGATAAAATGTACAAGGACATAAAGAGAACTTTCTTCTGGAACGGCATGAAAAAGGACGTGGCAGAATTCGTTTCTAAGTGTATGGTGTGCCAACAAGTTAAGGCGGAACAGAAAAAGCCTGGAGGTCTGCTACATCCTTTAGAGGTCCCGCAGTGGAAGTGGGATAGCATCTCAATGGACTTCATCGATGGGCTGCCTAGGTCTAGGAGAGGCAACACTAGCATTTGGGTAATAGTGGATAGGCTTACCAAAAGCGCCCACTTTTTACCTATCAAAAGTAAAAGAACTGCCTCATCCCTAGCATCTCTTTACCTCAAGGAAATCGTTCGACTCCATGGAATACCATCCAGCATTGTTAGTGACCGAGACCCTATCTTCACCAGTGAGTTTTGGCGGAGTCTGCTAGAAGCAGTAGGAACGCAGTTATGCTTGAGCACAGCCTATCATCCCCAAACCGACGGCCAAACAGAAAGAGTGAACAGAGTTTTGGAGGACCTTCTAAGACTTTGCGTCCTTGACTTCGGAGGGACATGGGAAGACCATCTTCCTTTGGTGGAATTTGCCTACAACAACAGCTATCAGGCAACCATCAGAATGGCGCCCTTCGAAGCTTTATATGGAAGACCGTGCCGATCGCCCACTTGTTGGTGGGAGTCTACTGATAAACTCATACTTGGACTAGATATGATCCGAGAGACTTCAGAAAAAGTAGACTTAATACGAAGAAGGATGAAGACGGCCCAAGACAGACAAAAGTCCTACGCCGACAAGAGGAGGACCGACCTTGAATTTGAGGTTGGAGACAGAGTTTTTCTTAAGGTATCTCCGCTAAGGAACGTTGTTCGTTTTGGAACCACAGGAAAGCTAGCACCAAGGTTCGTAGGGCCATTCCCTATCATCGAGAAAATTGGGAAAATGGCCTATAGACTAGAGCTACCCGAAAAGCTGGCCGGAGTTCACAACGTTTTTCACGTTTCACATCTCCGAAAATGTCTACATGAGTCTGCTGAAGTGGTAGAGCCAAATATCCTAGAAGAAGCTGAAGTGGAACGCGAAGCAACCATAAGAAAAGTTCCAACCCGTATATTAGGAACGGAAGTGAAAAAGCTACGCAACCGAGAAGTCAAGCTCGTCAAAGTTCAGTGGAGCGACGCCGAAGGAGATGCAGCTTGGGAAACTGAAGCTAGAATACGCGCTGCCTACCCTTTTCTTTTCGAGGGTATATCCTTGATCTTTCTTTTTCCTTAAGTTGCGCTTTTATCTATCTTTTTAGGTATATCTCCTCGACCTTATCTTTTAGGTAGAAAACCTTTGGATGAAAACATGTAATTGAAACATGTTATGGATGATGGTTGCAAGTGGTTGCAAGTGATTGCTAGTGGTTGCTCGTGGTTGCATATACACACACAATCTAGGTTTTAGATCGGCTCAGTCACTTCATATTGCATATGCATATATGTTTGCATTCGTATATGGTTGAGCTTTAATGTGTTGTCATATGGATGTTGCATGTGTATGAATGATTATGCACTCATGTAGAATCACGAATAGGAGGATTTGCATACATAATGGATTCATAGCACTTACATAAATCGCATTAAGGAGGTCAACTGAATCAGTAGACCGCCTGATTTTGCATTTAGATAAGTACATGTACACACACACTTCGCATATGATCATGAAGCATTAGAAGTCTTTTAAGGACAATGGATGCTCGTGTTTGATGGATGAGTAGATGGATGTTTGGACATTAGGATGTACATTCTTCCTGAACTTGAAGATTTCGGGGACGAAATCCTTTTAAGTGGGGGAGAATGTAACACCCCGTGTATTTTATAACTGTGAAATTCATAAATTAAACTATAAATAATGTTAAATCAAAGAATTAAGGGAAACGGGATACGCCATTGCGTTCGTCTCGGAATTCTGCTTGAGATAGAGTCTGAGTTTGCGTAAAACGGATATCGTATGAAGAAGATATGGACGAACGAAGTTGGGCGAAAAACCGGAAAACGGGTCAGAATGCACTGGCGCACTTGGGAAGTGCGGCAGAACAAAAATGCACTGGCACACTTGGGAAGTGCGCCAGTACATTTTTGACCTAGCGCACCTGCCAAGTGCGCCCAGGTCAAAAATGACCTGCTGGCCAGGTCTGGTCAAGTCCTGGCTGGCCAGGTCTGTGTTTGGTCGATTTTCTGAGCCCTGCCTTGTCACTAGGGCTAGGTGTCAGCTCCTGGTTGGTCTCTCCTTCAAACGAACGGCTATTATTGAACCAAGCTTCATTGACGGTCTAAATTAACTCACAAACTCTATAAAAAGGACCTAAGTCTAACCCTAATTCACATAAACTAAAATGGAGATGAGACCGTCATGCTGCTGAGGAGAGATTGAAGATAGCCGTCAGAAATAGAGAGACAACTAGGGGATAATTCAAAGCTTAAAGCAACGCTAATCAAATCAAAGCAACGCCTACAACAAAGGATAGCATCTCCAAATTCAGAATTCAGATTTCTGAATTGAAGATTCGCCATACGCTGTAAGTAGAGTGCTATTCCGATATGAATTAAATAATTGTGTTGATTTGTGTAATGTAAGAAATGGAATTGTGGCGATAATAATCTATATTTGTATGTTGCTTCAATGCAAAACGATTTGGGAATATTATGGTATACAATTGGATATTTGCAAGTACGCGATTTGCGTTGGAAACGAAATGGAATTGTGGCGATAATGACTTATATTTGTATGTTATTTTGATTCTAAACGATTTGGCAATGCTATGGTTTGATTCATACAAGTATGTGGCTTATGTTGACAACTACATGTTGTGGAATTTTGATTGGGACTTATGCAAGAATATGATTCATATTGAAAACTACAAGTTTGTGGTAGTTATTTACAAAACCCATTTGGTAAATGCAAGTATAAGATTCATGTTGAAACAACAACTATATGTTGTAATAGTTTATTTTGAAATTCATGCAAGTCTATGATCTATTGTTATGACAACATGATGTAAAATTCTAAGGTCATCTTTAGTGTAATTTGATTCACCTAAGTATTATGATTCATATGAAGGTTATGTTGAAATTGGCATCATAGTTCAAGTATAAAAATCATGATTTTGTGATAGTGACAAAAGCAAGCGTCGTTGTAAGCTTGTATTAATTTTATGAACATGTCTAAGCTATGTTTGTTATTATGCCTAGTTAAAAACATGTTTTCTAAGCTTATGTTGTTATCTTAATCATATGATAATATATGTTTGGCACATAAGTTACATTAGAAATTTACACTAGAATTGCATCCCTTACAAGTTACATAGATTGGACAAAAACCCATGATTATATGAATAATAGGATTCATAATCAATTATGTTTATGCCATGACCATATAAGGACTCATGTTCAATTATGATTATGCCATAATTATATGATTAGAGTGGTTCATGACTATATGTTTCGTTTACACCATGATTATGTGAATAGAATTATTCATGTTTAAGTATTGCTTATATTATATGTTGTTACAATTGCAAGTTCACATATGCCTATCTTATGATAATTAGATCGTATGTTGCAAGTTCATGCGTTCACACTCCCCTTTTTATGTCACCTTATAAACACCATGTTATAGCCTCCCCTTTTCATATAGCTAAATTGGGTTTAAGTATTAAACCCAACACACCTTACATTGGAACGAACGAATAAAACGGGGGAAATGACGTTTGGGTTAAAAATATAGGACATATGTGTTGGCTTGTTTGACGCACGCCAATAACTTTGAAAAACAATTAAGTGGCATAAATAAATCTTAACCAATAAAGATGAATTTGAATAATGGGCCGCAAATATTTACATATAAAAAAGAAGAAAGACAAAATATGTAAATGTAGAAAATACGATGTGTTTAACCCGAGGTTGGATTGAGTTGTGATGTAAACCTGCCCGGAACCGCCCGACTGTCCAGTAGTCACAACAATACCTATCCAATGTGGGCGGTTAAACATGGAGCCCAATAAGGACCCGAGGTTAGACTGAGTTGTGGCGTAAGACTGCCCGGACCCAACCGGCAACAGGCAGCCACAACAATACCTGTCTAATGTGAGAGGTCAAGGCTTTAATAAGATGATTAAGGCTGAGTCGGGATTGATAGGATTAAGTAAATTATATTAATACTTAATCAAAATGGAACATGCTAAACTAAACAGACTGATTGGGGGTTAGGTTTATAAAACACTTAACCAACTTAGCATGTTGGCTAGAAATAGAAAACCTAGTAGCGGGGGACCCTTTTCAGCAGTAACCCTATAAGGTATCATGATACCCTGAAACTAGGCAGGGTGGGGCATGATTACTGGGCTGACTGTAAGAGGTCAAATCGACGGCGGTGGTTGCAGCAGTGTAGGTTCTAACGGGGTGCGGGCGTGCACACACTCCGGCACAGAAAAATAAGGCACTGGGCACCAGTAGCATACCTGTGCATTCTAGGATTGTGTCGGGCCGCCACCATGGGACTTGATACACCCCATGGTGGGACCAGCATAGGTAACTACAACATCGGGGGCCGTAAGACACAAGTAACTATGCGAGTAGGAGACGATCATCATAAAATGGATCACTTCACCCTGATTATGGGATGCCTGTTGGGAACTAGTTTATATGGGTACAGAGATTAATATGGGGTACGATAGTATATTCGACCCTAGACAACTTAACTTAGTTTATGGTGCTTTCCCATTTCTAGTTTATACTTATCATACCCAGTTCTTTATTCATAGACTGAATAGTCGTAGACTTACTCAGGCTTTATGTCTGAATCTACTTTTCTTTCGTCTTCTTTTCTTCCGTTCCCCCCCCCCCAGGTCCATAGGGAGGGAATACCGCAGCTTGACCAGCCTTCATATCCAGCTTGAAGAGAAAGAATGTATTGCTTGGATCTTTTTGTTTTGGACTATGGTTTTGGACAGCAACTATGGGACTTTTGCAGTTTATTTATGTTTTCTTTATGCTTCTTTAAATAATGTAATCAAGACAGTTATGAAGATGTTATGTTTTTTGGAAGTATTGTAAGACAATTATGGTATGGTTGGTGTAACACGTATTTTATTGAAATAAAAGTTGTTGTTTTCCGCTGTTCAAAAATATGTGTTCTTATATCTGTCTTGTATATCTATGACTTATACTTATAAACCTCCACCAAAATTAGGGCATTCCCTTTGAGAGTGACCCTAACGGAGGTGGGGTGTTTCAATAACTTTTGATTCCCACTATGAAATTTCAATTTTTTGGATTTGTTGGAAAGATATTACTAAACAGATTTAAATATTTTTGGTTTTACTAAAATCTGATCTATTTTGCATCCTGTATAGTCAGTCAAAATTTGAATTCAAATTTTCAAACCGCCACGCTATTTCTAACTCCTTTTAGAGTTAAAATAAATATATTCATTCTAACTTCAATTTAAAAAAAATTCAATCATTATTATTTAAAATAGATTATTTCAACCATTTTAAATACAATAAAATAGCCAAAATAAAAATTTTAAATTGGTTCTGATTTTTCGGGTTGTTACATTAAACACCCCGAGTATTTTTGTAGACATCAATAGCGATTTGATATATCTAACAATGTGGCACGTAAAGTGAATGAAGACGTGATATGTTCTAAATGGTTATAGAGCCTCAAGCCTCACAATTGGGAAATGACAAAAATCGGGCAGGCAGCATGGCTATGTGAGTTGCTCCCATTAGGGTGTTTTATCACCATCTAGAGAAAAAATTATTTATTCCTTCTATCGCTTCTGTATCTCCCAGGAACGATCATGTCGGTGCCGACTGTTGGTGATAAGACATTCGGTACACCCAGAGTAAATGAGTGGCCAATCATGTTTGGTTGGGTTGCAAGATGTTCTTGTTGAACCCGGTGTATTTCTCTTTAGAGATACACTGTCAAAAGGTGGATCTATACCTTGTCATAGTTGGATATCCATTCCCTAATAAGCGCACGTGGTTTTTGATTATATGCTATGTATGTGGAGCGTAAGATGCAAGCGTTCTGCTATATGGTTATTTATTTGATTTAGACACTATTATAATATCAAAATAATATTGATATCAAAAATGTTTTGGGTTATCCTAAGGTAAAAATTGTCTGTGTTTATGTGTGGACTGGTTTTACGATTATCCTTCTCTTTCAGAGAAAAAGATTTTTAAACTAAAATCAAGTTGGATGTTATTTATAAACTTAGTGGGTTTTCTAATGTTGGTTCACCAGACTAATCCTAGCATTTGCAATGCCCGGGTTATACCGAGTTTTTCATGTTCAGCTTCAAGTTAGGATGCTACGGACTTCAGAAGATATGCCGGAGGAGTTCAGACGTGTTAGTGTTTATTCCACTGTGAGTTGTATATGAGGACAGATTATTATAACTGTCTATGTGAATTGATTGTCTACCGTACTCTGATGATTGTAAATATATTTTTAAGCTCTTAATAAATATTTATTTCTATATTATATTTTGTTCTACTACAATGTGAGGCTTTATGTATTGTTGTTTCGTTGGGTTCTTCTTCTTATTTCTTATATTCTAATATTTATTTTTTATCTCTCCCCTAATTTCTTTCTGTTAACTATCCGGTGTTTTCAGTACTTGGGTTTTGGCAGCAATATGGGTTTATGTATTATTTTTGAAATTCGAGTGTCGAATTCCTCGGGTCGTTAGAGCTAGATAATAACATAAGGGTCCGTCAGGAGGGTTTTCTTGAATGAAGTTGTGTTCCTGACCCAAACCTGGTAGTAAGTGGCTTACTACTTCTCAAACTACATGGAGAGTATATATTTTGTGACATTCATGTTAGGAATGAGATCTTAAGTGGATAGGGGTCCGTAATGGGTATAAGTGGCTATAGAGATGTCCATTGTGTGAGAGTCTGATTTCGTTTAGTTTGCTCTATTATACTTGTTATACCATTTCCTTATAGGAACCGATGACCATTTATAATGGCTCTAAGCTTCGATTTGCCTTTTCTAGGTCGAAATTTAGGCACATACCGGGCGGGTTGTTACAATTGATATCAGAGCATTGGTTATCCGATTACGGGGAAAATATACATATGAGAGGCGTACTGTATATAAGTATATATATTTATATAAAGTACGCATATCTTTAGAAATATTATTTGTAGGTCCTTCTAGGAAAGGATTAACCTTAATTTCTTGAAAATCCCAAGAATCCATGTAGTGATTCGATAGCTCCCTTATCGATCTAGAAACTTATAAGAACCTAAGGGATGTAAGAACCAAAAAGTAAGAGAAGTGGAAAGGAATGAAAATCCCTGATTTAATAGGCATTTAAGGGAATAAATTGTTGAATTAATTATCATTCATGGAAAAGATAAGGGAGAAATGAATGGAAAGAATTTTGGGATAGGTATCTGTTAGGATAACCGCGAATAAGGATAAATCAATGTCCATAGCATAACATATGCTATGGTTCCAAGAGAAACAAAAGAATATTTTCTATTAGATGGAATAAACTTCCATACTGGTAAATATGGAATTTTGAAGTTTGAAAGAGAACTAAATGGTCATTAAAGAAAGGATGTTGAATATGGAAAATATTAAGGATATAATTAAGGTCATTTATGCAAAAGTATGGATATTCGATTTTTAATTAAATGTCCATAAGAATAAGCATTATTTAGTAGATAAAACGGACGTAAAGGACATTGAGGAGCAATAATTAGTGGAATGTCAAGGATTGAAAAATATAAGAACAGGGAAAAAAGGATTTAATTAAAGAGATAGACTTTCATAGAATGGTGTGTCACAAGGATTAGATGAAAAGATGAAAATGTTAGGAAACCTGTAAAAGTGATTTTTGACATACTATTAAATTAATGAAAACAGGAAATTTTAATATAGACTCAAGTTACACAATAACTACTCTAAGGAAAGAAAATTGGAAATATGATTTATGAGAAAATAATTGTTTTGGAGAAATTTGATAATTTTACTATTTCTTCTGTTTGACAAACTATAAATTTAAGATTTAGGGAAAACAGAAGATGGATACCTTTTTTAAAGGGTAATAGTAAACGTTTCAGCTATGAGCATTAAAAAGATAAGAAATGTAAGTGTCAAGCGGTAAACAATTATAATGACAAAATTATATTTGTCATTGCCTTGATATAGCTAACTTTTAATGTTGGAATGAATTTGAAAAGATACTTTTGTTAAAAATCCTATATAAGTTATGATAATAAATTTAACGTTCAATTAAAAAGAAAAGAAAACGTAGAAAAGTTTGGTAGTATAATGTCATAAAATACTCGTTTTAGAAAGAGTGGATAGTAAATTTGTTTACTAAAATTTGGGTAAAATTTGAAATAGTAATTCTCTTATAAAAGGGAGTATATGAGGGAGTAATAATACTAGGAGTAGAACAATTGGTAAATGACTACTTCAATAAATTAATTTAGTCATTTATAATTTATTTATAACTATTAAATTAAATTTTTGAAAAGCACCATCATTCTGCAATCAAAATGTAATGATTAATTAAGGATTTCCCAAATTCAAAAGTATATTAATGAGAAATTGGATAAGAGTATACGTACAGAGCAGTAAAGGTTTTAAATTATATTACTAAAATGAACACAGTCTTGAATTAAAGTTTTAAAACATATTTTGGCGATAACAGCAAAAATTGAGAATATAGAAATTAATATATGAAAAGGATTAATTTCTAGTTAATTTAATGTTGAATTATTAAAGACTTATTTTCAAATGAAAACAAGCATTTATCTCAAAACATTTGTCGTTTTGAAGGACGCTTAAGACTAACATCAAGAATTTAAAAAAAGATAAGCATTAGAATAAGAAAGGTAATTTTGCTCTTAATTTGATAATCTATGAGCATTAGATAAATTTTATAATTTTAAAATGGGCATTTGATTGAAATGTTTTGTAAGAAAGTTATTAAGCTTTGTTATTAAAAAGGTACACAAGCCCTAAGTAATGCCTCAAAAGTGTTATTGTGTCTAGTTATATGGTATTCTGAAAAATTTAGCAATAAATGTCATTAGACGATTTTGAAAACTTAATTACTGCAAAATTCAGTCTTTGATATTAATTAAGATTCTATTTTCTTAAATAGAATGAGCAATTGTCTCGTTAGCTATTAAAAAAATTGCTAACCATTTTGAAAGTGTGAATGGCTGATGTTCAAATGGTTAACAAGGTTAAATGTTTAAAAAAAATATTTCTACTCTTATTTTAAACATCTAATTAACATTGAAATGAGGCATCTGAATCCTTGTCGTAACGTTTTGAAGAAAAACTCTTAATAAAGGATGTTTCATTAAAAGTAAACTTGTTTTGATATTTATTTCAATGTTCATTAAAGTCTTTGCAAAGATTTAACATTTCAGGTTTTAATGATAAGGTATTAAATACCTATTTTTGAATTTGTGCAAGTATGAAAGATAATGAGGGTCAGAAAGAATATATATTATGTAATCACTAAAAAATTCATCTTATAAAAAGTTCGCCTTATAAAAAGAGATGACTCTGGAGTAATAAAGTAGCTAATTAGGTAAGTTAGAATGGTTCTAGGACTGAGTAAGGATAAGTTGCACAACCTAATCTAGATACTGTCCATCCTAGAAGTTTCTATTTGAAAGGATGGTGAAGTATAGTAATTCCAAAATCAAGGGTGGGTTATAAATTAGATTTCCCTAGATAGTTTAGTTTAGGAATTAGAACATTTGTTACCGTATTTAACAATTAGTAATATATATTTATATAAATAAGTGTGGCATATGTACAATAAGTCACAATTTTACAGAAAGGTTCATGTATATTAATTGCAAATTTACTGGGCAATATGTAATGTACCGAAAATTCCCTCATGGGAAATCGTAGGATACACTAACTTTGGGCATACAATACATCAGAACAAATAACAAAAGACTTTTATAAACATTATAATAATGTTACATCAGAGTACAGAATATATCAGAGTACATGGAATATAATACAGTGGAAGATAATTTACAATATTAACACAATGCATCGGAACAATAAACTATCACAGCGGAAGACTATCATGCTCTGGACACAGCTTTAAGATTCGATCTAGAATCCTGCTTAATATATCCGCAAAATAAGCTACTCGACTGCCCATGTGGAAAAGAGGGCACCCGAGTTTGCAAAGTGAAACAAACTACGAGTCAGTCATGGGACTGATATGAGAAATCTTATTCAACCTATTTAATAGTAAGGCTAATCACAGGACCATGCCCTAACGCGGAACGGGTTTACTCCATTGGATTGCCAGTGCATAAATAAAGTAAATCGTTAAACAACGCAATGCTTTTTAGAAAAATGAAACCATTACAAGTCTCAAGTCCCATCACGCAGTGCAATGCAAACCGGAGGATAGAGTTTTTTTTACCTTATAATGGTCAAAATTGCTTGATACGATAAAACGGATTTGATATTATTATTAGTGTATATATGTTTCGAAAACATTTTCAATCATAATGTATCAATCATAGATAGCATAGATACCATATACTATGTCGCCATACTAGTTATACAATCAAAACCGTATGGTGTCGTATTGGAAGTTGGATTTCCATCATGAACCAAGGCAAGGAATAGTCGTTACCGAATTTGAGACAATCTAGCCTATGTCTCAGGACTTAGTCGCAACTGCACCGGAGATCCAGGTCCGGTCCACAAATATGTTAATGGATTAGTAATGCCTGAACAATACGTTTCCCCGCCCTATGAGGCATAAATAAAGAGCCATTAGGGACTCAAATCCGAGGTACCTCGCTTTCCATCATCCACATAAGTAAGAACATCTGGGCTTGTAAAACCAGACACCACTTCTGCTAGAAAGAAACGCATGTTCTCCATGGGGTCCTTCTCTCGTTTCTGGTTCATACCGGGGTGTGAGGCTCGCGATGTAATGCTACACGAAGTTATGCTGAATAAAGTTGTGCTTTGATCATCAACCACAAGGCTCTGCTTTCCAACAAAAGCCTTGATCATTTTCATCTTAGCATGCCACATTGTCAATCCATACCATACCATTGATTTATGCCAAGATACAACCTCTAAGCTCGTACGTCTCAAGCAAGAGAATAAATTCTCCGCTACCAAACAGATATATATATATTTAGCAGAGATCAACGAATACAACATAAAGGAATTCAACGTCAGACATACCATCCATTTACAAGTCCATTCTGGGTCTGAACGAAATCGGAGATACCTTATTCCTCGTCCCATATGTCCAATATAGGAGAGATCTCCTTGCACATCCGGTCAATTTCCATGTATGTTTGGATGATCACCACTTATTACCTTGTCTTGGGATGCCTCCCAATCAAGATATCAATAATCATCCAAATGATGTGAAGATCTCCGGTCTTCAGCCACCGTCTTCGTCCTCGACTTTCAATCGTCGTAGTAATTATTTGGAATGGGTTAAACCCGGTCTTTCCGAATAATTCGCGTATTTTATAATCAATAATAAAGTGCTATAAAAACACATCATACGCCTCATTCCAATTCAGAATATTCTTTTAAATAAATATTCACATTATTGGGAAAGGTTCCCATTAATTTTATCTAAGATAAATTCTTTTAAATTTATTCTTTAATCTTCTTTTTAAAGATTCATTAAAATTCCAATTTGCTTTTAATATCAAAAATCATTACTTTATGATTATTCAACTTTAAGAAATTAATCCTGTCTTTAACTGGGTTAAAGAACCAATGTCATTGAAAACAGAGTTCACGATAAACCCAAAATCACCTTCCATTCAATATGGAATTTTCACAGAAATCAAATCAATATATGTAATCGATATAAATTTCCATATCAGACTAATAATATAAATGGAATAACGACAAAGTCTTTTAAATTCCACATATAATAACGGTCTTCTTTTACTGAAGCTTATCTCGATTATTATTAAATCGAATTCTCTTCAGTTCCAATTTAATGTATTAAATCAGAAAACTTTACTTTGGAAAATTCCCATTAAATCTTAATAACAAGATTTATAAATTTCATATCATATCTTCACTGTTAATTGGGTTAAAGAACAAATGTTGTTTGAAACACAGTTCACATTTCATTTTATTCCAATCACTAAATATAATTGGAAACTATAATCTTAATTAAAAGATTTATTCTTTTCATATGGGGTTTAAGAATAGTGTTATTTAAGACACCATTCACAACAAACCCAAAATCCAATTTATTTTATTTAATTTCAATTTAATATTAATTAATTGGAAAACTTCATTAAATCTTAATTTAATGATTTATTCTAGTTAATTTCTAGTTTATTTCGATAAAAATATATTTTTATCTTTTCAAATATGGAATTTTTCATCGAAAGTCTTCCCAAATCATTTATTATGAATTTACATAATTTATTAATATTTTTAATAATTTTTTCAAGGCCCGTACAGTCGGTTTCCAATAATGGCCACCGAACTGCACTTACAACGACCTTTTCTGAAATTGATTTGGACATAATTACAAATCTAACTGTTATATTTCAAAACTCTTATATTCACTGGAAATCTATTTTCGATACGAACCCGATGGTTCCAGTTTTAGGAGAATCCGACGGTCGGATCTCCCGTTACATCCATTTGAAGTTAATGGTCGAAATTCATGGACGGTCGCTGCGCGGCGCGTTCTATTCAGGCCATTAAATATATAGAATATATATTATATATATATTTCATCGATTTCTGTTTAAATCGTATTTTATAAAATATTTATAAATTCAGTTAAAATGATTTTAATTTCATTTTCAATTTTAAATGAAAATTGAATATTCTATATTTATATCATATTAAAATATAAATATTTTCAAAATATTATATTTTGATATCTATACTTTTTTATATTCATTGTAAAATGAATAAAATCGATCGTTAAACCCGTTCAGGTTAAAAACAGCGTTCCTATACTTAATATGGCGTCATATTTTTATATTTTTGGGTCCATCCAAAAATGGACATAAAAATCACAATCTTATGCTACATTAATTATTATTTTAAAATATTCGTTATCTTAAAATATTCTTTATTTTAAAAGATATTTTATTTTTGAATATTCTTTATTTTAAAACATTCTAAATCAGAATGCGACTCAATCAATTACCATATAATTTCAGTTTTATGGATTTCATACATCGCATGTATATAACAATAACGATAAATGATCAAAAAACAATCCATTCACATTCATAGTGAAATTAACAACTGTGTGAGCATTAAAATAAATAAATAACGCTCACCACAGACTGTCAATCCACCGATTGACAATTAATTAAATATTGGGACTAGTGTATGTCAAATATCATCCCAATACCCATGTGGGGTTTTCAGACAACAACAGTTTATATAAATAAATCATTGGTTAATAATTTAACCAATTATAATTCAGTTTGAATTATTTTCTATTTAACTCATTTACACTGTTTAAAATTATAAATGGATATTTATAATTTAATTTTACTATCACATTAATGTTAACGTTATTTTTAATATGTTAAACATTTCAACATCACAACATATATTTCAAGACATGATTATTTATTTCATTTCATTAACATGATACAGACGATATTTTTATCTAATAAAACATTTTAACAAATGATTATTTATTTCTCATGATAAAAATGTCTTTTTAATGACAATACGTTTTTTACACCTAATTCTCTCTATTCTATTAGCATGATTAAATTGACATTTTTGTCTAACGAGGCATATATTTTATTTGAAATGTTTTTATTCTTGTCTAACACGACAAAAGCGATATTTTTGTTTTCACAAAACATTATTCTAACTAATGTATTTTTATTTCACAAAACATGTCCTAACTAAATGGCATTTTGTAATGCTAACAATGTTAAGTGACACTATTTTTATTGAATCAACATATGTTTCATAAATGAAATTTTTTCTATTTCACTAACATATAAATGATAATGTTTTAATTAACAAAACATATATATTCAAATGAACATTTTTCTACGTTACTAGCATATGGATGATAATGTTTTAACTAACAAACCTATATGGTCAAATGAACATTTTTCTATGTTACTAGCATATGATGATAATGTTTTAACTAACAAAACATATATATTCAAATGAACATTTTTCTATGTAAAACAACGCATGTTTTTAATCATTTCTAATATACAATACAAATGTAAATTTTATTGTTAAACAATTTTCCACAATTCCTATGCTCATATATGAGAAATAATTTTTTTTTTAATAATTTCAGTGTTCTTATATGACAAATAAAAAGATGGTTTTTATTTTCATAACCTTGTCTACATTTCTGGTGTCAAATAAAAAGAACGTTTATTTGTCATAACATTGTCTACATTTCTAATGACAAAATAAAAGACAACTTTGTCATATGAACATGTTTATAATTCTAGTGACAAAATAAAAGGATAAATTTGTCATATGAACATGTTTATAATTCTAGTGACAAAATAAAAAGATAATTTTGTCATATGAACATGTTTATAATTCTTATGACAAAATAAAAAGATAATTTATTTTGTTAACAAATCTATTTCAACAAAACAATTAAAAATGATATTTTTGTTTTGTTAATAATAATCTAATTCGACAAAATTGATATTTTTGTTTTAACACAAATCTATTTGACAAAAATATAATTTTTGTTTTAACACTTTTCTATATAACAAAAATGAATATTTTGTTTTAACACTTTTCTATTTAACAAAAATGAATATTTTGTTTTAACACTTTTATCTCAACAAAAATGATGTTTTTGTTTTCATACAATCTATTTCAACAAAAATGATGTTTTTGTTATCATTATTTCATCTTCAACAAAAATGTTAAATTTTGTTTAGACAAATTTATTTCAACAAAAATGTTAGTTTTTGTTTAGACACAAATCTATTTAACAAAAATGTATTTTTTTTCAACAAATTATATTTTGACAAAAATGTAAGGTTTGTTTCAACAAGCCATATTATTACAAAATGATATATTTTGCTTCAACTATTTTGTTTCAACTATTTTGTTTCAACAAAAATTATACATTTTGTTTCAAGTATTTTGTTTCAACAAAAATTATATATTTTGTTTCAACTATTTTGTTTCAACAAAAACTATATTTTTTGTTTTCAACCATTTTCTTACAACAAAATGTCCATTTTATCTCTAGCTATTTGGTTTTAACAAAAATTGATATTTTTGTTTCAACCATTTTATTCAATAAAATGTCCTTTTTATTTAACAAAACATTATTCTAACTAAATGTCATAGTTATATTTAACAAAATATTATTCTAACTGAATGACATATTTATATTTAACAAAACATGATTCTGACTAAATGACATATTTATATTTAACAAAACATGATTATAATAAAAGGCATTCCTAATTAACATAACAGTTTCTAATAAAAGGCATTTCTAATTAACATAACATGATTCTAATAAAAGACATTTTCGAATAAACATAACATGATTCTAATAAAAGACATTTTCTAATTAACATAATAGTTTCTAATAAAAGGCACTTCTAATTAACATAACAGTTTCTAATAAAAGGCATTTCTAATTAACATAACATGATTCTAATAAAAGACATTTTCTAATTAACCTAACATGATTCCAATAAAAGACATTTTTCTAATTAACATAACAGCTTCTAATAAAAGGCATTTTTATTTTATCAATTATAATACAACAAAATATTCCATCATATCATCATAACAGCATCAATCAATTAAAATCAAATCACGTACATGCCAGAACTTCTAAACACGATTATAATTAATTTATTTTTAATTATTAAAAAAGAAATCTAACATTTGGGTTTTGAATTCTTCAAAATTTTAGATCGCTCCGTTGCAGCTCTAGTATGTTCCTTTATGTAGATCTTGACTTCACGATTCTAACGTTTTTAGAATTTCTGAATTCCGACATCGTATGGCCTAGATATTGTATTTTATGCATTTGATCAATACATAATTAATTAAATTAATTACCCAATTAATTTTTATAACGTTTGAAAACCGTTACCCCTCTTCTGAAAATCCATCGTGTTCCTTCACCGAATAAACCCAATTCGTCGTTCCAGAAGTCCACTTACCATCGCCTCTTTGCTTCGCCGTAACCAGATCGGAGACCGCCCCCCTGAACGCCTCGAACTCGCCGACCCATGCACCCCAAAATGAGGAAACTCGGCAGCCCCCTCACATTGAAAAAAGAACCCAAACCGCACCCATTTGCATGCAGAAATCGAGAACAATACTCCACTAAATCATATCTTAGCTGTACTAAATTGAAGTGGTTGGAAGTCTTAACAGCTTTTGCTTTAAATCCATGTTATAATTCGCAATGGATTAGAAGGATTTGAGGGAAGAAAACCGAATGATCTCGGCTATTGAAATGATGGTGGCGGTTGCGTTCAATTTGAGGATTAGGGTTTGGTTTATCCTAGGGGGTATATTTATAATATTTTAATAATTTAATTCCTTAATTTTCAGAAAAGCCCATTTACTTATACTAGCTCCAAATTCAGCCCAACCAATGTTGCCCCTAGCCAAATACCCCCCTCTTGGACACAATGGGTTAGGTCCCGTCAGCCCATTTGATCGTCTCAGCCCACTTTTCTTTAATTTAAAATATAAATCATTTAATTATTTAATTTGATCGTACATTTAAATTTATCGGGGCCACATACTGACTCTGAAAATTACAGAAAAATTATATCTAGCTATGTTTTGAAGATACGGTCCTAACAAAATTAATTTTGTCAAATTTGGAGACCATTTGAAAAATGGCCATTTTCTGGTCGATCCATTTTGACTGAAATTAATAAAACACGTTTATGTCTGCTGTTGTAGTGACCCGCATTTTTAGCTGTTGAACAATTAATTTATTTAATTATTAAATATCGATTTATCGATATCGAGAACGTGAATTAAATAATATTGAATATTTAATTAATAATTATAATATAATAATATATTATAATGTCGAAATAGTCGGAAATAGTGAAATTCACAATATCATGTGAATTGAATAGCATACGAGATTTGGTGGAGTTTCGATTCGAAATATAATAGTGATTATATTGAATCGACGACAGTTGAAAGTATAGTTTATAATATAATTATAATCTAGCTCGAAATGGCGCTGCAGTTCGTAAATTGGCGATTCAAACTTCAACTGAAAATACAGGATTCGTTTTAAGTCGGATTTCTGTGAAACAAGAAACATGTGGAGCTGGTGGAGTATATCTTTCTAGTGGAAGAGAAAAATCGGAATTTCGTCGTATAGATTTTGATTTACGTCCAAATCAAATTTCAGAAAAGTTGCTGTGGAATTCCTTTATAATTCGTAACGCTTTATATACGTCATAAAAGGGTTTTTCAATGTAAATTGAATATCGATTCAATCTGGACTCAGAATAGAGAGTATATAATTTTCTTGGAACTGTATTGTATGCCACTGTGAATATAGACGAGAATATTTATTTTTAAATAATTAATTTAATAATATTTAAATATATTTATATATTTAAATAGCCTATTTAGAGCGTTAAAAATAGCCACTTTTGCAAACGAAGTCGGAATTCGACGAAACCAGTTTTGTTGGATCCGCAATATCAAATAGTTGTTAGATTTCCAGTTTCGTGATTTTTAGAGTCACTGTGTGGCCGTACGGATTTTTAGAGTGAGAAACAGTCAGTATTTTGATAGTTAAAAATATGCTGTGTGAGCATACGGAGTTGGAATTCGACGAAACCAGTTTCGTTGGGACCGTAATGTCGAGACGTAGCTGCATGTCCAGTTTCGTGATTTTTAGGTATCATATGTAATCACGAGAATTTTTAGAAAGGCAAAATGAATATATAAATGAGAATATGCTAAGAATATTCCCTCTATAAAATATCTAGATATTATTTCTCCCTATAAATAGCCTAACATTTTGCCTAAACCTAATTCACTTCCTCACATTTTTCCGCCGTCGGTATCTTTTCCATCCTCAAGTTAAAATCGCAAGTTAGAAATCCTCAAACAATTGCAAATAAATTTTTATAAATACAGTAACATATAAATTTGAGATGCTGCAACCTTGTTCTTCAATTGGGTATGCTGAAACAATGGTGCGATGACAGTTTTGGTGGTTCGACTTTTGTACAATCGACCTAGGGTTTTCAAATTCGTGGGTTTTTGTGCATCGAGGTTGAATTTGAGAGTGTATTCGGATTTGTGGAGTAGCTTAGCATTCGATGGTAAGGTCTTTGTGGGTTCCGATGGTGTTGAGGGCGTGCGACATCCTGGCAATCGCGAGAAGCCTGTGCAGCTCGATCTGTGGTGGACGTCGAGTATGCCTTTAAGGGTGCGAGTAGAAAGAGGAGATGAAGAGATGAATTTGTGTGATTTTAGTTCGAATTTAAATGAAGTAACAAAGGAGCAGTTCGAGGTCAAAATTTGGGTTTGGCTGCGTTTTTCTGGAGGACGGAAATTGTGTTCGGCGACGGGGAAGAAAGACAGGAGCGGGTATGGGTTTAGTTGAGGGAAGATGGGCCAGAAATTAATGGGTACAAGCCCATTTAGTTAATCAATTAAGTTTTATTTAATTTAATTTATATACAAACTTGTGTAACGCGTATCTTTCTCATACGATATCAGTTTGACGAACCGTAAGTTGCGTTGGGACCGTATGGACGAGCACTCCACAATGGAATGGACCGCGAGTCAATTGGAGTCAGTCACAATTTATAGCAAAATAAATTGTCCGTCAGAATCAAGCGATGGTTATCGTTATTAACGATGATCGTCCAATGTGAGTAAAACTCACCAACTCTGAACAGTTATATTTTTATAATGTATTTTTACAACTGTTAATCATCTGTTGATTGCTGTGTGTTGGTTGATTGAACTGCTAGTTAGTTAGGTAAAAATTTATATATATATATATAATTATATATATATAAACCGTTAAATATTTATATATTGATTCTGCTATCAGAATAATTGATATTGAACTGAAAGTGATGATAATCATATTTTGTAACATCTGTGGATGCAGGGAGACAGGTTGGAGGAATCCGACTGGATTCCTCAACAGTTATTTTATTGTTTTTCATATATTATTATATGATGTGATATAGAATCTGTGGGCGATTATATGTGCTTGGACGATATTGAACATCGTGATTTGATATGATTGAATACCATAACATACCGGAATGTAGATAATGGAATTTTCAAAGCGATACTGAAAATAGCATATTTATAAAATGGGATATTTATAAATAAGAGATATTTATAAAGTGGAATATTTATAAATAAGAAATATTTATAAATAAGAAATATTTATAAATTGGAATATTTATAAATAGGAGATATTTGAAAGGGAAATAGATTCAAAACATTTCTTTTCGAATGGAAAGGCCTGTGTGGCGAGTTTGGGGATTTTCCCGATGCTCCCGATACAAAGGAGGTTATGGCGAATTTTCCCGGGAATTTAAGGAGTTAGAATATTTCAAGAATAAATTTGAAAAGGAAATATTTGTAAACCATTTACAAATAGAATTGGAAAGGGAACAATATAAAAAGGAAATCATTTTTAAAGTGTAAAACCGTTATTTAAAAGTAAATCTTTTCAAATGAATAAAACGTTGTTAAAAAGGAAATCTTTATAAAGTGAATAAAGTAAATCGAATATGGTATTCGAAGTTAATTAATCGAATATGGTATTCGAAGTTAGTTAATCGAATATAGACATTCGAAATGAGTTAATCGAATCTGGTATTCGAAGTTAGTTAATCGAATACGGTATTCGAAAGTTAGTTAATCGAATATGTTATTCGAAAGGGGTTAGTCAAGTCGAGTTAGTCAAATAGAGTTAACCAGTTGGAGTTAATTAGTTAGAATTAATCAATTAGAGTTAAAACGAACTAGAGTTAATCAAATATAGTTATTTGAAACAGAGTTAGTCAAGTTAGTCGAGCCTAGTTAATTGAATCGAATTGGTCGAACCAAGTAAGTCGAGTTAAGTTAGCCAAGTTAGTCGAGCCTAGTTAATTGAATCGAATTGGTCGAACCAAGTATGTCGAGTTAAGTTAGTCAAGTTAGTCGAGCCTAGTTAATCGAATCGAATTGGTCGAACCAAGTAAGTCGAGTTAGTTGAGTCAAGTTAAGTTAGTCGAGTTAAGTTCGTCGAGTTAAATAAATCGATGTTAGTTTCATCGAAAGGAGTTATCGACGTTAGTTTCATTGAAAGGAGTTATCGATGTTAGTTTCATCGAAAGGAGTTATCGATGTAAGTTTCATCGAAAGGAGTTATCGATGTTAGTTTCACCGAAAGGAGTTATCGATGTTAGTTTCATCGAAAGGAGTTATCGATGTTAGTTTCATTGAAGGGAGTTATCGATTATAGTTTAATCGAAGTAAGATTTTCAAATATGAGATATTTGAAAAGGAAGAGTTATCGAATACTAGTTATTCGAAGAGAGATTATCGAATATCGTTTATTCGAGAAGGAGTTAATCGAATATAGGTTATTCGAAGAAGAGTTAATCAAATAGAGATTTCTCGAAGAGAGTTAATCGGCAAATTCGATTATATCGAATTCGGGAAAGTACTTATACTTTCCAGTGTCTAAATAGAGATTTATTTATTTATAAATAAATAAGTGTTAGGTTAATTATTCACTAATAAGAATAGAAGTTACAATTAAAGTTAGATAATTCGAAAGTAGGGATTATAACGTTATCGTTATAACCAATGTTTTAAATATAGAAGTGGATTAGTAAAATTGGATCCGAGAAAGGCGTAAAGAAGTTGTTAAAGATTAAAAGATAAACTTTGATCATTTCGAAGTTATAAAGTTGTTCAGTTAAGGTCTGAGAGGTAATTATACCCCAACTTGAGTGACTTCCTTCTTAACTAAGAAATGGTAAGGTTTGATCGTAAAGGAGTTTTGGAAATGTTTTCCAAACAAGTATCAGAAATGTTTTCTGATAAAAGAAAATAAGAATTTAGAATATAGGGGAAACAGGAGATAAGTAAATAAATGAACTAAAGAGATTAATGTTAAATGATGTTTGTTCGATATAATTTCCATCTGGAAAAAATATCGTTGTTTGCACACTTGTTTTTCTTTGATAGTTAACTCATAGACTATCGAAGTTTTGACCATTTTAACGTTGTTAATATGGAGAGACCGGTTGGATTATTATCCATAGAACCGCTCTGTATTGGCATAAGCGTCGCGAATCATATATGCCAAAGATAATTGAAGACGGAGTAAAATGCAAGGGCTATCATGTTTACAGAATAGTGCCTTCGGTTTGTCCAGTCCCAGGACAACTTGTATGGACGAAGGTCTGACAGAGTATATCCAATGGATCGCGTAAGTTGATCTGTTCAAACGTATTCACGTTTGGTGGCGGAGGAATTTGTTTCTCTTAGCTGTATACCCATGTTATTTTTGGATAAGTCAATTTGTGATTTGGCGGGTATAACGATGTGACATTCTAAGTGAATGAAGATGGATGTCTGACAGAGTATTTCCAGAAAGGTCACGTACATTGATTTCTTCAACCGTACCAAGAGTGGAAGCGGAGAAGGAAACTTCTTTTAGCTGACACGTAATGTATTGTTGTAGACGTCAATTAGTGATTTTCGATGGATTTGACAATGTAGCATTCGAAGTGAATCTATTGTGATGATAAAGCGTAGCTTCTAGCCTCACATCCGGTAAATGACAGAAATCGGGCAGGCAGCATGGCTAAGTCGGTCGCACCGAAGTAGGGTGTATAATCACCTATCTAGTGAATATTCATTTGCTTCTTTTAATCTATCAATGCTGTCCCATATATATATATACGGGAACGGTTGCTGATCCCAACCGTTGGTGATGTACATTCGATACACTCAAGCGAAATGAGTGGTCGGTCATGTGTGGCTGAGTTACAAGATGTTCTTATTGAACTCCAATGTATCGTTCCTAGAGTACACTGATCGGAAGGTGGTTCCATACCTTGTCATAGTTGGAAATCCATTCTCCAATACGTGCTTGCGATTTTGATTGTATACTATTTATGTAGAACGTGAGATGAAAGCGTTTCTGCTAGTTGATATCTATTTGTACATAGACATTATTATAATATCAAAAGGGTTTTTGATATAAAGATATTTGGATTCTCATAAGGGAAAAACCCGTTCCGTTCTGCGGCGTGGTCTTATGAGATATCGTTTACTTGTTCATATACCTGTTTAAACTGTTTTACTCATACCAGTCCCATGACTGACCCGGAGTTTATTTGTTTTGTTTTCCCTAAACTCTTGGATGCCTAATTTTGTACGGGCAGTCAAGTAGTCAGGAATTTACAGATATACTGGAAGAGCGTGGAGCAGGAGGCTTCAAGATCATATAGCTATAGTTATTTCCGCTGCGTTGTAAGTGCTGTACTCTGATAAGTGCTATTGTATACATAACTGTTATATTTCAAAGTTATGTTATCTATTATATGTTATTCGTTCCGCTGTGAGGTTCGTGTTACTCTGATGTTGTGTTCTTCTTCTTCTTCTATTCTAAGTTTCTATCTTATCTATTCTCACCTTCTAATTTCTTTCATTAATTACCGGGATTTTTCGATGTTTTGGTTATCGACGTCGTGCTTACGTCGATAACCAAAGTCGCTCAAAATCCGGGTCGTTACAGTTGGTATCAGAGCTTAAGTTAAGATATACTTGGCTCTGTGGCGTGATTCAGTAGAGATGGGATTAGTAATATCCTAGACTGAGTTTGAGTGTATATATACGAGTGAACGTATTTGTTAGTTAATATAAAATGATTTTATATTGTGGAGTTTTATTGGTTGAGTGGCTTATAAATTCTGGTCGATCAGTTTGATCCACTGTATCGGTAGGAATTTTATAAACACTTGAACACGATGAACCGACATAGTATGTTTTGATATAGTATATTGGTTATGTTGGTTGTTATTATAATCGAATGAGGTTATAAGAAGTGAAATGGTTATGTAAATAACTGATCAGAATTCATATAAGTAAAGTATATAAAATAAAATGAAGAAAAATCTGAATTTAAATCAGATTGGAATTAAAATAAGGAAATTTTAAGTTCCTGGGAGATTTTGAAAACGTTTTTCAAACTGAAGGTGATATAGTATTGAACTCACTTCGATAGCTGGAAAATAGATTCTGATGATGAATCGCGACATCATCAGTGTTCGTTTTCGAGTTCTAAGTGACGGATTACTATCAAAGGTTTTGTTTTTGAATTGTTTGAAGGAACAAGTTGTTTAGAAATTCAAAGGTTTTGAATTGGCATTATGATTTCAAATTGATTTGAAATTTACCCAGGAATTTGAGTTTCGGAATTAAAATTTAACTAATGAAGTTAAATAGATTGAGATGGTATAAATCGAATTAAAAATAATCTGGAATTAACTTGAATAAATAAGTTAAGAGTTTGAAATCGAGAATGGAACTCGAGTGGAAATAGAATTCGACTTAGGTATAAGCGAATGATTTGGTTTTGAGAATGAACTGATTTGAGATCAAGTTGGTAATGCATTGTTATATGCAGAAGTGGTGACGAATGGTAGGGATATAATGATATGCCCGACAAAAAGGTACAAGTTTATATTTCATATGAGTTTGGTGATTTATGAGCCGAATTGGCAAGCCGTTTGGCTGTTTGATTTTCTTTTGGGTTGAAGAAGGCCCAGAGAGGCGAGTTGGAATTTGAGCTATTGACCAGTACAAAGGAGGTGCTGGCAAAAAATTTTGAAAGTTTAAAGTGGTAGAAAATTTTCAGAATTTTTGAAAATTTTAGTTAGTCGGAAATATTTTTGTCGATATTAATTGGTTCAGTTAAAACCGGAGACGAGAGGTAAACAGATAAATTTTTACCCAGTAGATAGGGTATTTCCCTAGCTTAGCAATTTCGAGGACGAAATTATTTTAAAGGGGGAAGAATGTAGTGACCCGCATTTTTAGCTGTTGAACAGTTAATTTATTTAATTATTAAATATCAATTTATCGATATCGAGAACGTGAATTAAATAATATTGAATATTTAATTAATAATTATAATATAATAATATATTATAATGTCGAAATAGTCGGAAATAGTGAAATTCACAATATCATGTGAATTGAATAACATACGAGATTTGGTGGAGTTTCGATTTGAAATATAATAGTGATTATATTGAATCGACGACAATTGAAAGTATAGTTTATAATATAATTATAATCTAGCTCGAAATGGCGCTGCAGTTCGTAAATTGGCGATTCAAACTTCAACTGAATATACAGGATTCGTTTTAAGTCGGATTTCTGTGAAACAAGAAACATGTGGAGCTGGTGGAGTATATCTTTCTAGTGGAAGAGAAAAATCGGAATTTCGTCGTATAGATTTTGATTTACGTCCAAATCAAATTTCAGAAAAGTCGCTGTGGAATTCCTTTATAATTCGTAACGCTTTATATACGTCATAAAAGGGTTTTTCAATGTAAATTGAATATCGATTCAATCTGGACTCAGAATAGAGAGTATATAATTTTCCTGGAACTGTATGGTATGCCACTGTGAATATAGACGAGAATATTTATTTTTAAATAATTAATTTAATAATATTTAAATATATTTATATATTTAAATAGCCTATTTAGAGCGTTAAAAATAGCCACTTTTGCAAACGAAGTCGGAATTCGACGAAACCAGTTTTGTTGGATCCGCAATATCAAATAGTTGTTAGATTTCCAGTTTCGTGATTTTTAGAGTCACTGTGTGGCCGTACGGATTTTTAGAGTGAGAAACAGTCAGTATTTTGATAGTTAAAAATATGCTGTGTGAGCATACGGAGTTGGAATTCGACGAAACCAGTTTCGTTGGGACCATAATGTCGAGACGTAGCTGCATGTCCAGTTTCGTGATTTTTAGGTATCATATGTAATCACGAGAATTTTTAGAAAGGCAAAATGAATATATAAATGAGAATATGCTAAGAATATTCCCTCTATAAAATATCTAGATATTATTTCTCCCTATAAATAGCCTAACATTTTGCCTAAAACTAATTCACTTCCTCACATTTTTCCGCCGTCAGTATCTTTCCATCCTCAAGTTAAAATCGCAAGTTAGAAATCCTCAAACAATTGCAAATAAAATTTTTTAAATACAGTAACATATAAATTTGAGATGCTGCGACCTTGTTCTTCAATTGGGTATGTTGAAACAATGGTGCGATGACAGTTTTGGTGGTTCGACTTTTGTACAATCGACCTAGGGTTTTCAAATTCGTGGGTTTTTGTGCATCGAGGTTGAATTTGAGAGTGTATTCGGATTTGTGGAGTAGCTTAGCATTCGATGGTAAGGTCTTTGTGGGTTCCGATGGTGTTGAGGGCGTGCGACATCCTGGCAATCGCGAGAAGCCTGTGCAGCTCGATCTGTGGTGGACGTCGAGTATGCCTTTAAGGGTGCGTGTAGAAAGAGGAGATGAAGAGATGAATTTGTGTGATTTTAGTTCGAATTTAAATGGAGTAACAAAGGAGCAGTTCGAGGTCAAAATTTGGGTTTGGCTGCGTTTTTCTGGAGGACGGAAATTGTGTTCGGCGACGGGGAAGAAAGACAGGAGCGGGTACGGGTTTAGTTGAGGGAAGATGGGCCAGAAATTAATGGGTACAAGCCCGTTTAGTTAAATCAATTAAGTTTTATTTAATTTAATTTATATACAAACTTGTGTAACGCGTATCTTTCTCATACGATATCAGTTTGACGAACCGTAAGTTGCGTTGGGACCGTATGGACGAGCACTCCACAATGGAACGGACCGCGAGTCAATTGGAGTCCGTCACAATTTATATCAAAATAAATTGTCCGTCAGAATCAAGCGATGGTTATCGTTATTAATGATGATCGTCCAATGTGAGTAAAACTCACCAACTCTGAACAGTTATATTTTTATAATGTATTTTTAGAACTGTTAATCATCTGTTGATTGTTGTGTGTTGGTTGATTGATTGAACTGCTAGTCAGTTAGTGAAAATTTTATATATATATATATATATATATATATATAATTATATATATATATAAACCGTTAAATATTTATATATTGATTCTGCTATTAGAATAATTGATATTGAACTGAAAGTGATGATAATCATATCTTGTAACATCTGTGGATGCAGGGAGACAGGTTGGAGGAATCCGACTTGATTCCTCAACAGTTATTTTATTGTTTTTCATATATTATTATATGATGTGATATAGAATCTGTGGGCGATTATATGTGCTTGGACGATATTGAACATCCTGATTTGATATGATTGAATACCATAACATACCGGAATGTAGATAAGGGAATTTTCAAAGCGATACTGAAAATAGCATATTTATAAAATGGGATATTTATAAATAAGAGATATTTATAAAGTGGAATATTTATAAATAAGAAATATTTATAAATTGGAATATTTATAAATAGGAGATATTTGAAAGGGAAATAGATTCAAAACATTTCTTTTTGAATGGAAAGGCCTGTGTGGCGAGTTTGGGGATTTTCCCGATGCTCCCGATACAAAGGAGGTTATGGCGAATTTTCCCGGGAATTTAAGGAGTTAGAATATTTCAAGAATAAATTTGAAAAGGAAATATTTGTAAACCATTTACAAATAGAATTGGAAAGGGAACAATATAAAAAGGAAATCATTTTTAAAGTGTAAAACCGTTATTTAAAAGTAAATCTTTTCAAATGAATAAAACGTTGTCAAAAAGGAAATCTTTATAATGTGAATAAAGTAAATCGAATATGGTATTCGAAGTTAATTAATCGAATATGGTATTCGAAGTTAGTTAATCGAATATAGACATTCGAAATGAGTTAATCGAATCTGGTATTCGAAGTTAGTTAATCGAATACGGTATTCGAAAGTTAGTTAATCGAATATGTTATTCGAAAGGGGTTAGTCAAGTCGAGTTAGTCAAATAGAGTTAACCAGTTGGAGTTAATTAGTTAGAATTAATCAATTAGAGTTAAAACGAACTAGAGTTAATCAAATATAGTTATTTGAAACAGAGTTAGTCAAGTTAGTCGAGCCTAGTTAATTGAATCGAATTGGTCGAACCAAGTAAGTCGAGTTAAGTTAGCCAAGTTAGTCGAGCCTAGTTAATTGAATCGAATTGGTCGAACCAAGTAAGTCGAGTTAAGTTAGTCAAGTTAGTCGAGCCTAGTTAATCGAATCGAATTGGTCGAACCAAGTAAGTCGAGTTAGTTGAGTCAAGTTAAGTTAGTCGAGTTAAGTTCATCGAGTTAAATAAATCGATGTTAGTTTCATCGAAAGGAGTTATCGATGTTAGTTTCATCGAAAGGAGTTATCGATGTTAGTTTCATCGAAAGGAGTTATCGATGTTAGTTTCATCGAAAGGAGTTATCGATGTTAGTTTCATCGAAAGGAGTTATCGATGTTAGTTTCATTGAAGGGAGTTATCGATTATAGTTTAATCGAAGTAAGATTTTCAAATATGAGATATTTGAAAAGGAAGAGTTATCGAATACTAGTTATTCGAAGAGAGATTATCGAATATCGTTTATTCGAGAAGGAGTTAATCGAATATAGGTTATTCGAAGAAGAGTTAATCAAATAGAGATTTCTCGAAGAGAGTTAATCGGCAAATTCGATTATATCGAATTCGGGAAAGTACTTATACTTTCCAGTGTCTAAATAGAGATTTATTTATTTATAAATAAATAAGTGTTAGGTTAATTATTCACTAATAAGAATAGAAGTTACAATTAAAGTTAGATAATTCGAAAGTAGGGATTATAACGTTATCGTTATAACCAATGTTTTAAATATAGAAGTGGATTAGTAAAATTGGATCCGAGAAAGGCGTAAAGAAGTTGTTAAAGATTAAAAGATAAACTTTGATCATTTCGAAGTTATAAAGTTGTTCAATTAAGGTCTGAGAGGTAATTATACCCCAACTTGAGTGACTTCCTTCTTAACTAAGAAATGGTAAGGTTTGATCGTAAAGGAGTTTTGGAAATGTTTTCCAAACAAGTATCAGAAATGTTTTCTGATAAAAGAAAATAAGAATTTAGAATATAGGGAAAACAGGAGATAAGTAAATAAATGAACTAAAGAGATTAATGTTAAATGATGTTTGTTCGATATAATTTCCATCTGGAAAAAATATCGTTGTTTGCACACTTGTTTTTCTTTGATAGTTAACTCACAGACTATCGAAGTTTTGACCATTTTAACGTTGTTAATATGGAGAGACCGGTTGGATTATAATCCATAGAACCACTCTGTATTGGCATAAGCGTCGCGAATCATATATGCCAAAGATAATTGAAGACGGAGTAAAATGCAAGGGATATCATGTTTACAGAATAGTGCCTTCGGTTTGTCCAGTCCCAGGACAACTTGTATGGACGAAGGTCTGACAGAGTATATCCAATGGATCGCGTAAGTTGATCTCTTCAAACGTATTCACGTTTGGTGGCGGAGGAATTCGTTTCTCTTAGCTGTATACCCGTGTTATTTTTGGATAAGTCAATTTGTGATTTGGCGGGTATGACGATGTGACATTCTAAGTGAATGAAGATGGATGTCTGACAGAGTATTTCCAGAAAGGTCACGTACATTGATTTCTTCAACCGTACCAAGAGTGGAAGCGAAGAAGGAAACTTCTTTTAGCTGACACGTAATGTATTGTTGTAGACGTCAATTAGTGATTTTCGATGGATTTGACAATGTAGCATTCGAAGTGAATCTATTGTGATGATAAAGCGTAGCTTCTAGCCTCACATCCGGTAAATGACAGAAATCGGGCAGGCGGCATGGCTAAGTCGGTCGCACCGAAGTAGGGTGTATAATCACCTATCTAGTGAATATTCATTTGCTTCTTTTAATCTATCAATGCTGTCCCATATATATATACGGGAACAGTTGCTGATCCCAACCGTTGGTGATGTACATTCGATACACTCAAGCGAAATGTGTGGTCGGTCATGTGTGGCTGAGTTACAAGATGTTCTTGTTGAACTCCAGTGTATCGTTCCTAGAGTACACTGATCGGAAGGTGGTTCCATACCTTGTCATAGTTGGAAATCCATTCTCCAATACGTGCTTGCGATTTTGATTGTATACTATATATGTAGAACGTGAGATGAAAGCGTTTCTGCTAGTTGATATCTATTTGTACATAGACATTATTAAAATATCAAAAGGGTTTTTGATATAAAGATATTTGGATTCTCATAAGGGAAAAACCCGTTCCGTTCTGCGGCGTGGTCTTATGAGATATCGTTTACTTGTTCATATACCTGTTTAAACTGTTTTACTCATACCAGTCCCATGACTGACCCGGAGTTTATTTGTTTTGTTTTCCCTAAACTCTTGGGTGCCTAATTTTGTACGGGCAATCAAGTAGTCAGGAATTTATAGATATACTGGAAGAGCGTGGAGCAGGAGGCTTCAAGATCATATAGCTATAGTTATTTCCGCTGCGTTGTAAGTGCTGTATTCTGATAAGTGCTATTGTATACATAACTGTTATATTTCAAAGTTATGTTATCTATTATATGTTATTCGTTCCGCTGTGAGGTTCGTGTTACTTTGATGTTGTGTTCTTCTTCTTCTTCTTCTATTCTAAGTTTCTATCTTATCTATTCTCACCTTCTAATTTCTTTCAATAATTACCGGGATTTTTCGATGTTTTGGTTATCGACGTCGTGCTTACGTCGATAACCAAAGTCGCTCAAAATCCAGGTCGTTACAGCTGTGCTCACATATTAATTCCAAGAATTATGAAAATTGGAATCTTGCAATAATTTGACATTCCGGATTCAACCAAAGTGGTTTCGTCGAACACGGAGGTCGTTTGCAAAATGGCTATTTTTATATTGAAATATATATATATATATATATATATATATATATATATATAAATTCCATAGCGACTATTTTAAATTTTAAATTGGACATAATTTTTTATTCCTGCTATGAAATTTCAATTTTTCAGATTCATTGGAAAGATATTTTTAAACAGATTTAAATATTTTTAGTTTCGCCAAAATCTAATTTATTTTGCATCCTGTACACTCAGTCAAATTTCCAATTCAAATGTGACGATCCCAAAACCCCGTTACACGGTGTTAAGGATAATCATTGGAATATAACACATTAATCATCATTAGCAGATCACAGATAATAGCATAAACAGAAATTAGAATAATTTACACACATATGACAGCGGAATCATATAGATAATATCACATCAGAGAAGCACAGTACAGGATACAACTTAGTGCATAATGATACATAATCAGTCACCATCGCCTGAGGCGGAATCATACATAAAGAGTACACAAAAGGAATATCAGTCTACATCGCCAGTGGCGGAATCATAATATAGATACAATAATGGCGGAGAAAATCCAAGTCAGCACAGTGTAGTCAAGCCTCGCCATGAGCCAAAAGGTGCGTCAGAAACCTGTAACTAGGCTGCCCGTGTGAAAATAAGGGCACCCGAGTTTGCAAGGTGAAACAAACTACGAGTCAGTCATGGGACTGGTATGAGAAATCTATTCAACTTATTAACCACAATAATAAGGCAAATCAAAGGACCACGCCACTTTCGCGGAACGGGTTTACTCCAATGAGTGCTCGTGCATAAAGTAAAGTACATGATTAAATCAACGCAATGCTTTTTCTAAAATGAAGCCATTATAAGACTCAGGTCCCATCACACAATGCAACACAAGCCGGAGGATAGAGTTTTTACCTTATAATGGCCAAATATGCTTCATACGAATGAACAAAGGTGTTTGATATTATTACTAGTGCATATATGTTTCAAAAGCGATTTCAATCATAAATATCAATCCTAGGCGGCATAAATGACCCATACCACTATGTCGCCATACTAGTAATACAATCACGTCCGCATATTTCGTATTGGAAATTGGATTCCTTCATGAGTCGAGGCAAGGGGCAAGCTCCTCTCCGTTCGAGACACTCTAGCAAATGCCTCGGGACCGCACACAGCAATCCCCTGGATCCTCCAAGGCCGGTCCTCTCTTACTTTTGAGGATTAGCAATTCCTGAACACACGTTTCCCGGTCCTTACAGACCTATAATCGAGGCGCCTCGCATTCCAACAACCACACAGGTGAAAAAGATATAAATGTCAGGGCTGGGAGGTCACTGACACCACCATAGCTAGAAAGAAACGTCATGCACTCCTTGGGTCCTTCTCCCGTTTTTGACTCATACCGAGGTGTGAGGCTCACGAATTCACGTTATACACAAAGCTACGTCACACAGACTATGCTTTGATCATCAACCACAAGACTTTGCCTTGCAACAGAAGCCTTGATCATATGCCACTTAGGCGTGCCACACAGGCAATCCACTCCATGTGACTGATTTCTGTCAATACATAACCTCTAAGCTCGTACGTCTCAGAGAAGGGCGTTAAGCAAGAGAATAAATTCTCTGCCGCCAAACAGATATATATTTAACAGAGATCAATCAACACAGAACAAAATCCAATGTCAGACACACAGTCCATTTACAAGTCCGTTCTGGGTCTGAACGAAACCGGAGGCACCAATTCCTCGCATATCCGTACAATCAACACTATGTTTGGACGGTTACTACTTCAATTCCTTCATGGTAGCTACTCCAATCACGAGCATCAGTAGCGCCCATCCATCCAACGTGGAGATCGTCGGTCTTCAGTCGTCTTCGACTCTTCGACTTCTCAACGTCGATCGATTATTTGAAATGAGATAGACTCGGCCTTTTCAAATAACCCACGTATATTTAGATTTTCAAACCAATTAATCACAGGGTTGAACTATTCAATATTCACAATTCAGTTGTTTAGTTATAATTTTCACGTCAAATATATTCAACCGTCACACATCAAGCAAACACAACAAAATTGGTTTATTTTCACTCTATATCGTCTATAGCACTTAATAACGATATATCGCCATTTTAATTTAATTTAAAATGGCCATAATTAATTAAACGACGTTTCAGGTCGTATCGACGCACTGGCGCTGCTTTCCACTAATTTTGTTTTACACTTACAGAAAAATCTAACCGTTGGATCTTCACAAATTTTACACCATTAGGAAGGTCTTTTCAAAATGAATCCAACGGTTCCAGTTTTAGGAAAATCCGACGGTCGGATCTTCCACACTAACCATTTGAAGTTACGATTTCAATTTACGAACTGCAGCGTCGTTATTCGATTTAATTTAATTATATTTATATATATAAATATAATCGTTTCTGGCGCTGTTTTTCACTAATTTTGTTTTACACATATAGGAAAATCTAACCGTTGGATCTTCACAAATTTTACACCATTGGGAAGGTCTTTTCAAAACGAACCCAACGGTTCCAGTTTTAGGAAAATCCGACGGTCGGATCTTCCACACTAGTCATTTGAAATCACGGTTTCAAAATATGAACTGCACGGCCACGTTTCGTTTTAATTATATTTATATTTATATATTTATATAAATATAGTCCATTCAATAATTCCTATATCGTTTTCACTTCAAATATTTTTCTATCTCCCTAAAATTTTGGAAAATTTCGCCATAACCTCCCCTGTACCGGGGGCATCGGGAAATCGCAAATAGCGTTCCCGGTCCTTCTAATCTCAAAAAGAAAAAGAAAAAGCCAAGCGGCTAGCCAACAGGCTCAAAATCATCACCCAAACAAATCTGTAAATGTGTACCTATTTGTCGGGCACAAAATTTTATTCCACTTCTCTAGCCCCTTTTTCTTTAACCTGTTCAATAGATATGCATGTACATATATACCATTTCTAACATTTATCATTTTCTACTCAACTTCATATTTGACTTGCTTTGGTCTAAAAATACCATTCATTCTAATGTCGCATGCATAGGCTAAAATCATATCATTAGCTAGTTAATGTATATTTCAGCTCATGCACGTTTATTTGAACAAGTGGGTATTTTTAACACTTCATATTTCAAAGATGATAATTTTGGCGAACTAAAATAGATTTCAACACATGACTATTTTATTTAGTTCTTATGCATGTTAAAAATAATATTTCTATCACAAATATTTATTTCAACGTCCGCATATCTTTAGCATATCACACATATGATAAAAATCATATTTTTATCATTTAAAATATTTATTCAACCAACGTATGGTTTCAACACTTCATAGTTTCAATAAAAATGTAATTTTTATTGTTCAATCTTTTTATTCAACACATGAATCTTTTCCACTACACACATTTCTCAACAAATGAGCATTTCCACACATGGACAATTTATTTATGTTGTTCAAATTAGAAAGATGGGATTTTTATGATTGAAACTATTTATGTGAGGCGAATATTTTTAAAACTTCATATATATATAAAAAATGTGATTTTTATTGTTTATACACTTCATTCATTCACAAATGAATTTTATTTTCACACAACACTTTTCAACACATGAATATTTCCACACATGGACATAGTTTCAATATATGGCTTTAATTTCAATGCATGTAAAATAATTTCAACATATGAAAATAATTCTAACACACAAAGATTATTCAAAATTTCGGCAGCATAACGGCAGGGTAGTTAAACCGGCACCGTCCCTAGTACGGCTCCTCGCTCTACCTTAAAACCTCGCGGTTTTTGACAATGGGGATCATGCATCTAATTCGCACGCAGGCGGCATGTTTATATTTATTTCATTACCACAAACTAATCCTAAGTGGTTTCAACCAAATATTTTTCCAATCACAAACGGGTATTTTTCAACCTCAATCAATTCAATACTATCCACAAACAATCCCAAACAACAATTTGCCATCAACCAATTTTCACCACAATTTCAACCAATAAATATCGTCCATGGTTTGTGGACGAGGGGGCGTATATATATATAAATATTTATATATAGCACTTCACTTTTATTTTCCACACACATATATATATATATAAAAGAATGAAATTGAAGAGTGAGAATTTCTCACCAGTAGCTATCCAATAACACAACTCTTCCTATGTGGAATTCTTCGCCTATTTCGTCTTCTTGTCGCTTTCGTTTCCCGTATTCTCTACATAAGTAAAAATCGAATTTTTACTATGTTAATCAATATATAAAGATTATATTTTAAAAAACAAAGATTATATTTTTAATATTCCTATGATGTAAAAATTATATTTTTATTGCTTTAAAAATATAAGAATCACATCTTACTTCTTCTACTTAACAAAATTCTGTCTTTTCTCTTTTTTAAAAATATGATCTTTATTTTTAAAAGTTCGAATCTTTTTCTACTAAAAGATTAAATCTTTTTCTATTTCATTTCAAACCTTTAAAATAAACTCAGTTTTTATTTCTTTTTAAAAATCAGTCTTTCTTTTAAATTTCTTTTCAAAACAGTTTTTTTTTTCTTTTCAAAACAGTTTTTGTTTTCTTTTCCAAACAGTTTTTGTTTTCTCAAAATGCAGTTTTTTTTTTAAATCCTTTTAAAAATGCAGTTTTTTACTTTCTTTTATAAAATTTCTGTTTTTAAATCCTAAAACAAAAATCAGTTTTCACCTTTTTTTTCTTTCTGTTTTTATATCCTAAGAAAACAGTTTTAAAACCTTTAAAAACAAAACAGTTTTTAAATTCGAACAAATCAGTTTATATATTTTATAAAAATGTAGTTTTTGTTTCCCCCTCAAAAATGCAGTTTTTATAAATAAAAAAATACAGTTTTAATTTTAAATCGTTTTATAAATCAGAAATCATAAAACAAAAATAAATATAAATATAAAGTAAATGCTTACCGTGGTATGCGAAGGGGAGGAGGGAAGTCGAGGGCGGCTCAGAGAGGCGTCGCGACGAGGTGTCTCGAGGGGTTGTTCGATGGTTCGTTCGGTGGGAGGAGAAGGAGTCGAGGGCGGCTCAGGCGAAGGGTTCGGCGGTCAGGCGGTGGGGCTTCGGCGAAGGTTCGTCGGCGGGTTCCAGCGTCAGGGGGGGCGGCGCGTTTTTAGAATTAGGTTTTCCTTTTTTTTTTTTTTTCTAACTGATAAATGATCGGGGGGGGGGGCAAGGCAGAAGAAAAAGGGGAGAAGTTTATTTTTTTATTATTTTATTTTATTATTTAAATTATTTAAATTTGCACTAGGGTTGACTTTCATATCCGTCCTCGAAACGAGGTCCACCGCCTGTCGCCCATAGCGTTTTACCCCCATTCCGAACACAACGGGACATGTATCGTAAGCCGGTTTGATCGTTACAATCAGTTTCCGTTGAATTTACCTTTAAATCCTTATATTGAATTTTAAACGTACATTTCAAATTACCGGGGTCACATACTAACTAGAAAAATTCCAGAAAAATATTTTCTAGTTTCGTATTGACGATACGGTCCTAACAAAACTAGTTTCGTCGAATTCTGAGACCGTTTGAAAAATGGCCAATTTCCAGTCGATTAAATTCAACAGAAACTGGTCAAACGCGTTTTCTTTTGCCACGCTCACATATTGATTCGAAAAATTATGAAATTTGAAACCTAGCAATAGTTTGACATCCCGGACCCGACAAAAGTGGTTTCGTCGAATTCCGAGGCCATTTGCAAAATATCAATTTTCAAACTGACTTACTATTCTTAACTCACTAATTTATTGAAATATTCTATTTCAATGCTTCAAATTGCTTTGAAATAATCAATTTAAAAATTTTAAATTGGCTCGTATTTTCCGGGTTATTACATCAAATTTCCAAAATACCGCGCTATTTCCAACTCCTTTTAAAAATAAATATATTCGTTCTAACTTCAATTTAAATAAATTTTTCGTCATTATTATTTAAAATAAATTATTTTAAATTTTCAAAATCCATTAAAATTGTTAAAATAAAAATTTTAAATCGGTTCCAAAATTCCGGGTTGTTACAATCTCCCTCACTTAAAATCTTTTCGTTCTCGAAAAAGAATGGAGCTGAAAGTTGTTTAATTAACTGTAAGAGCCTGAACTTGCCCGTGAAGGAAAGAACAGATTGATTTGAGAATAAGACGAATGAGAACACAAACAGAAGAACATTTCATTGTTTATTACAACAATTCCATCCGAATACAGGAATATACAGAGTATGAATAAATATTATACATTAGAAAAATATCACAGACTTAAATTACATTAAATAGCAGCGGAAAATAATACAAAACACAACTGAAAGAGATAAACGGATACAGAGCTTTCCGAATATCATTCCAGTTGTAAACCAGGATCCTGTGAATATAAATCTGCAAAACCAAAACTAATAGCTGCTCGTGGAAAATAGGGGCACCCAGAGTTTAGGTTAAAACAATAAACTCCAGGTCAGTCATGTGACTGGTGTGAGAACTAAAACAGTTATTAATCTTTATTTTTAAAGTTAGGTAAATCAAGGGACCAAGCCTATAACATGGAACGGGTTTCCTCCCATGAATACCAGTGCATAAAACAAACAGCGCAATGCTAGATAAAGAATAATGAAGCTATTATAAGACCCAGGTCCCATCACACAATGCAACGCAAGCTGGAGAATAGGGTTTTACCATATAATAGCCAAAGAATGCTTAATATGCTAAATTTCATCTTTTATTATTACTATAATTGAAGAAAACAACTTCAAATATAAATGTATCAGTCATAGACGACATGGGTACCATATATCATTTCGCCATACTAGTTCTACAATAAAAACCGCCTGATGTCGTATTGGAAGTTGGATTTCCAACTGTGAACCAAGGCAAGGTATCGTCCTTACCGCTTCTAGACGCTTTATCCCGCCCCTCAGGCAAGCGCGCAGGCAAGCCTTGGATTGTCAGGGCTGGTCCACACGGAGTGGATTAAAATGCCTGAACAATGCCCCGTCCTATGGGGCGTAAACTAGTCAAATCCCGACCAAACTATCGGCCCCGGAACGATCGATATAACCGAGGCGTCTCGCTATCCATCATCCACATAAGTAAAATGCTAGGGCTAGTAAAACGCTGATACCACTCCTAGCTAGAAAGAAACGCATGTCCACCCAGATGTCCTCTCCCGTTTCTGGTTCACACCGGGGTGTGAGGCTCACGAATTAATGCCACACAAAGCTACGCTATATTAAAGCCGTGCTTTGAGTATCAACCTCAAAACTCTTCTTTTCAACAGAAGCCTTTATCATTTGCATCTCAGCATGCCACACAGGCAATTCATGCTATGCAACCGATGTCTATCAATCACACAGAATGAAATGCAATGTCAGGCACACATCCATTTACAAGTTCTTTATGAGTCTAAATGAAACCGGAGGCACCTTATTCCTCCCCCATATGTCCAATACAGGGGAGAGGTCCTCGCATATCTGGTCGATCTCCAAGTACGTCTGGACGATCACCACTTATTACCTTGTCTTGGGTGTACAACCCAATCAAGACATCAGTAATCATCCAAACGATGTGAAGACCTCCGATCTTCAACCACCGTCTTTGTCCTCGACATCATCGAATCAGTTATTCAGAATGGGATAAACCCGGTCTTTCTGAATAGCTCGCGTACATAATAAACAAGTGCTATAAAAACACAACATATGTCTCATTCCACTCTAGAATATTCTTTTACTTTGGGAAAAGTTCCCATTAATTTTATCATAGATAAATTCTTTAAATTTATTCTTTAATCTTCCTTTGGATATCATTTCAATCTAATTAAAGATGCATTAAAACTCCACCTGGTTTTAATCTTCCCAAAAATCAATATTAACGATTGTTTAACTTGGGAAATCATATCCTGTCTTTAACTGGGTTAAAGAACCAATGTCATTTAAAACACAGTTCATGATAAACCCAAAATTACATTCCATTCCATCAGCCTTTAACCGTAAATTAGCAAGTGAACAGTTCCCTAAGTATTATGCCCGAAGGCCGAAACTAACATCCGATCAATACCCAGGAAACCATTCAACTTAACTAATCTCCAGTTAGTTTCTAATTTTCTTAACTCCATTGGGTCTAAGAACAGTATTATTAAAGATACCATTCACGACAACCCAAAATCTTATTCCTATCTTTAACTGGGTTAAAGAACCAATGTCATTTAAAACACGGTTCTTGATAAACCCAAAATCACATTCCATTCCATCAGCCTTTAACCGTAAATTAGCAAGTGAACAATTCCCTAAGTATTAACACCGAAGGCCAAAACCAACATCAGATCAATACCCAGGAAACCATTCACCTTAACTAATCTCCAGTTAGTTTCTGATTTTCTTAACTCCATTGGTCTAAGAACAGTATTATTAAAGATACCATTCATGACAACCCAAAATCTTATTCCATTGTTAATTGAGTTAAAGAACAAGTGTTATTTAAAACACCCTTCACGATAAACCCAAAGACAAATTTCAATTTAATTCCAATTAAATATTAATTAATTGGTATACTTCATCAAATCTAAATAAAAAGATTTAATCTTTTCTCAACTAGGTTCAAGAACAGTGTTAATGAAGACACCATTCACGACAAATCCAAAATCACATTTGAAATTAAATACAAGGCTCTGAATAGAAAATATATCGGCTTATATTCAATATCAAATTCTGGAATCAACAAATACTGTATTGGAATAACGATATATATGTATCTTCAAATTCCTCCACAATATTCGTATACTCACGGAATCCAATATCGAAATATTCCAAAGATAATTTCGATTCAAATCCATTCCAATTCATATATTGGAATTTTCTGGTTACTTTTAAAACCATTTCAAATCCAATTTATTTATTTAAAAATATTGGATTTTATAATTCTAGTTCATAACTAGTTCATTTCGATGAAAATATATTTTTATCTTTTCAAATATGGTATTTTTCATCCCAATTCTTTCTAAATCATTTCTTATGATTTTACGCTACTTATTGATATTTTTGATAATTTTATCAAGGCTTGTACAGTCGATTTCCATAAACGGTCGTCGAACTGCACTTATAGCGACCTTTTCCAAGTTTGATTTGGACATGATTAAAATCCAACCTTTAGATTTCTAATTTCTTGTATTCGTTAGAAAGCTCTTTTTGATACGAACCCAATGGTTCCGGTTTTTGGAGAATCCAACGGTCGAATCTCCCGTAATGTCCATTCGAAGTCAATGGTCGAAATTCGCGAACTGCCATAGTGCGACACGTTCTATTCGTGCCATTATATTATATATATAATATATATTTCATCGATTTTCATTTAAAACATATTTTATAAATCATTTTAAATTCGTTTTCAAAATGATTTCAACTTCATATTCAATTTCAAATCAAAATTGAATATCTCATATCATCGACATATAAATGATAATATTTTCAAAACATTATATTTCGAAGTCAATTCCTTATCAATATTCATTATAAAAATGAACAAAATCGATATAAACATCGTTCTCGTCTAAATGGCGTTAATCTAATCAACATGGCTTTATATATTTAAATGTATCCGTGTCCATCCCAAATCGGACATCAAAATCAGATTTTGATATTTTACTGAATATTATTTTAAAATATTCATTATTTTGAAATATTCATTATTTTAAAATATTCGCTATTTTAAAATATTTATTCTTTTTGAACTGGAATAAGACACAGTCAATTACCATATAATGTGATTTATATAGATTTCATACACGCACATATACAACAACGGTCAAACGTATTCAACCATCATCTAGAGTGCATTATACACTCCATAAGCATCAAATATAAATATTCAACGCTCACACAGCTTGTCAACCAATCGATTGACATACAACTAACTATTGGGATTAGTGTATGTCTAATATCATCCCTATACCCGTGTAGGGTTTCAAACAATCAAACACAGGTTTTATTTGTGTAGTTGGGCGATGTGTAAAATTTATCGTCCCAATCAATATCAGTAAAATTAGTGTACATAAACAAATCGTCCGATTTGTTTATAAATATTCATTTTTTTCATCTGCACGTTAAAAATTATATTTTTGACTATAAAATATTTTATTTCGACACTAGAATATTTTATTTATTCCATTCCACATCACACAATCAAATTTCACAACACAATCAAACAAATAAGCAAGTCATCCATGGTCTGTGGACGATGGGTGTCGGGTGCTGCTAAGCACCGTCTACATCCTAGTATATATTTTAACCAGAAAATTAAATAAAATTAAAGTGAGAAGTTCTCACCTTTGGGTTCCACTCCTTCATTCTCTATTTCTGAACGGTTCAGATTTTCTTAAAATTCCAATGCGATCTTTTCTCGCTGTTCATAGTAAAAATCGCATTTTTATTATGATGTTTATTTTTAAAAATCACATTTTTACAATGGCACTTCCTATATCGAAATCGTATATTTTTACATTGCTTCTTTCTATATAAAAATTATATTTTAACAGTGCTTTATATATAATTAAAATTATATTTTTACATCGCCTTTCAAACAATGAAAATCATATTTTTATTATCTCTATAATATAAAAATCATATTTTTATTATCTCTATATTATAAAAATCATATTTTTATCATCTGTATAATATAAAAATCATATTTTTATTATCTCTATATTGTTAAAATCATATTTTTATTGTCTCTATATTATAAAAATCATATTTTTATTATGCTAATTATACATATAAGCTAAAAACCGAATTTAAACAATGTAATAACATTAAAAACTGAATTTAAAATAAAATAAAAAAGGAAAAGCTCACTGTTTTTCATCTTCAGAGGGAAGGAAGGCTGACGGGGCAAGCAGGGGGTCAGAGATGGTCAGAGGTGGAGATGCACTCGCCTGCGGAGGCCTAGGGTTCGGGTACAGCGGCTTTGGGACCGAATTTGGGGAGGGGGGTTTGGATCGGAGAAGGAAAAGAGGAAGGAGGAGATGGGGGAGGTTGGGGGGCCCGCATTCGCTCCAGCAGTGGCACGATGGGGGGCGCGATGAGGTCTCCGTGGGTTTTGTTTTTTTTCCTTTATTCGATTGTCGGGTTGAACGAAATGGGGGGGAGGGGTTGACTGAGTAAGAAGAGAGAGGGTGTGAGGGAGTGTTTTATTTAATTAATTTATTTTATTACCCAAAAAGCAACTTTTTAATTCAGCCTCTAAACGATACCCACCGACTGCCACCCCTAGCTAATTACCTCCATTCCGAACACATTGGGATATGTTTTATAAGCCAATTCGCTTGTTACGATCAGTTTCCATCAAAATCAATATATAAATCTATTTATTGAATTTGAACGTACATATTAATTTACGGGGGCTACATACTGACTCCAAAAATTATTTCTAGCTTTGTATTGACGATACAGTCCTAACAAAACTAATTTCGTCAAATTTGGAGGCTGTTTGAAAAATGACCATTTTCTAGTCGATTAAATTTGACTGAAATTGACAAAACACATTTTCTTCTGCCATGCTCACACATTGATCCCAAAAATTATGAAAATTGGAATCAAGCAATAATTCGACATCCCGGATCCAACAAAAGTGGTTTCGTCGAAAACAGAGGTTTTTAGCAAAATGGCTATTTTTAAGGGCTATATTTCCATAGCGACTATTCTGAATTTTCAAGTGGGCATAACTTTTTATTCCCGCTATGAAATTTCAATTTTTCGGATTCGTTGGAAAGATATTTCCAAATAGATTCTAATATTTTTGGTTTCGCTAAAATTCTGTTTATATTGAATCCTATACAATCATTTGAAATTTGAAATTGAATTTTCAAACTACCGCGCCATTTTCAATTCCTTTTATAATTAAAATAAATATTTATAATCTAACATCAATTCAAATAAATATATACGTTCTAATTCTATTTAAAATAAATTTCTCATCGTTATTATTTAAATTAAATCATTTTAAATATTAAAATCATCAAAATATAATTTTAAATTGGTTCAGATTTCCTGGTTTGTTGCAATCTGCCCCACTTAAAATATTTTCTTCCCGAAAAGGAATGGAGCTAAAAGTTGTTTAACTAATCAACTCAACTTTCAGTTTGATGTTCATTCTTCAACTTTTCAGTTTCTAAGAATTTTCCAATTTTCAAAAAATTGGATAGCACCCTAAATTTCGTAAAATTTCGCCATAACCTCCTTTATACAGGAGCACAGGGAAAATCCCCAAACTGCCACACAGGCCTCTCCAATCAAAAAAAAGAAAAAGAAACAGCCAAGCGGCTAGCCAATCGGCTCATAAAATCATCAAAAACCCCAAGAAATACAAAAAACATGTACTTATTTGTCGGGCAAACAATTTTATTCCTCTGCTTAGCTTCCCTGCTATGACCTGTTCAATGTATATACATGTATATGCATACAATTTCTATCAATTTTCAATTCAGTTCAATATTTGATACAATTTGGTTATATGTACCGTTCATGTACATATTAGTTTCAACAATCTCATTAGTTAAACTAATAATCAAACAACACAACCATCAATCAATTAGTGGATTATCGTTTTCAAACATATAACTTCAATACATAGTCAAAAATCATGTTTTTGATGCCAAGTCACAACAATATATTCTAACTATATTTTGGTTCTCATACCACTCAATAGGAAATACATAGATATCCCACTTTCGAAACTCAAACATAAATTCTGATGATGTTTCGAACCACCATCAGAACATCTACGGGCGACCATAGTGTGATTCTATATCTATCCAGTATATTAGAACTTCAAATACACGCGGATCAGACGTATATGCAAAATCTTTATATACTTGATTGTCACAAATAAATATAAAAATAATATTCAAATATGAATAATTGATTTAAATTTTCAAAACAAAAATTGTTTTTATCTTTATTTTAAGACAACTCTCTTCCGACTCATTCTAGGATACTACTGATCCCATCTCTAACGAGTCATTCTCATTGGATATTACTAATCCAATCTCTGAAGAATTCTTTAGTTTAGTTCTAATGTGTCTTGTTCTCCGAGCTCTGTAAACCAAAGCTATGATACCAAATGTAAGAGCCCGAACTTCCCCACGAAGGAAAGAACGGATTGACTTAAGAACAAGACGAATCAGAACACAAACAGAAGAATATTCATTGCTTATTACAACAATTCCATCAGAATACAAGAATATACAGAGTATGAATAAATATTATACATCAGAAAAATATCAGAGATTTAAAATACATTACATAGCAGCGGAAAATAATACAAAACACAATTGAAAGAGATAAACGGATACAGAGCTTTCTGAATATCATTCCAGTTGTAAACTAGGATCATGTGAATATAAATCTGCAAAACCAAACTACAATCTGCCCATGGAAAATAGGGACACCCAGAGTTTAGGTTAAAGCAATAAACTCCAGGTCAGTCATGTTACTGGTGTGAGAACTAAAACAGTTATTAATCTTTATTTTTAAAGTTAGGTAAATCAAGGGACAACGTCGTACAACACGAAATGGGTTTCCTCCCAAGAATACCAGTGCATAAAACAAACATCACAATGCTAAATAAAGAACAATAAAGCTATTATAAGACCAAGGTCCCATCACACAATGCAACGCAAACCGGAGGATAGGGTTTTACCTTATAATAGCCAAAGAATGCTTGACACGCTAAATTTCATCTTTTATTATTACAATAAGTGAAGAAAACAACTTCAAATATAAATGTATCAATCATAGATGGCATGGGTACCATATATTATGTCGCTATACTAGTTCTACAATTAAAACTGCATGATGTCATATTGGAAGTTGGATTTCCATATGTGAAACAAGGCAAGGGATCGTCCTTACTGCTTCGAGATGCTCTAGCCCGCCTCTCAGGAAAGCGCATAGACAAGCCATGGATCGTCAGGGCCGGTCCACACAGAGTGGATTAAAATGCCTGAACAATGCGTTTCCCCGCCCTATGGGGCGTAAAATGGTCATATCCCGACCAAACTATCGGCTCTGGAATGACCAATATAACTGAGGAGCCTCGCTATCCATCATCCACATAAGTAAAATGCCAGGGCTATTAAAACGCTGACACCACTCCTAGCTAGAATGAAACGCATGTCCTCCCTGATGTCCTTTCCTTTTTCGGGTTCACACTGGGGTGTGAGGCTCGCGAATTAACACCACACAAAGCTACGCTATATTAAAGCTGTGCTTTGATCATTAACCACAAGACTCTTCTTTTCAACAGAAGCCTTGATCATTTGCATCTCAACATGCCACATAGGCAATTCACCCTACGCAACCGACATCTATCAATCGCACAGAATGAAATATAATGTCAGACACACATACTTTACAAGTTCGTTCTGTGTCTGAACGAAACCAGAGGCACCTTATTCCTCCCACATATGTCCAATACAGAGGAGAGGTCCTCAGATATCCGTCTGATCTCCAAGTACATCTGGACGATCACCACTTATTACCTTGTCCTTGGTATACAGCCTAATCAAGACATCAGTGATCATCCAAACGATGTGAAGAACTGCGGTCTTCAACCACCGTCTTCATCCTCGACACATCGTCGAATCAGTTATTCAGAATGGGATAAACCCGGTCTTTCTGAATAACTCACGTATATAATAAACAAGTGCTATAAAAACACAACATACGCCTCATTCCAATCTAGAATATTCTTTTACTTTGGGAAAGGTTCCCATTAATTTTATCAAAGATAAATTCTTTAAATTTATTCTTTAATCTTCCTTTGGATATCATTTCAATCTAATCAAAGATGCGTTAAAACTCCATTTGATTTTAATCTTTCTAAAAATCAATATTAACGATTGTTTAACTTGGGAAATCATATCCTGTCTTTAACTGGGTTAAAGAACCAATGTCATTTAAAACATGGTTCATAATAAACCCAAAATCACATTCCATTCCATCAGCCTTTAACCGTAAATTAGCAAGTGAACAATTCCCTAAGTATTAACCTCGAAGGCCGAAACCAACATCAGATCAATACCCAGGAAACCATTCAACTTAACTAATCTCCAGTTAGTTTCTGATTTTCTTAACTCCATTGGGTCTAAGAACAGTATTATTAAAGATACCATTCACGACAACCCAAAATCTTATTCCTGTCTTTAACTGGGTTGAAGAACCAATTCCCTTTAAAATACGGTTCACGATAAACCCAAAATCACATTCCATTCCATCAGCCTTTAACTGTAAATTAGCAAGTGAACAATTCCCTAAGTATTAACCCCGAAGTCCGAAACCAACATCAGATCAATACCCAGGAAACCATTCAGCTTAACTAATCTCTAGTTAGTTTCTGATTTTCTTAACTCCATTAGTCTAAGAATAGTATCATTAAAGATACCATTCACGACAACCCAAAATCTTATTCCATCGTTAATTGGGTTAAAGAACAAGTGTTATTTAAAACACCCTTCACGATAAACCCAAAGACTAATTTCAATTCAATTCCAATTAAATATTAACTAATTGGTATACTTCATTAAATCTAAATAAAAAGATTTAATCTTTTCTCAACTAGGTTCAAGAATAGTGTTAATGAAGACAACATTCACGACAAACCCAAAATCACTTTTGATATTAAATACAAGGCTCTGAATAGAAAATATATCAGCTTATATTCAATATCAAATTCTGGAATCAACAAATACCGTACTGGAATAACGATATATATATCTTCCATATTCCTCCACAATATCCGTATACTCACAGAATCCAATATCGAAATATTCCGAAGATAATTTCTATTCAAATCCATTCCAATTCATATCACTACAAGAAAAAACACTTTTCGCAACAGGCAATATCTGTTGCAGATGACCTATTGCAACAGGCCCAGGCCCGTCTGTATAGCCGAAGTTGCAAAAAAATTGGTCCGTTTTCGCAACATATTCTGCCTGTTGCAATAAGATGTTGCAGTACACTTTTTTGCAACTGGCCTTTGTTGTTGCAACATGTCATTTTGCAACGACAAACGCCAGTTGTAAATTTGTAACAGGTAGTAATATTACAACCATTATTTCCTGTTGCAATTGACTCTACTGCAACTAACAGTTGCAGATGCTACATACAATTCACCCTACATTCAATAATTTACTGTAGTAACGATAAGATATATTACGAAAAGATAAACACACATTCCAAAAGGCATTGACAAAACAATATATTCACATATAATATAAACACGGCCCATACATAATATTAGTTCAAGATACATTCAAAGTTTAGCATAGTAACAAATGTGATCCATACATAACATAAACGCATACCGTACCAACAATTCCAAAATGTAGTTCAACATAATGCCTAAAAGCTAAAAAGCACATACTACTCCAGTGAAACGAAGTATTTGTGCCAAGTCACGGTTGTTCCGACGGCCTCTTGAATGGTGTACATCTCCGAATTTGGCCTTAGTAGAAAAGCTTCAGGATCCACAACTACATTAACCCATACCTATTAAAACATTACACATTAAACTTATAATTTTAACACGCAAACAGTGAAAGCATGAATCAACATACAAATAGATGAATTTACACAAACCAATCACGAGTCATGCACTTGGCTATTCAGGTAAAGAAAATAGTATAACTAAAAGAAATACATTCCAGCTATGCCAGTTTAATAAGGTATAAATTCTAAAAGTACTTTACAAAATTGTTAAGAGTATTAGAAGCTAATGAATCTCAAGTCAATGTTATGTGCTGTAGCAATAAAAATTTACCTTTAAGTGTTAACAGTAGTAAAAATGATTATCATATAATAGACTGTCGAACATAGTTTACATAAGCTAATATAATGAGTCACATCCATTTACAATTATAACAGCCCCTTTCTTTCTCCAAAAATTGGAAGCGTGTTCACTGCTTTTGTTGTGAACCACATGTAGGCTACTTTTTCTGTTACTCTCCTTGTTCACTGTCATTCCAAAATTAGATGTGACTGTATAAAAATAATTCAAATTAGAAACAAAGTAAGGAAAAAAAAAGTAGTGAATTTTGAAGAATATTCATTGGCTATCAATTTAAATCAACATTGATCTGACTGTGAAAAACGAGTAGGATGGACTTAAATGATTATCACAGTAGCAACACTCCTTGGCCGAACTAAGACCAAAACAGCAATCTATGTCCCAATGTTTCTTCTTAATTTTGAATTAACCTTCTCCCCTTCAGAATAACGGCAAACTAACTATCTTCTTTAATTCTTTTGCTCTTGCGGTTTCAACCCACAATGTTACCTTGCCATTCAATTATTTTAACTTTTTACCCTCCATGGCATCAGTCGATTCAAAATCAATTATAGCATTATCTCATCTTTTCCATGTACATTATAAAGCCATTCTATTTTCAAAACATCCCAAAGCAGGTTGCATTTTTGTCCTATTTTCAGTTTCCTTTACTCATTTTCATCAACTAAGATTGCTAACTTTTAATGGATTCTTAGAATTTCAAAGAATGCATCAGAAGAATCAAATGCAGCTGTCAAAAGTCTCAAAAAATTAGTGATTTTCAGTAAGTGTTTATCTCCTTTTACTTTGTGTACATGTTGATTTATTTTACAGATTCATTTTTTTCTGCTAAAGCCTATTGTTTTCCAATTGATTATTGCCTATTGTTTCTTGATGCATTCCATTGTTTTAGACTAATGCAGAAAAATCCTTTGTTGATGTTAATCCTTTTTGACGGAAGTTAAAAATTTCTATTTCCTTTACATTTTATTGTAAATACTTAGGATTATAATATGTCAGCTTTTTTTTGTACATTATTGCTTTGGACCTTTCTTTTTTTATGCATATGTGTTTTTCTTACGTATCGTCCTATTAAAGAATGTGCTGTAACAAGTATTCTTCTGTTATGCTTATAGATCTGGGAAGGAGAATTAATTGGAGACAGAAAGAGATTTTCATTAACTTTTTTCTATATCATTTCATTCCATTCAGGTACATATATAGACTTTCTTGTAACAACCTTCATTACGTGGCTAGGCCTAGGCTATTTCTAGATCTACTTTTTGTAACCAACTTGCATATTTAAAGTAGAAAGGAAATTTCCTAAATACAAAAGAAAGATTAATTCAGCACGTATACATGTGCTCATTGTAACCGCTGTAATATGCGTATCAAGTATTCTTCTAAGGAATGTGCTGTAACAAGTATTATTCTAAGGAAAAAATGACTGTCGCGGGAATGAACATTTAACTATGCTCAAATGCACGGCGCTTAGCACTTTATATTACCAACAAAGATCCATCAGAATAACTAAAACTTTTAAAGACAAAAACTTCTAACAAGCATTCAATTTATGTACAATAAATTAATAAGTGTAGCATTATAGAAACACACACATTGATTACTTCATTTAAATCATAACTGAATCGTTCATGATTTATCATGGTTTCTCCTCTGATTCACAATGCACTATAGAAGATTAGAGTCCACTGATAAAATAGTGAAATGAAAATTGACATGCCTAGTTTAGGCATTATGACACATGGTTTAACTTAAATTAATTCAGTGAGATTAGGATCAGTAAATACTCAGCAGACTAACATATAATATCTATAATGACAATATGATATCATAAATCAGTAAATTAACTCACATAATTTAGTAATTTAGGAAAATCAAAATCAATCAGGGCAGGAACCGCGGGGTTTGCATTTGGTGATTGATGACAATGACTACAAGTAGTTTCCCCTCGATAAGATGAGGCGGCTTGCGATTGATGGTAACTACGAGACGATGACACTCGATTGAGTATAGTTAACAGGACCCGGTTGCCGACTGGCATTGAGAAGCAGGCTAGCGGCTGAAATCAAATCGCCAATTGGAATTACAAAACAACTGCGGGTTGTATCTTCGACGATGGAAGCAGCAGCGAAATCGAAGGTATCTTGTTCTTCGACGGGAATGTAGGAGAGAAAACAGAGGTAGTTTGTTCTTGAACCATGAAATCAGTAGTGGCGGCTATCGATCAACATGTTTAGAATTAGGGATTAGGGTTTGAGAGTGAGATTAATTTTTCAGATCTGGAAAAAATATAAAATGGAACGGTGGAGCCAAAAGTACACAGCCTGGGGCAAACGTTTAAAGGAACAGAGGAGTCAAAGTTTACGGAATATTTTTAGAATGTATTACATTTTAAATTAGACTATCAGGTAAATCATTTTAATTTTTTGAAGCTTACAAATTTTGGTTAGTGTGAAGCACGTCCACTGTAACTTATATTTTTATGTTTGCTTAACGTTATCAAAAAAATCTATTTAAAGATATATAAATTAAGCAATTATTTAGGTCGATAAGTGAGGAGATTTTAACAGAGGCAAACGTTCCAAATATTAACACAAATTTTAATTTTCTATTTATAATTCTAAATTTGAATAATGTATCAAACGTTGATTTATAATTGTTTATTTTTGAATCTTTTCGAAGTATTTTAAAATCTTAATTATGAATTTTTGAATATTAGTAAATTTATCTTGGAATTTAAAAAAAAAATTGGAACATTAAATGTTTTTTTGAGAGAAACGGATGCGCAGTGTGCTACTACACAATCGATTTGGAATAGATGTTAAAGATAACAAGTATTTATATGATTAAATAATTAAAAAGAAATTATAAATATCACTTATGAATTATTAAAAATTACATATATTGATCAAAATTATTAAAAATAAATTATCCAATACATAGTAAATATTAATTATTGATTCTTTAGTATTTAATAGAAATTATCAATTATTAATTACTAAATAATGAATGCTAATTATTACAATTAATAATTTTTTATTTTTTATTTATTTATTATAAATTAATAGTTATTATTTATAGTTGTAAAATGTTAAATATTTTTAAATATAATCATTAATTATTAATGAATAATTATATTATTCATGATTAGTAATTAGTAATATCATTCTGTTACATCATCCTGTTACAACGGGGAGTTTTTTCCCATTGTAAAAAAGCGTTATATTAGGCATCTAATACAACGAGCCTGAATTGACCATTGTAATAGCTCCGTATTACAACAGGCATTCATTGCTCGTTGTAAAAATGACGTTGTAATAGGGTATTTGTGTTGTAGTGTATATCTTTAGACTTGTTAAAGTTTGAAATTTTACTGATTTTATATAAATACAAACGAGATGCATAATTGTTGGATATTTTAAACTATCCTATTTTTATTATATTTTTTCTAATTTTGACTAAACAATGACATTATTTATTTATTATTTTATATTAGTTTAGATATTGAATTTAATATAAGTATTAATATATAACTTTATATCAAATTATATATAATAAATTAATATAGGCATATAAATACATAAACAAACTAAATACAATAATATCATCAATTATTAATTAAATAATAATAATATTAAATGCTAAATGCTTATTATATAATTTTTATTAATTATTGTTTAATAGTATTAATTAAGTGCATATTAATTAAGTAGACATTAGTTTTTAATTATTTGTTAACTGTTAATTGTTATTTAATTATAGAATTGTTATTAACTATAAACATCACATTATAATAATTAAATTTTATTATCAATTAATAATCATATTAAATTGTAATCTTATTTATTTGCAAAAGATATTTTTTGCAGCGAGTTTGCAAGCGTTGATGCAAATAATATGTTTGTTGCAACTGTTATGAAAGTGTAGTTGCTAAAAATATGTTTTTCGCAACAGAAAGAACATGCCTGTTGTTAATTATTTAGTTATTAATTCTAAATATTGAGATGCAGTATAGCCATATTCTCACTTAGTTATTGATTATCAATTATCGTTTATTTATTATGAATTTATTAATTATTTAAATATTTATTCTATATTTAATATTTATTCTTTATTTAATATTTAAACATGTTCATATTTCAAATTAATTATTATTTATTGCTCGTGTTAGTTTTTTATTACTAATAAATTATTTATTGCTCGTGTTAGTTTTTTATTACTAATTTATTATTAGTAATAATAATTTATTTTATTTTTTTAAATGTTGATTGTTATTAATTATTAATTATTAATTATTAAAATTATTATTTAATTATTCGTCATAAATATCAATTTTTATAATACTTAAATTTTCTTATTAATTAATGATTATTAAATATTAATCTTAATTAGTATATAATTACTAGTAGTTAATCATTTAATAGTAGCTATTTGAAATTAATTATTAAAAGTTAATCATTAATGATACTTATTTTTAATAGTATGTTTTTCGCAACTGGCTTTACAAGGTGTAAAAAAATACATTTATTGCAAGTGGCGAAAACAGCTGCTAAAGATATTTATTCGCAACAGGCTTGGAACCGTAGTTGCTAAAACTATGTTTTTGCAACAGAAAGGGATGGGCAGTTGCTAAAAATATGTTTTTCGCAACAGGAAAAAGAGGCCTGTTGCCACTACTACAAAAGTGGGCATATTCGACACTATTTTTATGTGGCCGTAAATCAAAAAAGCGTTGCCGTAAGCCATTTTTTCAAATAGGCAACACCAGGGGGGTGTGGCATCCGCGGCCATTGCATTAGCCACCTAAGGCAACACTTTTGCCCATCTACGGCCACAGAAAGAAGTGTTGCATTATAGCCGTAATGCAACACTATTTGCACGTAATGCAACACTATTCAGCGTTGCCTTAAGCATTAGTTAGGGCCCGGCTTCCAGTGCCGCCACGTCAGCTTTCCACGTCAGCTGTCTACGTGTCACACGACACGTCATCTCTCCATGTCAACACTCCACGTGTCACATGCCACACCAGCTATCCACGTCAGCTGTGGGGTCCACGTGCGACGGGTAAGCAATTATATTTAATGTAATGCAACACCACTACAATATGTAATGCAACACCATTACAATGAAATGCAATATCAATAAAAGCTAACGCAACAGTAGAAGAAGGAAAATGCAACACTAATTTGATAGAAATACAATGCTTTAATTAAATATTTTGCAATACAGGTTTTGTACAAGAAACTCATCCAAAGCAATTGTTTTAATTATCCAAATATCAAAACTCAAAAATCAGCTACACCGTTTTGTTCATTGTATGCAGTAAGCTCGAACCACTTCAAAAATAGGTGCACGGCATAAGGGACATTATCCTGATCCATTCCTGGCCAATTCTTTAGTGAATTCTGAACATGTACACATGTGTCCACACCTGCAAAATGTATTACTCATTTATATATATGAATCATATATATGCAGCAATCCGATTGCAATAGGAAATATATATGTATGTTAGTATGTACCTATATATGAATCATATATATGCAGCAATCCGATCTGCAAAATGTATCCCTCTGCCTTCCAGAATTAAATATGCACCTGATCAAATGATAACAAGTTATTTGATAAGTGGTGGCATCGAATGGCCATTGGCCTTCTTAGTAAAATGTTATGAACACAATTATTACAATTGACTTACTGACCATTGGCGATTGGTCACTCATGCCAGCCAACAAATAAGCAATTTCATATGGCCATTCGTCTTCTGAGCAAAAAGTTTTCAGTTCCCATATTACTGCCACGTACAGTGTGTCACTTCATATCCTGTTAAGCTTCAGAAGCATATCGTCATCTACATCTTCAACTCCTAAACAAAACTCCATCGTCAAAAGTTAAAAAAAAACAATGGAGGACTCTTCACTATGCATCACTGCCACTGTTCTTTCAGGACATTGGACTTACGAATTTGTGCATCTCACGCTTAGGCATACGCTGAAGCTTAATGAGGAGTGGACTATACGGGTTATACCCAAAAACTCTTTTCTAATAACATGCCCATCTTACAGTACGCGTGATCATGCGCTAATATTGAAACTTTTTACAAAAATTGGAGGTGCTTTTTATGTGCAACAATGGTCTGCTGAAGAATTTGAGCCTGAACCAGCGTTCGAGGCAGAATCATGGGCCAGAGTTGTTGGCTTTCCCGAGTTCCTGAAGACAAATGTTCCTGCAATAAAAGAATTAATGACGCCAATGGGAAATGTGTGTGAAATTGATGACTGTCATTGGTCTCGAATTGACCATAGATCATTATACCTGAAAATGGAATTTTATGAAGGCATTGGCTTGGAGAATGTTTTTGCTGCTCGATTCGACAACAAGAAATACATCATTAGGGTTGAGCGCACCACACATACTCATCCTTTGACGAGGCCTGAAATTCTGTTTGTGAGCAATAGGGAGGAACCGGTGGTACCATTTTTTTATGATCATAGGTAAATTTTACTTCCATCCACAGTTTCTTATAGTGAGACACAACCACACATGCACACACTCACATACATACATACAAGGTTATAATGCCCCACTCAAGATTCTGAAATAATAATACAAACTGGTGCTCTGTTAGTTGTACATAGATGTGGTTGTGTGGCTTGAATTTGAGACACTGTTATTGTATGGCTTGAATTTCCTTCAGATGTGGTTACATGTCAAATTGTTTGATAATTAATGTGTGTTACATGTCAAATTGTTTGATAATTAAGGCATATAAACTCGTAGGTGGATCACATTATTTGAGAATTGAATCATATAATATATTAGGTGGATCACAAAATGTTTACAGAAATAGAAGTTTGATCATATAATATATTAGGTGGATCACAAAATGTTTACAGAAATAGAATTAACATACCTATTGAAGTTTGATCGTCCAAAGATCACTTTGCCCTCCACAACAAGAAATTCTGGTTTGGTCGCTGACTATGCTCTATCCTTAACAGCCACTCTGACATAGACAATGACTCTGACATGGACAATGACTCTAACATGGATGCTGGTGCTGATGCTGGTGTGGATGCTGGTGATGATGCTGGTGATGACTGGTGATGTTTGTGGATGTTGGTTTTATTCTGCTGGTAATGATTTTTGGCTTGAAATTTTGTGAATATTTGTGAAACTTTGTGTGGTTGTGGAAGTTTGTGATGACTGGTGATGACTGATGATGGATGCTGGTGAATGTTTTTGAATGTTTGTGAATGGTACGTTGTTTTGTTTGTGAATGCTGGTGATTTTTTAAAATATCTGTGTACGTCTCTGGTGTATACTTATGATACTTGTGTGTGTATACTTGTGCGTGCCTTCAGATGGATGCCTTATGATACTTGTGCGTGCATGTATACTTGTGCGCGCGTGTATACTTGTGCGTGTCTACTTGAGCGTGTGTACTTGTGCGTGTATACTTATGATACTTGAGCTTGTATACTTGTGATACTTGTGCGTGTATACTTGTGCGTGTATACTTATGATACTTGAGCGTGTGTACTTTTGCGTGTATACTTATGATACTTGAGCTTGTATACTTGTGATACTTGTGCGTGTATACTTATGATACTTGTGCGTGTATACTTGTGCGTGTATACTTGTGAGTGTATATATGCACTGCGTGTATGATGTGTATTGTAATAAAACGAAAATGCTTGAGTGCCCACTTCAGATTTTGTCAAAATCTGCGGTAAGAGGCTTAAAATTCGGATGTCACCGCAGTGCATACACACCGCAGTGCAAATTAACCTCAAGCATACAAATTAACCGCAGTGTAAGGTATGAACCTCAAGCAGTGCAAATTAACCGCAGTCCGCATTCCTTAACTAGCTCGACCTCTATAATAAACCAATGTCTTTTTCATGCTAGTAGTCCGGTTCTCATGGTTTATTGCTGGGTATAATTTTCGAATAAATCTCAGCATAATCCCAAATCCCAAATCAATAATAAGCGCAACTAATTACTCATAAGCGAATGGGTTTTCCAAAATGTAACAAATGAACTAATTACTAATTACTCATAATCCAATCTATAATAAGCGCAACTAATTCACAGTGCAATACAAACTGAACCTGAGGGAAAAAACTGGCGATGTCAGCGCCCTGAGCAATCAAAACTAGAAAGCGTTTCAAAGCTTCATCCTTTTCGGAATAGAATTTGCTGTCGAGGAGAGGATCGATACTGACGTGAATTTAGGTTTAAATTTTTGTCAATAGTAAAATGGGGGAAAAACGATTAGATGATAGAGAAGAAAACGATTTCATGAAGGGAGAAGATCGCGCCAAAATTTCGTCAAAAGAATGAAATGACATGGCTGTCAATGATTGGATGATGGCTAACATTAAGATCATCAGATCCATAGATGGTTTGAACCGTTGGATTAATCTTTCATCTACGGTTGGGGTTTTTATATGTTGATAACGCGGATAGCTGAGCTGGATTATATATACGTAATGCTACGCTTTTAACTGGAGTTGCACATCAGTACACTAAAATTCCCACCGCAACAGTGCATCCAAGTATAATGCAACAACATATGAATGCTGTTGCAGAAGCTCGAAGAAATCATAGCTTTCGCCAAACTTTTCATGCAACGCACACAAATTAGTGTCGAATATGCCCACTTTTGTAGTAGTGTGCTAAATCTCATCTATTGCAACTGCTATAATAGGTCTGTTGCTAAATCTCATCTATTGCAACTGTCATATGTAGCCTGTTGCAAATAACTAGTTGCAATATGGTAATTTTCTTGTAGTGTATTGGAGTTTTCTGGTTATTTTTAAAACCATTTCAAATCCAATTTATTTATTTAAAAATACTGGATTTCATAATTCTAGTTCATAACTAGTTCATTTCGATGAAAATATATTTTTATCTTTTCAAATATGGTATTTTTCATCCCAATTCTTTTCAATTTATTTCTTATGATTTTACACTAATTATTGATAATTTTAATAATTTTATCAAGGCCTGCATAGTCGATTTCCATAAACGGTCGTCGAACTGCACTTACAACGACCTTTTCCAAATTTGATTTGGACATGATTCCAAATCCAACCATTAGATTTCTAATTTCTTGTGTTCGTTAGAAAGCTCTTTTTGATACGAACCTAAGGGTTCCGGTTTTAGGAGAATCCAACGGTCGAATCTCCCGTAATGTCCATTTGAAGTCAGTGGTCAAAATTCGCGAACTACCGCAGCGCAGCGCGTTCTATTTAGGCCATTATATTATATATATAATATATATTTCGTCGATTTCCATTTAAAATGTACTTTATAAATCATTTTAAATTCATTTTCAAAACGATTTCAACTTCATATTCAATTTCAAATCAAAATTGAATATCCTATATCATCGATATGCAAATGATAATATTTTCAAAACATTATATTTTGAAATCAATTCCTTTTCGATATTCGTTATAAAAATGAATAAAATCGATATAAACATCATCCTCGTCAAAATGGCATTAATCTAATCAACACGGCTTTATATATTTAAATATGTTCGTGTTCATCCCAGATCGGACACCAAAATCAGATTTTGATTTTTTACTGAATATTATTTTAAAATATTCATAATTTTAAAATGTTCTCTATTTTAAAATATTTATTCTTTCTGAAATGGAATCAGACACAGTCAATTACCATATAATATGATTTATATTGGTTTCATACACGCACGTATACAACAACAATCAAACGTATTCAACCATCATCCAAGTGCATTCTACACTCCATAAGCATCAAATATAAATATTCAACGCTCACACAACTTGTCAACCAGTCGATTGACATACAACTAACTATAAGGGTTAGTGTATGTCCAATATCATCCCAGTACCCGTGTAGGGTTTCAAATAATCAAACACAGGTTTTATTTGTGCAGTTGGGCGATGTATAAAATTTATCGTCCCAATCAATATTAGTCAAATCAGTGTACATAAACAAATCATCCGATTTGTATATAAATATTCATTTTGTTCATCTACACGTTAAAAATTATTTTTAACTAAAATATTTTATTTCAACACAAGAATATTTTATTTATTCCATTCCACATCACACAATGAAATTTCATAACACAATCAAACAAACAAACAAGTCATCCATGGTCTGTGGACGACGGGTGTCGGGTGCTGCTAAGCACCGTCTGCATCCCAGTATATATTTTAACTATAAAATTAAATAAAATTAAAGTGAGAAGTTCTCACCTTTGGGTTCCACTCCTTCATTCTTTATTTCTGAATGGTTCCGATTGCCCAAAATTCCAATGCGATCTTTTCTCGCTGTTCATAGTAAAGATCGCATTTTTATTATGATGTTTATTTTTAAAAATCACATTTTTACAATGGCACTTCCTATATAAAAGTCGTATATTTTTACAACGCTTCTTTCTATATAAAAATTATATTTTAACAGCGCTTTACATACAATAAAAATTATATTTTTACATCGCCTTTCAAACAATAAAAATCATATTTTTATTATCTCTATAATATAAAAATCATATTTTTATTATCTCTATAATATAAAAGTCATATTTCTATTATCTCTATATTATAAAAATCATATTTGTATTATCTCTATAATAAAAAAAATCATATTTTTATTATCTCTATATTATAAAAATCATATTTTTATTATCTCTATACTATAAAAATCGTATTTTTATTATGCTAATTATACATATAAGCTAAAAACCGAATTTAAACAATGTAATTACATTAAAAACTGAATTAAAAATAAAATAAAAAAAGGAAAAGCTCACTGTTTTTCATTTTTAGAGAGAATATGGCTCCCTAACTCGTAGATACCCGTGCTGGCCCGACAGTGGGATGTATCACTCCCCAAAGTGGCAACCCGATACCACCAACAATGCACGACTTATACCTACACGATGCAACAACGTCTTACCTACCAGCCCGGGTCCACACACGCACATGAACCCGTTGGACTTGTGTTGCCACCGCTAACCTGTTTTGGCCTCTTACAGTCAATCCTAGTACGCGTGTCTCGTCCTCGACTTGGGTCGAGCCCACAAAGATACTTGTGGGTTACTGGTTGAAACGGGCCCCCATTACTTGACACAAGCTATCCACCTAAGCTTGGTCCCCTCTAGTACATCCCACTTAACCCTCTTCTTATTCATGTTCACTTACATGTTTCAATTTTGGTTAAGTGTTTCTAATCGTATTTCACAAGCCACCCAAGGCACCCACCCAACCCCCATGTCCCACCACATGTTTATCTGGTTAAGTGTTTCTTAATTTATTAACACTGTAACCTTGTAAAGACCTCCCACATTAGACTGGCATTTGTGGCAGCTGGATTTGTCGGGCGGGTCCGGGCAGTCTTACACCACAAACGAGCATAACCTCGTATCTTTACAACTGTTACGCATTTAATTTATGCCTAAGACCTCCCACATTAGACTAGCATTTGTGGCAGCTGGATTTGCCGGGCGGGTCCGGGCAGTCTTACACCACAAAAGAGCCTAACCTTGTGTCTCAGATGATTAATTATACAAAATTAATTATCCCCCAATTTGAATTAATTTCCCTATTCAAATTATCAATCAATTCCAAATTTAACTATGTCCATAATTGACTCAATTATGTCCATCTATTTATGGTATGCAAAATTATACCAATTATCATCATAAATTTATTTTATGCCATTTAAGGCATTTATGCCAATTCTCAATATTAAATCTTTTAATATTATCCCATTTCCCCACGTTGTACGTTCGTTCGTTTAACGTAAAATATACATTAGACTCGAATAGTCTAACTTATGGAATAAAGAGAAAACATCACAACATACATAGAAATAAAACTAGATCTAAACATAAGGGGTGTACTTGCATGTGTGAATGAGGTTCTTCATCTAAAAACTTGCATAGGCCAAAGTCACAAACTTGCATAAAACTACGTATGTCATAGATCTAAATCTAAAGGTGTAAACTTGTTTAGGTAATAGTCACAAATTTGCATAAACCATGTATGTCATAGATCTAATCATAAGGTGTAAACTTGCATGGGCAATAACCACAAACTTACATTACATGATTCATACTCCAAACATATATATATATATATATATATACTTGCATATGTGATTTATGCAACATAAACGATGGTGTAAGCTTACATCTAAACATGTAAACTAGCATATAGAATTTTTGTATACTAGCATATGACTCACACATGTCATAGCCTAACTTTAGATTCAATTTACACATAAAATAGGGGTCATGAAACATGTAAGGTTGTATATAATTTTCACTAACTTGCATATGATTCATATATCAATTAACATCAAAACTTGCATACATACATATGATTTATCATATGGATTAGTTCCAACAACATAACCAAACTAGCATATGAAACATCATTATGAATTGATTATACATAAGCCAATCATAGAATTACAACATAGATGATAACATCATAGAATTTACAATTTAGATAATAACATGCGGTCAATGATCCACAACATAACCATATAATCCACATCATAGCTCAATCCAATTAAATTGTTAATTATCTTATTAAAGAAATCGAACTCACAACTCAAAGAAGGTCTTGAGTTCTTAAATCTGAGTTCTGAAATTGATTTAGCTTTCCTTTGGAGAAGACAATTTGTTGCGGTTTAGATTATAATTGAATTGATTAGCTTTTCTTCCTCTCTAATTGGTGGCGGCTATTCTAGGTTGCAAGGTGATGGCATGGAGGCCATGATTCTAATTTTTATTTGATTTTAGGGTTTGAGTCTACATGTGTTTTTAAAGAGTTTAGGATTAATTTAGGCCGTCCGATCAACCCAAAATTAACCCCAGCCATTCAGAACAGATCAGAAACCCTAATGACTCAGCATACAGTCATAAAAAGTTCATCAAAAAATCTGCCTGGGGTGGGGGTGGGGGGCAGGTCGACCCCCTGGTCGACCTGTGTGGGTAGGTCGACCTGGCCCTCGCAGGAAATTTCCCGCCTAGCCCAATCTGACTCTGAAATTTGAATTTTTGAAATCTGTTTAAACTTTTCTGAAAGTTCCGATGGCCATAACTTCTTCATACGAAGTCCAACTCACGCAAACTCAGACTCTATCTCAACCAGAATTCCGAGACGAACACAATGGCGCAACCGTTTCCCTTAACTCTTACATCTGAGATTAGTTATTCTTTAATTAGTTACTTTATTGTTAACAGAAATACGGGGTGTTACATTCTCCCCTCCTTAGAGGATTTCGCCCCAGAAATCTCCAAGTTAAGGAGAAGCATATCCTAACCTCCAATCAACCATCTACTCAACCATCAAACACAGGCATCCATTGTCCTTATAAAATTCCTAATGCTGTATGAACATATGCAAGAAGTGTGTGTATATGTTCTTTATCTAATGCAAAATCAGGCGGTCTACTGATTCAGTTGACCTCCATAATGCAAACCATGATAGTGCCATGAGTCCATTACGTATGCGAAAGAATCCTATCAATACATATTATTTCTACATGTGTGCACAACCATTCACCAAATTGCAACATCCATATGATAACACAACCATTATACATCCATTAACTTAAATATGCACACACATTTATATGCAATATGAAATATGAAGTGACTGAGTCGATCCAGTGCCTAAAGTGTGTGTATATGCATCCACGAGCAACCACAAGCAAACACTTGCATCCACATGCATCCATCATACATAACATGTCTCAAACACATATTTCAACCATAGGACTACCCTATCTGAAGGTCAAAGATACTAGCGAGGGGACATACTAAAGATAAAACAAGTACAAGCTAAACGATAAAGGAGAAATTAAAAGACATACCCTCGAAAAGAAAAGGGTACAATGAACGCATCTTCTCTTTCGTCTTTCAAGTAGCGTTGCTCTCATCATCTCCCTATTACACTTTGACTAGCTTGACCTCTCGATTCCTCGGCTTCTTAATCTCTGACCCAAGAATGCACGTAGGAGCTCGTCGCATCATGCTCTATCTCCACCTCTCTAAGCGAGCTCGGCTCTACCACTTCCGCGGTCTCATGTAAGCACTTCCTCAAATGTGATACATGGAATACATCGTCTACACCACTAAGTCTCTCGGGCAACTCCACTCTATACGCCATCTGTCCAATCCTCTCCTTAATAGAAAACATCCCTAAGAACCTTGGTGCTAACTTCCCAACAGACCTAAAGTGAACAACATTCCGTAATGGAGACACCTTGACAAAGACCATGTCCCCAATATCAAACTCAAGATCTGTCCTCCTCTTGTCCGCATAAGATTTCTGCCTATCTTGCGCCGTCTTCATCCTCCTTCGAATCAAATTGATCTTTTCCGAAGTCTCTCTAATCATATCGGGCCCAAGCAAGATCTTATCTGTAGATTCCCACCAACATGTAGGCGAACGACACTGCCGTCCATAAAGAGCCTCGAACGGTGTCATGCCAATGCTAGACTGAAAGCTATTATTATATGCGAACTCCACCAATGGAAGATGTTCCTCCCATGTACCTCCGAATTCTAAGACACACAACCTCAATAGGTCCTCTAGAATACGATTCACCCTCTCGGTCTGGCCGTCCGTCTGAGGATGATATGCGGTGCTCAAACATAACTAAGTCCCTACCGCCTCTTGCAAGCTCTTCCAAAACTCGCTAGTAAAGATAGGATTGCGGTCGCTCACTATGCTACATGGAACACCGTGCAAACGAACTATCTCCCGAATGTATACAGAGGCTAACCATGGAGCAGTCCTCCTACTCTTCACGGGAATGAAATGGGCGCTCTTAGTTAGTCTGTCTACCACGACCCAAATCCCCGTATTACCCTTCCTCGATCTCGGTAACCCATCAATAAAGTCCATCGAGACACTTTCCCACTTCCATTGTGGGACCTCCAATGGGTGAAGTAACCCACCGGGCTTCTTTTGTTCTGCTTTTACTTGTTGGCACATCAAGCATCTAGCAACAAACTCAGCCACATCCCTCTTCTTGCCAGCCCAAAAGTAAACCCGTCGCATGTCCATGTACATCTTGTCCCCGCCGGGATGGATGGTCATCTTCAAACGATGTGCATCATCAAGAATGTTCTTCTTCAAGTTCTCGTCTTGTGGTACACAAAGTCTACCGTCCCTACGTAACCAACCCTTATCATCTAGGGTATACCTACTGAGATGGCTCGATGACTCCCCCCTTTGAGCTTCTCTACTGACTCAACCAACTGTGGGTTATCTCGCTGTGCCTGACCAATCCGTCCCAAAAACGTAGGCCTGACCTCTAAGGATGCTAGCAAACCGGGTGCAAAGTCAATGGAAGGTCTAAAGTCAAACGTAGAGATGTACTCTAAGCTTCGCCGCTCAACAAACAACGGACTCAAGGACAACCTTTTCCTACTTAAGGCGTCTGCCACCTCGTTACCCTTGCCAGGGGTATATGCTATCTCGAAATCGTAGGATGCTAAGAATTCCATCCACCTTTGCTGCCTTAAGTTCAAGTCCTTCTGAGAGAACAAGTATTTTAGCGATTTGTGGTCAGTGAATAATTCGAATTTCTCTCCAAGAAGATAATGGCACTAAGACTTAAGCGTGAAAATAATAGCGACCAACTCTAGGTCATGTGTAGGGTAATTACTCTCATGCACTCTCAACTGCCTTCCTCCGTAGGCTATTACCCTTCCCTCTTGCATTAAGACTGTGCCTAGTCTTGTACCACAAGCATTGGTATAAATGGTAATTGGCTTACTCACATCTAGCAACACTAAGACTGGGGCTGTGGTCAAAGCTCTCTTTAAACGTTGGAACGCATCATCACAACCTACGTCCCATGTGAAAACTGGGTTCTTCTTCCTCAAGCGTGTCAATGGGGCTGATATTTTTGTGAAGTCTTTGATAAACTTCCTATAGTAGCCAGTCAACCCTAAGGAACTCCTCACCTAGGTAGCATTTTTAGGGACCTTCCAATCTTTGATGGCCACTACCTTCGCGGGATCCACAACTATCCCTTCTTTGGAAACCACGTGCCCTAAGAATCGCACTTCCTTCCTCAAAAAGTGACATTTAGAAAATTTATCTTTAAGGCTATGCGCTCGAAGGGTCTCCAACACTTCCCTCAGATGTAGGGCATGCTCTTCCTCATTCTTAGAAAAGATCAAGATGTCGTCCACAAAGACTGCCACGAATTTATTAAGGTACTCCCTAAACACCCTACTCATCAAGTCAACAAAATATGTGGAGGCGTTTGTCAAACCGAAGGGCATCACAAGCCACTCGAAGAAGCCATCCGGAGTCCTAAAGGTAGTCTTGTCTATGCTATCCTCAGCCACTCTCAACTGATGGAAACCAGTGGCTAAGTCCAACTGCGAAAACACTGAGGCGCCAACTAACTGATCGAAGAGATCGTCAATCCTTAGCAGTGGGTGCCTATTCTTCTTAGTAAGCTTATTAAGTTCTCTATAGTCCACACAAAGTCTAAGGGACCCATATTCCTTCATGGCAAATACTACTGCAGCACCCCACTCCGATATACTACGTCTTATGAACCCTTTCTCGAGCAATTCTTTCACTTTCTTATTGAGTTCTCTTCTCTCTCTTGGAGCCATGTGGCGCACTGGCAATGCAACTGGCTTTGCATTATCTACTAGATATATTCGAAAGTCTATCTCACGTTTTGGGGGTAAACCCCTCACCTCATCGAAGACATCAACATATTCACGGACTATACGAACAGAATGTAAATCATCATTGGATGCGTCAAGGGATTCTAGGCAGCTAAGCTTTACTGGACCTCTAGGGTCATAAGAAATATCAAGGGTCTTTCCACAACGAGTCAACAATCTAACTACCCTTCTTTCACAATCTAGGATGGCCCCGTATCTAGTTAGCCAATCCAAACCTAGAATTAAGCCGTAGCCCATGAAGCCAAGAACAAAGGCGTTGTCACTCAAACCCAACGCCCAAGATAGACGCTCTCAAATCCCGACAAATCATAGAAAGATGAGCCGAACCACCAATAGGATTTGAGACTACCAAGGGATCTGTAACTAAACTAGTATTTAGGTGCAGTGTTTCAACTAGTGATGTAGAGATAAACAAATGTGATGCGCCATAATCGAATAAAGTACGGACAGGATGATCAAACAGAAAAACTAAACTTTCAACGAAAATCGTTCTACCTCGTTCTTGCAGCGGTGGGACCACGAGAGCCTGAACTTGCCCCCTTGCCTGCCCTTGTGCCATAAGAGCCTGCACCTATCCTCCCGGGGTAGACCCTGCCCTCTGCCCCTTCCTTGGGCAGTCCTTAATCAGATGTCCCGCTTTGCCACAATAGAAACAGCCAGTCTTCTTTTTCTTCCTACAATCTTTGCTTAGATGGCCTGGTGTCCCACAGTTAAAGCAACTTTTCTTTCCCTTACCATTATTGCCTTTACCACCTTTCTTGTTCTGTTGTTGCTGTTGCGGTTTCCTTTGATCCCCTCTCTTCTCGGGTGCCTTATTAGCATTGGCGCCCTTCTCCTCTTCATGCATAAGCGCCATGTCAACTAGTCTCTCAAAGGTAGCCCCCATAGGGATGTGGGTCATAGCTAACCCATGAAACGGCTCGTTCAAACCCTTAACAAATCTCAGGGCCTTCTTTTCTGGTGTATTCACCAAGTCCAAGCCAAATCTCGCCAACTGATTGAATTTGTTGACGTATTCTTTCACTGATAGATTCCCTTGCTTCAATGCCAAAAATCTTTCCGTATATAAATTCTCTTCAGCCCATGAGAGAAACTTTGCCTCAAACCTTCGCCTGAAATCTGGCCATGTATCAACTGGACGTTCTCCATTAGTGACCTCCCACCAAAACGAGGTGTAATGACCCGCATTGGCAGATGTATTATAATTAATTTATTTAATTATATTTATAGTGATATAGTGAATTAAATGGTCATGGAATTAAATAGTGATGAATACTTAATTAAAATAATAAATTAAATAATATATTTAATTCTGAAATAATCAGAATTGGCTGAAATGGCGATATGGTGTGAACTAGATCATCTGTGATATTTAATTCAGTTTGGAATTGAATTAGAATAATGGATATATTTAAACAACGATAGTTTGAACGTATAATTATATTATAATTAAAATCGAGCTTGAAATGGCGCTACAGTTCGTAAATAGGTGATTCGAACTTCAGCTGAATGTACAGGATTCGTTTTAAGTCGGATTTCTGTGAAACAAGAAACGTATGGAGCGGGTGGGGTATATCTTTCTAGTGGAAGAGAAAAATCGGGATTTCGTCATGTAGATTTTGATTTACGTCCAAATCAAATTTTAGAAAAGTCGCTATGGAATTCCTTTATAATTTGCGACACTTTATTTACGTTATAAAAGGGTTTTTTCAATATATTTAATTATCGATTGCGAATTTAGATGAGGTTCTTTTGAGAAGTAGTGATAATTTAATTTTTAGAATTTTACTATAATTTTTAATTAATTAAATGAGCAACTCTTTATTTGGAGTATTTTGCACCCTGTAATCAATATTTTGAGGTTTCACAATATGAGTTAATCCACCGGTATTATTATATTTCTGGGATCGTGGCACATTGATTGTCACGATTGTGTACTTGATCCTGTCGATAGCGGTTCGTAATTAATGAAGTTTTATAAAATTCGATAGCCAAAAATATTTTAAACCGAAACAAGTACACAGACCTTAGCAACTAAGCTTTTCGTACAACTCTCCTTTAAATCAAAATGAGCGGAGCCTGTCCTTGGATTTGAGAAAACGTCGACTGAAGTAGCCTGGGATGTGGACTTGTCTCCACCGTGGTTCTTACCTACTAAGTCTTCTCTTTTATATATATATATAGGAGTACTGTCTTCTTCTTTTTCTTTCTTCCCGGCAGAAAATCAAAAAGACCAAAAAAAAAACCTCCATCGTAGAAAACTATTCTCACACCGATACACTCTAAAAAACTCAAGAAAATAGTGGTATGTGTTTTTTAAAAAAATCACTGAAGTAATGAAGGGGGAGTGGAAGAGGGCGGAAGTGGCAGTGGAGTGTTGAAGTTGGCTCGAGTTTACCGTGTACGTGGATCCGAGCTGGAAGACGCAAATGCATGAGGTGAATGTGGTACGAATGGAATACAGAACGTGTGCATGGCGGACCAGTGTTTTATACATACCGGAGCTCATAGCAGGTTTCATACAAAGAGGGGCGTGGGGGTGGGATATTGGTGTGAACTGGAGGAAGGATGAATGAGCAGATATCCAAACTGTCAAGTGAATTAACGTCAGGAAACGGTGATGCCACAGCTCGGCTTTAATTCGAAGTGGGTGAGTATCGTTTCCATTCGAGATATATTTAGTTTTGGGTTTTGTTTATGTTTGGGCGTGTACGCTTTAAACCGTGACTTGGGATTGTGATGCAGGAGTTTGCATTTGGAAAACGTTGGGAACGGAAAAGAAGGAGAAGTACGGTGGCGGTTGTCTGAAACGTTGGGTGTTGAGGGAGTAAGCAGCATGGATGTTTCCTGGAACTCAAAAATTGGTATTGGGGAAGACAAACAAAATCAGTGGGTGGGTATTTAGAAACGTGTTTGGGCTTTAGGAGGATGGACGGGTCGTGTTTTACTAAGCTGAAGTTGGGCTGGAATAAAAGGTTAATCCAAATCATTTAAGGGGAAAATTTAAATTAATTTAAATAGTGCAGTAACTTGTATAAATCATAACTATTGCATACTGTATCAGAAATTCGAACGATCAGATACGTTGGGATCGTATGGACGGTGGCTACACACTGGGATTGACCGGGAGTGAATCCGAGCTCGTTACAATTTATAGTGAAATAAATTGTCCAATCTGAATCAACGACAATTATTGTTATTAATGATGATAGTCCAATGTGAGTAAATCTCACTAACTCTGAACAGTTTATAAATTCATGTTGTATTTTTAGAACTGTTAAAAATTGTCTGATCGACTGTGTGTTGACTGTTTGGTTGAACTGCTAGTCAGTTGAATTTCTATATTGATTCTGTTTAACAGAATATATCATATGGAACTGAAAGTGATGTTGATTTTATATTGTTTAACATCTGTGATGCAGGGAAACAGGTTGGAGGAATCTAACTAGATTCCTCAACATTTATTTTACTGTTTTTCATATATTGTGATATATGACGTGATATATAATCTGTTGTCGATTATATGTGTTTGGACGATTTTGATCATCGTGATTTGATATGTTGAATACCATAACATACCGAATGTTGATAAAGGAATATTTTCAAAGTGTATTTTGAAAATGAATTATTTATATAAAATCGATGGATTTTATATAGAAAAGGAAAAGGATTTTTATAAAAGAAATAATTATAAAATCAAAGGATAAGTTAGAATAAAAGGAAATCATTTGTAAAGTGAAGAACCGTTATTAAAAGTAAATCTTTATAAATGAATAGTTTATTCGAAAAGGAGTTAATCGATGTTAGTTTAATCGATTAGAGTTAAAGCAAAGGAGTTAATCGATGTTAGTTTAATCGATTAGAGTTAAAGCAAAGGAGCTAATCAATGTTAGTTTAATCGATTAGAGTTAAAGCAAAGGAGCTAATCGATGTTAGTTTAATCGATTGGAGTTAAAGCAAAGGAGTTAATCGATGTTAGTTTAATCGATTTGAGTTAAAGCAAAGGAGTTAATCGATGTTAGTTTAATCGATTAGAATTAAAGCAAAGGAGTTAATCGATGTTAGTTTAATCGATTAGAGTTAAAGTAAAAGGAGTTAATCGATGTTAGTTTAATCGATTAGAGTTAAAAGTAAAAGGAGTTAATCGATGTTAGTTAATCGATTAGTGTTAAAGTAAAAGGAGTTAATCGATGTTAGTTTAATTGAATAGAGTTAAAGTAAAAGGAATTAATAGAATATAGTTTATTCGAATAAAGTTAGTAAATCGAATATAGTTTATTCGAAATGGGTTAAGTGAATAGAGTAAATCGAATAGAATAAATCGAATAGAGATTTATTCGAATGAGAGTTAAGTAAGGAAGTTAGTTAAAGAAATATAAAGTGAACCTTGCCTATTTCAGAGTTAGAAATGTTGTTCAGTTAAGGTTTGAGAGGTAGTTCTACCCCAACTTGATTGGCTTCATTTTTAACTAAGGAATAGTTAAGGTTTGGCAGTAAAGGAAATGGTTTGAGTTGGCATAGCGATGCTTGTTTAAACATCTGTCTAAGTCCAATGAAGAAGCTTTGGAAATGTTTTCCAAATAAGAAACCAGAAATGTTTTCTAATAAAGAAAACAATAAATGGAATGTTTTCCCTTGTTAATAACGTATATTTTCCAAATTTAGAAAATAAGAAATATTGAATATAGGGAAAAACAGGAGATAGGCAAATTAATGAAATAAAGAGATAAATGTTGAATGATGTTTGATCGATATAAATTTCCATTTGGAAATAATATCGTTGCTTGCACACCTGTTTTTCCTCGATAGTTAAATCACAGACTATTGAAGTTTTGACCATTTTAACGTTGTTAATATGGAGAGACTGGTTGGATTATTATCCAAAGAACCACTCTGTATTGGCATAAGCATTGCGAATCAAATATGCCAAAGGAAATTGAAGACGGAGTTATGCAAGGGCTATCCTGTTTACAGAATAGTGCCTTCGGTTCATCCTATTCCTGGATGACTTGTATGGACGGATGTCTGACAGAGTATTTACAGACGATCACGTATATTGATTTTTCCAATCGTACCAAGAGTGGAAGTGGAGAAGGAAACTTCATTTAGCTAACGCATAATGTATGGTTGAGGACGTCAATCGGTGATTTGATGGATTTGACGATGTGGCATTCAAAGTGAATCTGGTATGATGATAAAGCGTAGCTTCTAACCTCATCATCTGGTAAATGACAGAAATCGGGGAGGCAACATGGCTAAGTCGGTCGCACCGAAGTAGGGTGTATAATCACCTGATCTAGAGTTTCATTTACTTCTAAAAATCTATTGTTGATGCTGTCCCATTCGAGAAACGGTTGATGATCCCAACCGTTGGTGATATACATTCGATACACTCAAGCGAAATGAGTGGTCGGTCATGTGTGGCCGGGTTGCAAGATGTTCTTGTTGAAACCCAGTGTATTCCTCTCTAGAGGTACACGAGCGAAAGGTGGTTCCACACCTTGTCATAGTTGGAAATCCATTACCCAATACGTGCTTGCGGTTTTGATTGTATACTACATATGTAGAACGTGAGATGAAAGCATTTCTGCTAGATGATTATATATACTGTGGTTAATAGACATTATTATAATATCAAAAGGTTTTTGATATAAAGATATTTTGGATTCTCATAAGGGAAAAACCCGTTCCGTTATGCGGCTTGGTCTTAAGAGATATCGTGTACTTGTTCGAACTGTTTTTAAACTGTTTTACTCATACCAGTCCCATGACTGACCCGGAGTTTACTTTGTTGTTTTCCCTAAACTCTTGGGTGCCTAAATTTGTATGGGCAGTCAAGTAGTCGGGATTTACAGAGATAGTTGAAGAGCTGGAGCAGGAGGCTTCAGGATCATATAGCTATAGTTATTTCCGCTATGTTGTAAGTGATGTACTTTGATATTGATGTATATTCAAGTACAGACGTATATTTCAAGTTATGTTATATATATTATATGTTATTCGTTCCGCTGTGAGATTCGTGTTACTCTGATGTTGTGTTCTTCTTCTTCTTCTATTCTAAGTTTCTATCTTATCTTTCCTCACCCTCTAATTTCTTTCACTAATTACCAGGATTTTTCGATGTTTTGGTTATCGACATCGTGTTTATGTCGATAACCAAAGTCGCTAAAAATCCGGGTCATTACAGTTGGTATCAGAGCTTAAGTTAAGAATTACTTGGCTCTGTGGCGTGACTCGGTAGAGATAGGTTTAGTAATACCCTAGATTGAGTTGAGTGTATATATACGAGTGAACGTATTTGTTATTGATATAAACATTTGTTTTATATTGTGGAGATTTATTGGTTGAGTCATTTATGAGTTCTGGTCGATCAGTTTGATCCACTGTATCGGTAGGAGTTTATAAACACTCGAATACGATGGGTCGACACGATATGTTTTGAAAAGAGGGTAAATTAAAATAAGTTACCCAAGGTATATCTTGACATTGAGAAGACATATATATCAAAATTATAATATATTGGAATATTGGTTGTTATTATAATCGAGTAAGATTATAAATTAAATGGTTATGTAAATGACCAATCAGAATTTATATAAGTGAAATACGTGAAATCAGATGAGTTAAATCTGAAATTTTAAACCAGAAATTGAGTTAAAACTCTGGAGAATTGGATAAGTATTTGTAAATGGATTTGGATTAAAAATAAGGAAAAATTAAGATCCTGGGAGATTTTAAATTGTTTTACAAGCAGTGTGAATTATATTTTGAAATGAATTTCAAAGTGGAAATGTTTAAAAATGGTTTTATAGTATTGAACTCACTTTGATCACTGGAAAATAGATTCTGATGATGACAGCTGCATCATCAGTATTCATTTTCGAGTTGTAAGTGACGAATTACTACCAGAGATACTGTTTTGAATTTGTTTGGGAAAGACAAGTTGTGTTGAATTTCAAAATGGGATTTATAATATAGAATTGAATATAGAATTTGAATATATGAAATTCAATGGAAGTGATATAGAATTTGAATATAGAAATTCAAATGGGGTTTGAATATAGAAATTCAAATGGAATTCAAATATAGAATTTGAATATAGAGAATATAAAGGAATTCAAATATAGAATTTGAATATATGGAATTTGAATATGGAATTCAAAAGGAATTATAATATAGAATTTGAATATATGGAATTTGAATATGGAATTCAAAAGGAATTCAAATATAGAATTTGAATATATGGAATTTGAATATGGAATTCAAAAGGAATTATAATATAGAATTTAAATATATGGAATTCAAAAGGAATTCAAATATAGAATTTGAATATATGGAATTTGAATATGGAATTCAAAAGGAATTATAATATAGAATTTGAATATATGGAATTTGAATATGGAATTCAAAAGGAATTCAAATATAGAATTTGAATATAGAAATTCAAATGGGAATCATAGTATAAAATTTGAATAGAAATTGAATAGAATTAACTAAGTCGAAGAGGAATTAGTTAATCGAGTTTTGAATTTGAAGTTGAGCTTTGAAAGGTGAATTGGATTTGTAAATGGATATTCGAAATCGAATATAGAACTTAAATTTGAAATTTGGATTCAAATTAGTTAATAAGCAAGTTAAAATATATTTGAACATCTCACGTTCAAATATAAAAGTGGAATAGACTAAAGAGTTAATTAACAAATTAATTAACAAATTGAGTTAAAACGATCAGGTATAGTTAAAACAGATTGGGCAGGTATAGATATATAGGAGACAGGTTTGGAATATAGTATAGAAGTGAAATAGGTAGAATGCTCGACGAAAAGGTATGTATTTAATTCATACATGAGATTTTATGCGCCGTATTGGCTAGCCGCTTGGCTTTTTCTTCTTCTTTTGGATTGGTGAGGGTCATGGGAGGCTATTTGAAATATCCCGATGCTCCTGGTACAAAGGAGGTTATGGCAAATTTTTCCGGGAATCTAAGTAGTTAGAATATTTTTAAGATAATTTGATAGTTAGGAACCAACGTATTGTTATATATATATAGAAGTCGATAAGGAAACGAACTTAGAAATAAAATAGAAAAAAAATCAAAAAGGAAGACAAAGAATAAAATCTAGTAAGAATAGAAAGAGGAAGCGTATACGTGTTTAAAAGTGAATAAGTAGTTGTATGGTATTGATTATTCGAGTAAGTAGTCATATCTGTTTTGACGTTATAAATGTTATTCAGTCAAGGTCTGAGAGGTAGTTATACCCCAACTTGATTGATTTCATTATTAACAAATAAATAGTAAGATTTCAGACTCGAAGATCAATGTTGAATAAGATTTAGTTGAATATAGTATTTGGGTTGTCGTAACGATGTTTTACACAACATCCGTTTTAACCAAAAAAAAAAAGTGTAAGCTTGGAAATATAATAAAGAATATTTCCTAAGTATAGAAATAAACGAGATCGAAAAAAGAGATAAGTAATTGGAATATTTTCCAATTATAAATAGCATATATTTTCTAAAGTTTAGAAAATAAAGGAAGGCGATATTCGGAAATGTTTTCCAAATAACGTAAAAGGCCAATATGGTTACTGAAAATATTTGGTTTACAGATATTGATAAAGAAATAGAGAAGTGATTTAACTAATGGAATATTAATTAAGGGCTCAGTGACATGTTCAAAAGGAAAATTTGATTTTTTGAAAAGAGTAAACTGTTTGAAAACTCCCAGGGAAAGACAATTTGAATTAAAAACAAATTTAACAGAAATTTGTGAAAGCAAAATTTAATTAAAGTAAAGCCAATAAAGTGGTAACTGAGATTGAATTAGAATGATATCAAGACAAATTGGATTGTGAGACTCAAATTTGAAGTGTAATGTGATAATCAAGTTAAGAGTTGGGAATCGAGAAGAAACTCAAGTTGAAATGATATTTGGCTTGGATATAAGCGAATGGTTGTGTTGGAGATAAGAACTGATTTGGAATTTGATTGGGATGACCCTTGTATCCGCTGAATTGATAACAGGTGGAAAGGATATAATGATATGCCAACAAAAGGTACAAGTTTATATTTCTATTGGATATAAGATTTATGAGCCGAATTGGCAAGCCGCTTAGCTGTTTGATTTTCTTTTGGGTTGGAGATGGCCCAGAGAGGCGAGTGGGAGTTTGACCGATTGACCGGTACAAAGGAGGTACTGGCGAAATTTTTCGAAGAGTTAAGGCGTTAGAAAATTTTCAGGATTTTTGAAAATTTTCGTTGATAAGAAGAAATTAATAATTTAGTTGAAATTAAATTGGTTCAGTTGAAACTGAAGTTAAGAAGTGAAAAATATGTTCTAACCAGTCGATAGTGTCGTCCTCTACCTTTTATCAATTTCGAGGACGAAATTATTTTAAGTGGGAAAGATTGTAATGACCCGCATTGGCATAGGTATTATAATTAATTTATTTAATTATATTTATAATGATATAGTGAATTAAATGGTCGTGGAATTAAATAGTGATGAATATTTAATTAAAATAATAAATTAAATAATATATTTAATTCTGAAATAATCAGAATTGGCTGAAATGGCGATATGGTGTGAACTAGATCATCTGTGATATTTAATTCAGTTTGGAATTGAATTAGAATAACGAATATATTTAAATAACGATAGTTTGAACGTATAATTATATTATAATTAAAATCGAGCTCGAAATGGCGCTGCAGTTCGTAAATAGGTGATTCGAACTTCAACTGAATGTACAGGATTCGTTTTAAGTCGGATTTCTATGAAACAAGAAAAGTGTGGAGCTGGTGGGGTATATCTTTCTAGTGGAAGAGAAAAATCGGGATTTCGTCATGTAGATTTTGATTTACGTCCAAATCAAATTTTAGAAAAGTCGCTATGGAATTCCTTTATAATTTGCGACGCTTTATTTACGTTATAAAAGGTTTTTTTTCAATATATTTAAATATCGGTTACGAATTTAGATGAGGTTCTTTTGAGAAGTAGTGATAATTTAATTTTTAGAATTTTACTGTAATTTTTAATTAATTAAATAAGCTACTCTTTATTTGGAGTATTTTTCACCCTATAATCAATATTTTGAGGTTTCACAATATGAGTTAATCCACCGGTATTATTATATTTCTGGGATCGTGGCACATTGATTGCCGCGATGGTGTACTTGATCCTGTCGATAGCAGTTCGTAATTAATGAAGTTTTATAAAATGCGATAGCCAAAAATCTTTTAAACCGAAACAAGTACACAGACCTTAGCAACTAAGCTTTTTGTACAGCTCTCCCTTAAATCAAAATGAGCGGAGCCTATCCTTGGATTTGAGAACACGTCGACTGAAGTAGCCTGGGATGTGGACTTGTCTCCACTGTGGTTCTTACCTACTAAGTCTTCTTTTATATATATATATATATATATATATATATATATATATATATATAGGAGTACTGTCTTCTTCTTTTTCTTTCTTCCCAGCAGAAAATCAAAAAGACCAAAAAAAAAACCTCCATCGTAGAAAAATATTCTCACACCGATACACTCTAAAAAACTCAAGAAAATAGTGGTATGTGTTTTAAAAAAAAATCACTGAAGTAATGAAGGGGGAGTGGAAGAGGGCGGAAGTGGCAGTGGGGTGTTGAAGTTGGCTCGAGTTTACCGTGTATGTGGATCCGAGCTGGAAGACGCAAATGCATGAGGTGAATGTGGTACGAATGGAATACAGAACGTGTGCATGGCGGACCAGTGTTTTATACATACCGGAGCTCACAGCAGGTTTCATACAAAGAAGGGCGTGGGGGTGGGATATTGTTGTGAACTGAAGGAAGGATGAATGAGCAGATATCCGAACTGTCAAGTGAATTAACGTCAGGAAATGGTGATGCCACAGCTCGGCTTTAATTCGAAGTGGGTGAGTATCGTTTCCATTCGAGATATATTCAGTTTTGGGTTTTGTTTATGTTTGGGCATGTACGCTTTAAACCGTGACTTGGGATTGTGATGCAGGAGTTTGCATTTGGAAAACGTTGGGAACGGAAAAGAAGGAGAAGTAGGGTGGCGGTTGTCTGAAACATTGGGTGTTGGGGGAGTAAGCAGCATGGATGTTTCCTGGAACTCAAAAATTGGTACTGGGGAAGACAAACAAAATCAGTGGGTGGGTATTTAGAAACGTGTTTGGGCTTTAGGAGGATGGACGGGTCTTGTTTTACTAAGCTGAAGTTGGGCTGGAATAAAAGGTTAATCCAAATCATTTAAGGGGAAAATTTAAATTAATTTAAATAGTGCAGTAACTTGTATAAATCATAACTATTGCATACTGTATCAGAAATTCGAACGGTCAGATCCGTTGGGATCGTATGGACGGTGGCTACACACTGGGATTGACCGGGAGTGAATCCGAGCTCGTTACAATTTATAGTGAAATAAAATGTCCAATCTGAATCAACGACAATTATCGTTATTAACGATGATAGTCCAATGTGAGTAAATCTCACTAACTCTGAACAGTTTATAAATTCATGTTGTATTTTTAGAACTGTTAAAAATTGTCTGATCGACTGTGTGTTGACTATTTGATTGAACTGCTAGTCAGTTAGTTGAATTTCTATATTGATTCTGTTTAACAGAATATATCATATGGAACTGAAAGTGATGTTGATTTTGTATTGTTTAACATCTGTGATGCAGGGAAACAGGTTGGAGGAATCCAACTGGATTCCTCAACATTTATTTTACTGTTTTTCATATATTGTGATATATGATGTGATATATAATCTGTTGTCGATTATATGTGTTTGGACGATTTTGATCATCGTGATTTGATATGTTGAATACCATAACATACCGAATGTTGATAAAGGAATATTTTCAAAGTGTATTTTGAAAATGAATTATTTATATAAAATCGATGGATTTTATATAGAAAAGGAAAAAGATTTTTATAAAAGAAATAATTATAAAATCAAAGGATAAGTTAGAATAAAAGGAAATCATTTGTAAAGTGAAGAACCGTTACTAAAAGTAAATCTTTATAAATGAATAGTTTATTCGAAAAGGAGTTAATCGATGTTAGTTTAATCGATTAGAGTTAAAGCAAAGGAGTTAATCGATGTTAGTTTAATCGATTAGAGTTAAAGCAAAGGAGCTAGTCGATGTTAGTTTAATCGATTAGAGTTAAAGCAAAGGAGTTAATCGATGTTAGTTTAATTGATTAGAGTTAAAGTAAAAGGAGTTAATCGATGTTAGTTTAATCGATTAGAGTTAAAAGTAAAAGCAGTTAATCGATGTTAGTTAATCGATTAATGTTAAAGTAAAAGGAGTTAATCGATGTTAGTTTAATCGAATAGAGTTAAAGTAAAAGGAATTAATAGAATATAGTTTATTCGAATAAAGTTAGTAAATCGAATATAGTTTATTCGAAAGGGGTTAAGTGAATAGAGTAAATCAAATAGAATAAATCGAATAGAGATTTATTCGAACGAGAGTTAAGTAAGGAAGTTAGTTAAAGAAATATGAAGTGAACCTTGCCAATTTCAAAGTTAGAAATGTTGTTCAGTTAAGGTCTGAGAGGTAGTTCTACCCTAACTTGATTGGCTTCATTTTTAACTAAGGAATAGTTAAGGTTCGGCAGTAAAGGAAATGGTTTGAGTTGGCATAGCGATGTTTGTTTAAACATCTGTCTAAGTCCAATGAAGAAGCTTTGGAAATGTTTTCCAAATAAGAAACCAGAAATGTTTTCTAATAAAGAAAACAACAAATGGAATGTTTTCCCTTGTTAATAACGTATATTTTCCAGATTTAGAAAATAAGAAATATTGAATATAGGGAAAAACAGGAGATAGGTAAATTAATGAAATAAAGAGATAAATGTTGAATGATGTTTGATCGATATAAATTTCCATTTGGAAATAATATCGTTGCTTGCACACTTGTTTTTCTTCGATAGTTAAATCACAGACTATCGAAGTTTTGACCATTTTAATGTTGTTAATATGGAGAGACCGGTTGGATTATTATCCAAAGAACCACTCTGTATTGGCATAAGTGTTGCGAATCAAATATGCCAAAGGAAATTGAAGACGGAGTTATGCAAGGGCTATCTTGTTTACAGAATAGTGCCTTCGGTTCATCCTATTCCTGGATGACTTGTATGGACGGATGTCTGACAGAGTATTTACAGACGATCACATATATTGATTTCTCCAATCGTACCAAGAGTGGAAGCGGAGAAGGAAACTTCTTTTAGCTAACGCATAATGTATGGTTGAGGACGTCAATCGGTGATTTGATGGATTTGACGATGTGGCATTCAAAGTGAATCTGGTATGATGATAAAGCGTAGCTTCTAGCCTCATCATCCGATAAATGACAGAAATCGGGCAGGCAGCATGGCTAAGTCGGTCGCACCGAAGTAGGGTGTATAATCACCTGATCTAGAGTTTCATTTACTTCTAAAAATCTATTGTTGATGCTGTCCCATTCAGGAAACGGTTGCTGATCCCAACCGTTGGTGATATACATTCGATACACTCAAGCGAAATGAGTGGTCGGTCATGTGTGGCCGGGTTGCAAGATGTTATTGTTGAAACCCAGTGTATTCCTCTCTAGAGGTACATGAGCGAAAGGTGGTTCCACACCTTGTCATAGTTGGAAATCCATTACCCAATATGTGCTTGTGGTTTTGATTGTATATTATATATGTAGAACGTGAGATGAAAGCATTTCTGCTAGATGATTATATATACTGTGGTTAATAGACATTATTATAATATAAAAAGGTTTTTGATATAAAGATATTTTGGATTCTCATAAGGGAAAAACCCGTTCCGTTATGCGGCGTGGTCTTATGAGATATCGTGTACTTGTTCGAACTGTTTTTAAACTGTTTTACTCATACCAGTCCCATGACTGACCCGGAGTTTACTTTGTTGTTTTCCCTAAACTCTTGGGTGCCTAAATTTGTATGGGCAGTCAAGTAGTCGGGATTTACAGATATAGTTGAAGAGCTGGAGCTGGAGGCTTCAGGATCATATAGCTATAGTTATTTCCGCTGTGTTGTAAGTGATGTACTTTGATATTGATGTATATTCAAGTACAGATGTATATTTCAAGTTATGTTATATATATTATATGTTATTCGTTCCGCTGTGAGATTCGTGTTACTCTGATGTTGTGTTCTTCTTCTTCTTCTTCTATTCTAAGTTTCTATCTTATCTTTCCTCACCCTCTAATTTCTTTCATTAATTACCAGGATTTTTTGATGTTTTGGTTATCGACGTCGTGTTTATGTCGATAACCAAAGTCGCTAAAAATCCGGGTCATTACACGAGGCCTCATCCTTCATTAGCCAGGCAGCTAACTGAACCTTTTTCCATCTTCCACTTAAAAGATCCCAAACAATTCTTCCACCTCCTTTAGCCAATTTCGAGCTTCAACAAATGTCTCCGTTCCGTGAAAAGGTTTTCCACCCATTGCCCGAAAGTCCTTACATATCTTTGCAAAAGTATCGACACGAGGAGGAGGAGGAGGAGCATTTGCTGTACCTGCGGTGGTGGCCCTAGTGTCCAAATACCTCCTAAACCATCCTGGTATCGTTATTCCCTCGGGTATCTCGGGAATTCCAGACATGCTGAAACGAAAAAGGAAAGATTCAATACAAAAGAAACAAAGGAAAGATATATGGCTCTTGGGGTTATGCTTTCTAAAATAAGCTTTTCTCTTGAAAATATTTTCCTTGAAACATACTTTTGAAGGTACTTCTTTATAAAAGTGTTTTTGAAAAATAGTTTTTCAAAATTCATATCGATTTTGGTAACCTTCAGCTCTGATACCACGTGTAACACCCCACGTTCATTAATGTCACTCACAAAGGGAATGCATTAACTTCTATGGAGCGTTTTAAGTGTGTATAGAACAAAAACTTAACAACAAGACAAATATAATCAGTACTTAAAAATTTAAAATTTTATTCATTGCAGCGGTAAACACATAGGTTTGATTACATCATCAAAAACCAGAGTCAAAGTACATAATATCCATCTTGACTAAATCAGAGTACATAATTTGAAAGACATAACCCCAACACAAAATATCCATAAATAAGATAGGCTGAACTTTTACTTCAGCGATCCAAGCAACTTCTAAAAGCAAGAGATACAGTAGTCCAAAATCAAGCTCCACTAGTGCTAGTTCCACCCTGAGCACCTCGGGGGAAAAGGAAGAAAAGAGGTGGAAACAAAGGGGGTCAGACATAAATTCTGGCGAGTGCGATAACTTTAACAATATAATTACCAAAATAACTAGGCTAGGGCATAAGTTGGAAAATAAGGAAATGACTGTGAACAATTGGGTATGGCAGAGCAAACTAAAGGAAATAAGATGAAAAAAGATAAAGTTAAAGGCGTACCTAAACCACTATAAGATAATCACTATACTGCACCACAACTAGTCACTCTAAAGGTTGATCCCGCCTATAAGACTTTAATAATGATAATGGTAGTTTCGTGTACCCCTAGTTGCCTTCATAGGTGCTGCCTGCCCATATCTCCACTAGGTGTACCCACTACCCCCATGCAATCGGCTCCCTAACTCGTAGATACCCGTGTCGGCCCCACAGTGGGGTGTATCACTTCCCAAAGTGGCAACCTGATACCACCAACAATGCACGGTTTATACCTACACGATGCAACAACGTCTTACCTACCAGCCCGGGTCCACACACGCACATGAACCCGTTGGATTTACATTGCCACCGCTAACCCGTTTTGGCCTCTAACAGTCAAGCCTAGTATGCGTGTCCCGTCCTTGACTTGGGTTGAGCCCACAAAGATACTTATGGGTTACTGGTTGAAACGGGCCCACATTACTTGACACAAGCTATCCACCTAAGCTTGGTCCCCTCTAGTACATCCCACTTAACCCTCTTCTTATTCATGTTCACTTACATGTTTCAATTTTGGTTAAGTGTTTCTAATCGTATTTCACAAGCCACCCAAGGCACCCACTTAATCCCCGTGTACAACCACATGTTTATCTGGTTAAGTGTTTCTTAATTTATTAACAACGTAACCTTGTAAAGACCTCCCACATTAGACTGGCATTTGTGGCAGCTGGATTTGCCGGGCAGGTCCGGACAGTCTTACACCACAAACGAGCCTAACCTCATGTCTTTACAACCGTTATGCATTTAATTTATGCCTAAGACCTCCCACATTAGACTGGCATTTGTGACAGCTGGATTTGTCGGGCGGGTCCGGGCAGTCTTACACCACAAAAGAGCCTAACCTCGTGTCTTAGACGATTAATTACGCAAATTTAATTATCCCCCAATTTGAATTAATTTCCCTATTCAAATTATCAATCAATTCCAAATTTAACTATGTCCATAATTGACTCAATTATGTCCATCTATTTATGGTATGCAAAACTATACCAATTATCATCATAAATTTATTCTGTGCCATTTAAGGCATTTATGCCAATTCTCAATATTAAATCTTTTAATATTATCCCATTGCCCCACGTTGTACGTTCGTTCGTTTAACGTAAAATATACATTAGACTCGAATAGTCTAACTTTTGGAATAAAGAGAAAATATCACAACATACATAGAAATAAAACTAGATCTAAACATAAGTGGTGAACTTGCATGCGTGAATGAGGTTCTTCATCTAAAAACTTGCATAGGCCAAAGTCACAAACTAGCATAAAACTACATATGTCATAGATCTAAATCTAAAGGTGTAAACTTGTTTAGGTAATAGTAACAAACTTGCATAAACCATGTATGTCATAGATCTAATCATAAGGTGTAAACTTGCATAGGCAATTACCACAAACTTACATTACATGATTCATACTCCAAACATATATATATATATATATACACACTTGCATATGTGATTTATGCAACATAAACGATGGTGTAAACTTACATCTAAACATGTAAACTAGCATATAGAATTTTTGTATACTAGCATATAACTCACACATGTCATAGCCTAACTTTAGATCCAATTTACACATAAAATAAGGGTCATGAAACATGTAAGGTTGTATATAATTTTCACTGACTTGCATATGATTCATATCTAAATTAACATCTAAACTTGCATACATACATATGATTTATCATATGGATTAGTTCCAACAACATAACTGAACTAGCATATGAAACATCATTATGAATTGATTATACATAAGCCAATCATAGAATTACAACATAGATGATAACATCACAACTATACAACATAGATGATAACATCATAGAATTTACAACATAGATAATAACATACGGTCAATGATACACAACATAACCATATAATCCACATCACAACTCAATCCAATTAAATTGTTAATTATCTTATTAAAGAAATCGAACTCACAACTTAAAGAAGGTCTTGAGTTCTGAAATCTGAGTTCTGAAATTGATTTAGCTTTCCTTTGGTGAAGACAATTTGTTGTGGTTTAGATTAGAACTGAATTGATTAGCTTTTCTTCCTCTCTAATTGGTGGCGGCTATTCTAGGTTGCAAGGTAACGGCATGGAGGCCATGATTCTAATTTTTATTTGATTTTAGGGTTTGAGTCTACATGTGTTTTTATAGAGTTTAGGATTAATTTAGGTCGTCCGATCAACCCAGAATTAACCCCAGCCGTTCAGACCAGATCAGAAACCCTAATGACTCAGCATACAGTCATAAAAAGGTCATCAAACAAATCTGCTTGGAGGGAGGGGGGCAGGTCGACCCCTTGGTCGACCTGTGTGGGTAGGTCGACCCCCAGATCGACCCCCTGGTCGACGTGGCCCTGGCGGGAAATTTCCCGCCTAGCCCAATCTGACTCTGAAATTCGAATTTTTGAAATCTGTTTAAATTTTTCTGAGACTTCCGATGACCATAACTTCTTCATACGAAGTCCAATTCATGCAAACTCGGACTCTATCTCAACCAGAATTCCGAGACGAACACAATGGCGCAACCCATTTCCCTTAATTCTCACATATGAGATTAGTTATTCTTTAATTAGTTACTTTAGTGTTAATAGAAATACAGGGTGTTACAGGGGGGTTGAATCGGAGAAGGAAGAGAGGAAGGTGGAGAGGAGGGGGGAGGTTGCCGGCGTTTGCCAGAGGTTGGGGGGCCGCAGTGGCGCCAGCAGTGGCGCGATGGGGTGGTGCGACGAGGTCTCCGTGGTTTTTTTTCTTTTATTCGATTGTCGGGTTTGAACGAAATGGGGGGGGTGGGGGAGGGGTTGACTGAGTAAGAAGAGAGAGGGTGTGAGGGAGTGTTTTATTTAATTATTTTATTTTATTACCCAAAAAGAAACTTTTTATTTCAGCCTCTAAACGGAACCCAGCGACTGCAGTCCCTAGATAATTACCCCTATTCCGAACAAAATAGGATATGTTTTATAAGCCAATTTGCTTGTTACGATCAATTTCCATCAAAATCAAAATATAAATCTATATGTTGAATTTGAATGTACATATTAATTTACCAGGGCCACATACTGACTCCAAAAATTACAGAAAAATTATTTCTAGCTTTGTATTGACGATACGATCCTAACAAAACTAATTTCGTCAAATTTGGAGGCCATTTGAAAAATGGTCATTTTCTAGTCGATTAAATTTGACTGAAATTGACAAAACACGTTTTCTTCTGCCACGCTCACACATTGATCCCAAAAATTATGAAAATTGGAATAAAGCAATAATTTGACATCCCGAATCCAACAAAAGCGGTTTCGTCGAAAACAGAGGTCGTTTGCAAAATGACTATTTTTAAAGGCTATATTTCCATAGCGACTATTCTGAATTTTCAACTGGGCATAATTTTTTATTCCCACTATGAAATTTCAATTTTTTGGATTCATTGGAAAGATATTTCCAAATAGATACTTATATTTTTGGTTTCGCTAAAATCCTGTTAATTTTGAATCCTGTACATTCATTTCAAATTTGAAATCGAATTTTCAAACTACCGCGCCATTTTCAATTCCTTTTATAATTAAAATAAATATTTATATTCTAACATCGATTCAAATAAATATATACATTTTAATTCTATTCAAAATAAATTTCTTGTCGTTATTATTTAAAATAGATCATTTTAAATATTAAAAATTCATCAAAATCGTCAAAATAAAATTTTAAATTGGTTCAGATTTTCCGTGTTGTTACATTAACCAACTCAACTTTCATTCTTTTATTGGTTTCAATAATTTTATTAGTTAAACTAATAATCGCATGACACAATCATCAATCAATTAGTTGTTTAATTTTTCAAATATAAATAACTTTTATATATTCAAAAATCATATTTTCTAAGATTGAATTATATAATAATCACAAATACGTTAATTATAAACTTTTCACTCTCCACTCATTCTAGGGCATTTCTAACCCCATCTCAAACGACTCTTCTCATTCTAGAATACTACTGACCCTATCTCTAATGAGTATTCTTTTATAGGATATTACTAATCCTACCTCTGAACAATCTTTTGTTCAGTCCTAACGAGTTGTACCCCAAAGATTTGAGTTAACCAAAGCTCTGATACCAACTGTAATGTACCAAAAATTCCCTTGTGGGAAATCGCCGGATACACTAACTTTGGGCATACAACACATCAGAATAAATAACCAAAGACTTTTATAATTATAATAATGTTACATCAGAGTACATAATATATCAGAGTACATCGAATATAATATAGCGGAAGATAATTTACAATAAATGTAATACAATGCAGCGGAACAATAAACTATCACCGCGGAAGACTATCATTCTCTGGACACAACTTTAAGCTTCGATCCAGAATCCTGCTTAATATATCTGCAAAATAAGCTACTTGACAGCCCGTGTAGAAAAGAGGGCACCCGAGTTTGCAAAGTGAAACAAACTACGAGTCAATCATGGGACTGGTATTAGAAATCTTATTTAACCTGTTTAATAATAAGGCTAATCATAGGACCACGCCGCTAACGTGGAGTGGATTTACTCCATTAGTTTTCCAGTGCATAAATAAAGTAAATCATTAAACAACGCAATGCTTTTTAGAAAAATGAAACCATTATAAGACTCAAGTTCCATCACACAATGCAATGCAAACTGGAGGATAGAGTTTTACCTTATAATGGTAAAAAATGCTTGATGCGGTAAAACGGATTTGATATTATTATTTGTGTATATATGTTTCGAAAACATTTTCAATCATAATGTATCAATCATAGAGAGCATAACTAAGAGAGCATAACTACCATATACTATGTCGCCATACTAGTTATACAATCAAAACAACATGGTGTCATATTAGATGTTGGATTTCCATCATGAACCAAGGCAAGAGATAGTCGTTACCGAATTCTAGACAATCTAGCCCGTGTCTTAGGACTCAGTCGCAACTGCATCTGGAGCGCCAGGGCCGGTCCACAAATATGTTAGTGGATTAGTAATGCCGGAACAATACGTCTTCCCGCCCTTTGGGGCATAAATAAAGAGCCACTAGGGACTTAAATCCGAGGTACCTCGCTTTCTGTCACCCACATAAGTAAAAATATCTGGGCATGTAAAACCCAGACACCACTTCTAGCTAGAAAGAAACACATGTTCTTCCTGGAGTCCTTCTCCCGTTTCTGGTTCATACCGGGGTGTGAGGCTCGCGAAGTAATGTTACACAAAGCTATGCTAAATAAAGTTGTGCTTTGATCATCAACCACAAGGCTCTTCTTTTCAACAAAAGCCTTGATCATTTGCCTCTTAGCATGCCACATTGTCAATCCATACCATACCATTGATTTTTGCCAAGATATAACCTCTAAGCTCATACGTCTTAGAGAAGGGTGTTTAGCAAGAGAATAAATTTTCCACTACCAAATAAGTATATATTTAGTAGAGATCAACGAATACAACGTCAGACATACCATCCATTTATAAGTCCGTTCTAGGTCTGAACGAAACCGGAGACACCTTATTCCTCGTCTTATATGTCCAAAATAAGAGAGAGGTCCTCGCATATCCGGTCGATCTCCAAGTACGTTTGGATGATCACCACTTATTACCTTGTCTTGGGATGTCTCCCAATCAAGACATCAGTAATCATCCAAACGATGCGAAGATCTCCAGTCTTCAGCCACCGTCTTCATTTTCGATTTTTAATCGTCGTAGTAATCATTCGGAATGGGTTAAACCTGGTCCTTCCGAATAATTCGCATATTTTATTATCAATAATAAAGTGCTATAAAAACAGATCATATGCTTCATTCCAATTCAGAATATTCTTTTAAATAAATATTCACATTATTGGGAAAAGGTTCCCATTAATTTTATGAAAGATAAATTCTTTTAAATTTATTCTTTAATCTTCTTTTTAAAGATTCATTAAAACTCCAATCTGGTTTTAATATCAATAATTATTACTTTATGATTATTCAACTTTAAGAAATTAGTCTTGTCTTTAACAGGGTTAAAGAACCAATGTCATTTAAAGCACAGTTCATGATAAACCCAAAATCACCTTCCATTAAATATGGAATTTTCACAGAAATCAAATCAATATATATAATAGATATAAATTTCTTTATCAGACTAGTAATATAAATGGAATAACGGCAAAGCCTTTTCAATCCCATATATAATAACGGTCTTCTATTATAGACGCTCATCTCGATTATTATTCAACCGAATTCTCTTCAATTCCAATTTAAAATATTAAATTGGAAAACTTTACTTTGGAAAATTCCAATTAAATCTTAATAACAAGATTTATAAACTTCAAATCATATCTTCACTGTTAATTGGGTTAAAGAACAAATGTCCTTTAAAACACGGTTCACGATAAACCCAATTCACATTTCATTTAATTCCAATTACTAAATATAATTGGAAACTATAATCTTAATTAAAAGATTTATTCTTTTCATTCAGGGTTTAAGAACAGTATCATTTAAGACACCATTCATGACAAACCCAAAATCCAGTTTATTATATTTAATTCCAATTTAATGTTAATTAATTGGAAAACTTCATTAAATCTTAATTCAACGATTTATTCTAGTTAATTACTAGTTTATTTCGATAAAAATATATTTTTATCATTTCAAATATGCAATTTTTCATCCAAAGTCTTTACAAATCATTCATTATGAATTTACATAATTTATTAATATTTTTAATAATTTTATCAAGGCCCGTACAATCGCTTTCCAATAACGGCCACCAAAATGCACTTACAGTGACCTTTTCTGAAATTGATTTGGACATAATTCCAAATCTAACTGTTAGATTTCAAAACTCTTGTATTCGATGGAAATATCTTTTCGATACGAATCTAACGGTTCCGATTTTAGGATAATCCATCAGTTGGATCTCCCATTACATCCATTTGAAGTTTATGGTCGAAATTCGTGGACGGTTGCTGCGCGGCGCATTTTATTCAGGCCATTAAATATAATATATATATATATATTTTATATTGTCGATTTCCATTTAAACAGTATTTTATAAAATATTTATAAATTCGTTTAAAATGATTTTAATTTCATTTTTAATTTTAAATGAAAATTGAATATTCTATATTTATATCATATTAAAATATTAATATTTTCAAAATATTAATATTTTCAAAATATTATATATTGATATCACTACTTTTTGATATTCATTATATGAATAAAATCGATCGATAAACTCGTTCGGGTTAAAAATGGCGTTCCTATACTTAATCTGGCTTCATTTTTTAATATTTTTGTGTCCATCCAAAAATGGAGATAAAAATCATAATCTTATTCTACATTGATTATTATTTTAAAATATTCGTTATTTTAAAATATTCTTTATTTTAAAAGATTCTTTATTTTAAAATATTCTTTATTTTAAAATATTCTGAATCGAAATGCGACTCAATCAATTACCATATAATTTCAGTTATATGGATTTCATACATCGCATGTATATAACAATAACGATAAATAATTCATTCACATCCAAAGTGAAATTTACAACTATGCGAGCATTAAAAAAAATAAAGCTCATCACAGACTGTCAATCCATCGATTGACACTTAATTAAATATTGGGACTAGTGTATGTTGAATATCATCCCAATACCCGTTTGGGGTTTTCAAACAACAACAGTTTATATAAATTAATCATTGGTTAATAATTTAACTAATTATAATTCAGTCTGAATTATTTTCTATTCAACTAATTTACAGTGTTTAAAATTATAATTAATATCACATTAATGTTAACATTATTTTTAATATGTTAAATATTTCAACATCACAACATATATTTTAAGACATGATAATTTATTTCATTTGATTAACATGATACAGACGATGTTTTTATCTAATAAAACATTTCAACAAATGATTATTTATTTCTCATGATAAAAATGTCTTTTTATTGACAATACATTTTTTTACACCTAATTCTCCTTATTTTTCTTAACATGATAAAATTGACATTTTTGTCAAACGAGACATATATTTACCTGAAATGTTTTTATTCTTGTCTAACACGACAAAAGTGATATTTTTGGTTTCACAAAATATTATTCTAACTAATGTATTTTTATTTCACAAAACATGTCCTAACTAAATGGCATTTTGTAATGCTAACAATGTTAAGTGACAATATTTTTAATGAAGCAACATATGTTTCATAAATGAACATTTTTCTATTTCGCTAACGTATAAATGATACTGTTTTAATTAACAAAACATATATATTCAAATGAACATTTTTCTATGTTACTAGCATATGGATGATAATGTTTTAACTAACAAACATATATGATCAAATGAACATTTTTCTATGTAAAACAACACATGTTTTTAATCATTTCTAATATACAATAAAAATGAAAATTTTTATTGTTAAACAATTCTCCATAATTCCTATGCTTATATACGACAAATAAAAATATTATTTTCAATAATTTCAGTGTTCTTAAATGACAAATAAAAAATGGTTTTTATTTTCATAACCTTGTCTATGTTTTTAGTATCAAATAAAAAGAACGTTTATTTGTCATAACATTGTCTACATTTCTAATGACAAAATAAAAGACAACTTTGTCATATGAACATGTTTATAATTCTAGTGACAAAATAAAAAGACAAATTTGTCATATGAACTTGTTTATAATCCTAGTGACAAAATAAAAAGATAATTTATTTTGTAACAAATATATTTCAAAAAAACAATTAAAAATGATATTTTTATTTTGTTAACAATAATCTAATTCGACAAAATTGATATTTTTGTTTTAACACAAATCTATTTGACAGAAATATAATTTTTGTTTTAACACTTTTCTATTTAACAAAAATGAATATTTTTTTAACATTTTTATCTCAACAAAAATGATGTTTTTGTTTTCATACAATCTATTTCAACAAAAATGATGTTTTTGTTTTCATTATTTCATCTTCAATAAAAATATTAATTTTTGTTTAGACAAATTTATTTTAACAAAAATGTTAGTTTTTGTTTAGATACAAATCTATTCAACAAAAATGTAATTTTTGTTTCAACAAATTATATTTTTGATAAAAACGTAAATTTTGTTTCAACAAGTCATATTATAACAAAATGATATATTTTGCTTCAACTATTTTGTTTCAAAAAATTATACATTTTGTTTCAACAAAAAGTTATATATTTTGTTTCAACAAAAATTATATATTTTGTTTTCAACCATTTTCTTACAACAAAATGTTCATTTTATCTCAACTATTTGGTTTTAACAAAAAATGATATTTTTGTTTTAACCATTTTCTTTAATAAAATGTCCTTTTTATTTAACAAAACATTATTTTAACTAAAGTTCATAGTTATATTCAACAAAATATTATTCTAACTGAATGACATATTTATATTTAACAAAACATGATTCTGATTGAATGACATATTTATACTTAACAAAACATGATTCTAATAAAAGGCATTTCTAATTAACATAACAGTTTCTAATAAAAGGTATTTCTAATTAACATAACATGATTCTAATAAAAGACATTTTCTAATTAACATAACAGTTTCTAATAAAAGGCATTTCTAATTAACATTACAGTTTCTAATAAAAGGCATTTCTAATTAACATAACATGATTCTAATAAAAGACATTTTCTAATTAACATAACATGATTCTAATAAAATACATTTTCTAATTAACATAACAGTTTCTAATAAAAGGCATTTTCATTTTATCAATTCTAATACAACAAAATTATAACAACCCAGAATTTTGGAGCCAATTTTAAATTTTTATTTTAGAAATTTTAATGGGTTTTTAATATTTAAAATGATTTACTTAAAATAATAACGACTAAAAATTTATTTTAAAATGAATAAATTTAATAATAAAAGGAGTTAGAAATGGCGCGGTAGTTCGAAAATTCGATTTCAAACTTTAATTGAATGTACAGGATTCAAAATAAATCGGATTTCAGTAAAACCAAAAATATTTAAATCTGTTTAACAATATCTTTCTAAGAATCTGAAAAACTGAAATTTCACTTTAAAATTTGTAAGTTATGTCCAGTTTAAAATTTTGAAAAGTCGCTATAGAATTTATATATATTCTAATATAATATATTAGCCTTAAAAATAGCCATTTTGCAAACGACCTCTGTTTTCGACGAAACCACTTTTGTTAGAACCGGAATGTCAAATTATTGCTAGGTTTCAATTTTCAAAATTTTCCGAATTAATATGTGAGCATGGCGAAAGAAAATGTGTTTTGTTCATTTCAGTTAAATTAATCGACCTGAAAATGGCCATTTTTCAAACGGTCTCAGAATTCAATGAAATTAGTTTTGTTGGAACCGTATCGTTAAAACATAACTAGAAATAAAATTTTTGGAATTTTTAGAGTCCGTATGTGGCCCCGGTAAATTTAAATGTACGATCAAATTAAATAAATAAATGATTTATATATTAAATTAAAGAAAACAAGCTGGAGACGATCAAACGGGCTGATGTAACCTAGCCCATTGCGTCCGGAACGTGGGTATTTTCCTAGGGACAACTTTCTTTGGGCTGGAATTGGATCAGAATAGAATTAACGGGCCTTAACTAAAAAATTAAGGAATTTAATGAATAAAGTATTATAAAAAACAAAACAAAACCCTAATCTAAACCAAGCCGCCACCATCCACTGTCAAGGGTTGAAAAGCTACGGTTTTAATCACCTCTAATCTCGCAAAACCACTCAACTTTTCCACGGAAACTTAACTACCAAATCGAAGAGCTTCTTGAGCTCTACAATCTGAACGGGTGTGATAAAAAATAGAGCTGTAATTTGTGAGCAATCCACGCTTAAAGTCAGATTTTTCGTACGCAAATTCAGGGGCTGGAGGGCGTTCGAATTGGCCATGGGCACCTGCGATAGAAGAGGACGTTGAGGCCTTCACCGTGATGTAATTGGATTGGAGTTCTATGGGCTGGTGGGTGGTGCGTTCTGGAATTGGAGGAGCGGATATGGGTTTCGACGTTGGTAGTAAACGATGAAGACGGATTAAAGGTTTATAAATTAATTAATCATTAAATTATATAATTAATAAATTCAAATGCTCAAATGCTTATCACTTTTGCAAATGAAATCAGAAATTGATGAAATCAGTCGCGTTGTGTAACGACCCGGAAACCCGTACCTTTTGAATCGACAATAATCCACACATGTCTAACTCAAAACTGTACGTATTTACAGATTGTTAAATGACGATCCACATCTTCAACCATTATAGTCAAAAATATAGATAATCAAGGGGATTAATTTAGAATTAGAAAGAAAGAAGAAAACAAACACATAATCTCGCAATGGAATGAACAAAATATAATAATCAAATAACAGCTCATGAAGCTGTTTAAAATAAACATTTGATCATTTTACAACATTTATCAGAGTTATACATTTATATACATAACTGATAATACAGTGTAATGCAACAGAATTGTAGTGGGATACAATAGTAATAATAGTATACCGTCTTCGTCTTCATCCTTCAGATGATAATCTTTGAAACTGGAATGCTCAAGTCTGACCCGAGCGTAATAGCATGAAAATAAAACAAGCTCGGATCAGGCAAAAATTTTCTCATCTAAGTCAAATCGATATCATATGAACATGCACACACATAACTCAAGAGATGTTACGGGAAATTCCATCTCCTAAGGATCCGTCAAACTAGATACTATATAATATAATTTCGCTATTATACTAGTGTCTATTCACAAATACTTGTCAGAAAAATAGCGTAAGCGGGGTTACATTGATTACCCTTACGCAGTTTATAAGCACATGGTCTATGCAGGTCCTGTAACACAACCAGTAACGTCGGTAGCCAGTGAGTCCCCTATAGACCTATGCCAAAAATCAAAATCATAGTTGTCTCGCATAAGGATAAATGTATGACAAGGCACATGAGGCTATACCCAAAGTAGTATGCTACTAGTTTGCCTGATCCAGACTGGTGGTTACCCCTAACGGCCCACCGTAGACATCCGCCCCATATCGAATCAAAGGGAAATACCTCCCATCAAGGGTGCGCACCAACAAAACAACAATAACTGAATAGTAATAGTATGGACCCGAGGCCTTGGAAAATCGAAGAGCAGATGTCCACTAAGAGGTATTCAAGCCTCATTTGGTCTGGCACGGCTCCTGTTTTAGTCATTTCAAATCGACACAAGTGTCGGGGTCATCCATTATCGTTCACTTTCTTCAAATCCAGTCATCGCCTCCAAATTCATCCTACTTCATTTTTGGAACTCCAACACGTACACAATTGTTAAAGTGGTTCCAACATTGACAGAGAGTATGTCAATAAAAGGCCCCGGTCTCTTTAACAACAAAACGTCATGTTACACACCGATTGGTATTTTATATTTCAAAAGTGAATCGTTATGGTATCAAAATATCATATTCAACTAAACAAATTTTCACTTTAAAATATCATATTATTTTAATCACTATAATATTTACTTTCACAATTCATATTTTGCTTTGAGATAAATTTCAAATTAAATAATTGGTTATAACTTCAATTAACCACATTTCATTCGAATCATTCAGTTTACTTCAGAAATAGTTTTGAATTCATTTTTGATTTTAACATCAAAATAATCATATTTACTTTTAAATCAGAGATTTAAATGTAAATAATTTCACTTCTAAAACAGTCTATAAGTTTGAAATAGTTTTGGGGTTTAAATAAATTTTGAATAATTTTTAAATAGTTAAGAGATTTGGAATAGTTTGGAAATCAAAACAGCTTGAGTATTGGAAATGGTTTTATATATATTAAAATATTCTATAAAATAAACTACTTATATATATATATAGAAAAATAGGTTTTGAAAAACAATTTATATAAAGTACTCCATATATCAAAGGAATAAATTTCATAAAATAGTATATATATAAATTTGTTTATATAGAAATAATTTTCAAAACATCTGTTTCTTTCCATTTCAAATAAATATGAACCAAAGTTCAAATCTCAAAACTAACCAAATTGATTTCCAAAATCCTATCCAAATCGATTCCACAATCAAATTCATTTGAGAACAATCCATTTTTAAAGGATAACTTCCCATTTAAAAATATTATTTGAATCTTGAGACGACCCGATTTCCCGTTTTCACGGAAACAAGGTTATCTTTTGGAATATAACACAGAAACAGATAATAGCAGAACAGAATTAAATAAATACACCAGAATGAACAACAAAATATACTGGATAAAAGTAATCATCAGAGTTACACAGTATACAGGATCTTACTTAGTACAAATACAGTTCAGCTATACATAAATGTCTACAGCGGAAATAAACAAAATATGTACAATAGGAGCTGAACAGCATAAAAAGAAATAAATGATAGAATCCATCTTCAGCTCCAGCTATCCAGAAGAGAACCAGCTAAACCTGAATACAAGGCTGCCCGTGTAGAAAAAGGGGCACCCGAGTTTGAGAGTGAAACAAACTACGAGTCAGTCATGGGACTGGTATGAGAAATCCACTCAACACATATATAATTGGCTAATCACAGGACCACGCCACTTTCGTGGAACGGGTTTACTCCATTGGATTGCCAGTGCTTTAAAACAAATCTTTCTTTTAAACATCGCTATGCTTTTTATAAAAATGAAGCCGTTATAAGACTCAGTTCCCATCACACAATGCAACGCAAACCGGAGGATAGAGTTTTTACCTTATAACGGCCAAAATATGCTTGATACGAATAAAACAAAGGCATTTGATATTATTGCTAGTGTATATATGTTTTGAAAACAATTTCAAATCATAACTATCAATCATAGACGGCATTAATGCCCCATACCACTATGTCGCCATATATAGGTATACAATCAAAACCGCACAATCACGTATTTGGAAATTGGATTTCCGTCATGAACCAAGGCAAAAGATAGTCCTTACCGAATTCGAGACGCTCTAGCCCGCCCCTCAGGAACAGCCGCAACTGCCCCCTGGATCGTCAGGGCCGGTCCACCGATGTGGATTATTATGCCTGAACAATACGTTTCCCCGCCCTTTGGGGCGTAAACGAGCCAACGAATGACTCCATCGGACCCGGATCGTCCGATCAAACCGAGGCGCCTCGCAACAGCAACAACCACATAGGTGAAAAGTATATAAATGTCAGGGCTGGTAGGTCACTGACACCACCCTAGCTAGAAAGAAACGCATGCCCTCCCTGAGGTCCTTCCTCCCGTTTTAGGTTCCTACCGGGGTGTGAGGCTCGCGAATTCACGTTACACACAAAGCTACGCCACACAGGCGGTGCTTTGATCATCACCACAAGACTTTGCTTTTCAACAGAAGCCCTGATCACTGCATCTTAGCATGCCACACAGAATAAATCCTATGTCAGACACACAGTCCATTTACAAGTCCGTTCTGGGTCTGAACGAAACCGGAGGCACTAAATACCTCGCAAACCCTTTGATCAACACGTACGTCTGAACGATCACCACTCATTATCCATATTTCGGGATGCCTCCCAATCAGGACCTCGGTTACCATCCAAACGAGGTGAAGATCTCCGGTCTTCGACCATCGTCTTCATCTTCGAATTTCAATCGTCGGTCGATTATTCGAAATGAGAATTAACTCGGCCTTTTCAAATAATTCACGTATATTCAGAATTTCAAATCGATTTATTTCAATGGTTAAATTATTCAACAACACCAATTGTGTTCTTTAATATAGTTTTCACACCAAACACATTCAACCATCAAACATCACATAAATCAAGCAAATTCAGTTTATTTCCATTCCATATCGCTTACGATATTTTATAACTATTTATCGCTATTTTTATTTATTTTAAAATAGCTAATATATTCAAAACGACGTTTCGGGCCATAACGTGGCCGTGGCGCTGTTTTTCTTCAGATTTGATTTACACATATCTGAAAATCTAACCGTTGGATCTTCACAAAATTTACATCATTAGAAATGTCTTTTCAAAACGAATCCAACGGTTCCAGTTTCGGGAAAATCCGACGGTCGGATCTCCCGGTACAATCGTTTGAAGTTTTGATTTCAAAATACGAACTGCAGCGTCGTTATTCGATTAAATATAATTTTATTTATATATATAAATAAATATAATCGTTTCTGGCGCTGTTTTTCTTCAGATTTGAATTAAACATTCCAGACAATCCAACCGTTGGATTTCTACAAGGTTGGTGCCGTTGGAAAGATTATTCCAAGGCGAACCCGACGGTTGAGGTTTCGGGAAAATCCAATGGTCGGATTTCCCGTACTAGTCGTTTGAAATTACGGTTTCGAAATACGAACTGCACGGCTTCGTTTCGTTTTAATTTTATTTATATTTATATAGTTATATAAATATAGTTCATTCAACGATTTCAATATCGTTTTAACTTCAAAAAATTTTCTAACTCCTTAAATTTTGGAAAAATTTCGCCATAACCTCCCCTGTACCGGGAGCGTCGGGAAATCGCAAATAGCGTCCCGGTCCTTCTAATCTCAAAAAGAAAAAAAAAAGAAAAAGCCAAGCGGCTAGCCAATAGGCTCAAAATCATCACCCAAACAAATCAGTAAATGTGTACCTATTTGTCGGGCACAAAATTTTATTCCTCTTCTCTAGCCCCTTTGCTATAACCTGTTCAAAGAATATTGCATGTACATATATATACAGTTCATATCATTTTTCATTTTCTATTCAACTTCATATTTGATTTCTATTAGGTTTTAAAAACACCATTCATTCTAATGTTACATAAATAGGTGCAAATCATTTCATTAGCTAATTAATGAATATTTCAACTCATATATGTTTATTTTGAACAAGTGGCTATTTTCAACATTTCACATTTCAACGATTTATGCATACAATAAAAATGTGATTTTTATTGTAAAACGATTCATTTCAAAACACTATTTTTCTATATAGTTCACATAGTCGATAAAAGGTGATATTTATTATCAAACAGTTTATTTCAAAATATGAATACCATTCAACACATGAATTTCTAAACAACGAATGAATATCAATTCAACACATGAATGTTTTCAATAGTTTTTATATATCGATAAAAATGTGATTTTTATTATCGAACGATTTATTTCAAAATATGAATACCATTCAACACATGAATTTCTAAACAACGAATGAATATCAATTCAACACATGAATGTTTTCAATAGTTTTTAGATATAGATAAAAATGTGATTTTTATTATCTAACAGTTTATTTCAAAATATGAATACCATTCAACACATGAATTTCTAAACAACGAATGAATATCAATTCAACACACGAATGTTTTCAATAGTTTTTAGATATAGATAAAAATGTGATTTTTATTATCTAACAGTTTATTTCAAAATATGAATACCATTCAACACATGAATTTCTAAACAACGAATGAATATCAATTCAACACACGAATGTTTTCAATATAAGGAATAAATATAGTTTAAGCATATGAAAATAATTCAAACACACAAATATTATTCAAAATTTCGGCAGCATAACGGCAGGGTAGTTACACCGGCACCGTCCCTAGTACGGCTCCTCGCTCTACCTTAAAACCTCGCGGTTTTTGACAATGGGAATCATGCATCTAATTCGCACGCAGGCGGCATGTTTATATTTTTTTTCCATTTCCACAAACTAATCCTATGTGGTTTCAACCAAATATTTTCCAATCACAATTGGGTATTTTTCAACCACAATCAACCAATATCAATCACAAACAATCCCAAACAATCAATCAATTCCAACCAATAAATATCGTCCATGGTTTGTGGACGAGGGGCGTATATATATATATATATATATAGATATTTATATATAGCAGTTCATTTTCAACTCATATATGTTTATTTATAAAAAGAATTTGAAGAGTGAGAAATCCTCACCAATAGCTATCCACTCACACGATTGTTCCTTAATAGAAACTTCGCCTACTTCGCCTTGTTGTTGCTTTCGTTTCCCGTATTCTCTACATAAGTAAAAATCGAATTTTTACCATGCTATTCAATATATATAAAAATATGATTTTTACTTTTGCTTTCACATATAAAAAATATGATTTTTGCTTTCACATATAAAAATATGATTTTTGCTTTCACATATAAAAACATGATTTTTACCTTCGCTTTCACATATAAAAACATGTTTTCTATTTTTGCTTTCACATATAAAAATATGTTTTCTATTTTATAAGTCATTTTTAAAATCAGTTTTTATATTCTTTAAAATTTCTTTAAAATCAAATCAGTTTTTATTTAAAAAAACAAAATCAGTTTTTATTCTTTAAAAAAATTCAGTTTTATTTCTTTATATTTTAAAACAGTTTCAGTTTTAAACTTTATTTAATTTATTCAGTTTTTACCTTTTTTTATTCCTTTTCAAAATCAGTTTTTCTCTTTTTTTTTTTTTTATAAATGCAGTTTTATTTTATTTATTTTTTATTTCAAAAACAGGTTTTTATACTTTTTATAAAATTCAGTTTAATACTTATTAAACAAATCACAGTATTTAAAATCAGAACTTAAAACAAAAATAAAATAAATAAATCAAATTAAAAAAAACTTACAGTGCTTCGAAGAAGGGGGGGGGATGCTGATGTCGGCGGCGGCACTTCTGGGGGGGGGAAATGAAGGCGTCGGAGGAGGTGGGCGTTCGCTGGTTCGAACGGTGGTGTCGCGACTGGATTCGACGGGGGGTGCTCGAGGTGGAGGCGGAGGCTGCGGGGAGGCGGTGAGTGGCTTCGAGATGGGGGGTGGCGGCGTGAGTTCGTCGGCGGCTCGAGGTTGGGGGGGGGGGGGGGCGGCTCCGATTAGATTTAGGTTTTTGGTTTTTTTTTTCTTTTTTTTTTTCTTCTGTTTCGAATTATAACTAACGGGGGGGGGGGGGCCAATCAGAAGGGAAAAAGGGGGAGAAAGAGTACCCTTTTTTTTTTTTTTTTTATTTAATTTAAATTTGCAAAAGGGTTGACTTTCATCCACGACCTCGAAACGGGGCCCACCGCCTGTCGCCCATAGCGTTTCACCCCCATTCCGAACACAATGGGATATGTATCGCAAGCTGGTTTGATCATTACAATCGGTTTCCTTTTGAATTTACATTTAAATCACTATATTGAATTTTAAACGCACATTTCAAATTACCGGGGTCACATACTAACTAGAAAAATTCCAGAAAAATATTTTCTAGTTTCGTATTGACGATTCGGTCCTAACAAAACTAGTTTCGTCGAATTCTGAGACCGTTTGAAAAATGGCCAATTTCCAGTCGATTAAATTCAATAGAAACTGGTCAAACGCGTTTTCTTTTGCCACGCTCACATATTGATTCGAAAAATTATGAAATTTGAAACCTAGCAATAACTTGACACTGCGGACCCAACAAAAGTGGTTTCGTCGAAATCCGAGGTCGTTTGCAAAATGTCCATTTTTAAGGGCCTGAATTCCATAGCGACTATTCAGAATTTTTAACTGGACATATCTTTTGATTCCCGCTATCAAATTCCGATTGGTTAGATTCGTTAGAAAGATATTACCAATAAGATCCTAATGTTTTTGGTCTCACTAAAATCCGGATTGTTTTGCACCCGGTATATTCAATTGAAGTTTGAAATCGAATTATCGAACTACCGCGCCATTTTCAATTCTATATATAATTATAATTAATTATATTCGTTTTCAAATGTCGATTCAAACTCAGTTTTCATCGTCATTAACTAAAATATTTATTTTAAATATTTAAAATCCATTATTTTAGCCAATTTAAAATTTTTAAATTGGTTCAGATTTTCTGGGTCGTTACAATCTCCCCCACTTAAAACTTTTCGTCCCCGAAAAGGAATAAAGTCGAAAGTGGTTTGATAATTCTACGATCACACAATACAACAACCAATTTGTTTTTAATATTCAGAGTATAGAATAAACAATGCACATCCATGGGAAGAAAATAGCAACAGAATAGAGAATTAAATGGTAATGCAAAGTAGGGTAAATGTACCTTGCACCGGAGTCAATCAGAGATATCTACTCGGCATCTAGGATAAGCTTTCTGAATGCTCTCCTCAGTTTCCCAAGTACAATCTCGCGGATCTCCACTCCATTGCACTTTGACTAAGTGAACCTTCTTGTTCCTCAGCTCTTTGGCTTCTTTGCCGATAATCTTTAGCGGCTCTCGCCTCACAGCTAATTCTGGAGTAATTTCTATGTCCTGCTGAGCTGCTTCTTCCACGATCAAGTCTGGATCATGAACGTGCTTTCGAAGTTGAGATATATGAAATACATCATGCACACCAGGCAACCAGTCAGGCAATTTGACCCTATAAGCGAGAGTTCCAATCCGTTCCAGAATAGGAAACGGACCAATAAATTTGGGTGCTAGCTTTCCAGTTTTACCGAACCTGATAACTCCTCTCATCGGCGATACTTTCAAATATACATAGTCGCCAACCTCAAAGGATATATCTCTTCTTCTTTTATCGGCATAGCTCTTTTGTCGGCTTTGAGCGGCGAGCAATCGTTTCTTAATAAAATCGACTTTGTCGGCCGCTTCTCGAATCATATCAGGACCCAACACAAGTCTATTTCCTGGTTCGACCCAGCAAGCAGGAGATCGGCAAGGTCTACCATACAATGCTTCGAATGGCGACATTGTCAGACTCACCTGGTAGCTGTTGTTATAAGAGAACTCAGCCAAATGTAGATTGTCTTCCCATGATCCACCGAAATCTATAACACAAGCCCGCAATAGATCTTCTAGAATGCGATTCACCCTCTCAGTCTGACCGTCTGTCTGAGGATGATAAGCGGTGCTCAAGTTTAACTTCGTTCCCAGCTCGACTTGAAATGCTTCCCAGAATTTACTAGTGAATATTGTATCTCTATCACTGACTATACTGAGCGGCACTCCATGCAGTCTAACTATTTCCCTGAAGTATATCTGCGCCAGACTCTGAGCAGTTCTGTTTGATTTGACAGGTATAAAATGGGCGGTCTTCGTGAAGCGATCTACGATCACCCAAATACTGTCATTTCCTTTTCTGGTTCTGGGCAAACCATCAATGAAATCCATGGAGATATGCTCCCACTTCCAACCAGGAACTTCCAGCGGTTGTAATAATCCAGCCAGTTTCTGTTGGTCGCTTTTAACTAGCTGGCAAGTAGGGCATCGACTAACATATATCGAAACGTCTCTTTTCATAGCCTTCCACCAGAAAGTTCTTTTGAGATCGTTATACATTTTGGCCACACCAGGATGGATACTCAGCTTGGACTTGTGACACTCGTCTAACACTTCCCTTTTTAACTCTGGGATGTCAGGAACACAAATCCTTCCTTTTAATCTCAAGGTCTCGTCGTTATCTATTTGAAAACACGAGGGTTCGCCTTTCTGAATCCTTTTGATCATATCTTTAATAAAGTTATCCTCCTTCTGAAGAATAGATATTTTGTCAATCAAGGAAGTCGTGATAATAAAGCTGGCGATCATTACATTCTTTCGACTCAGCGCATCGGCCACGACATTGGCTTTCCCTGGAGTATATATAATTTCAAAGTCATATGCTGCAAGAAACTCCAGCCAACGTTGCTGCCTCAAATTCAAGTCCTTCTGAGTGAACAGATACTTTAATGACTGATGATCTGTAAACAGTTCGAATCTCTCACCGAGAAGATAGTGTCTCCAGATTTTCAAAGAGAATATGATAGCCAATAACTCAAGATCATGAGTTACATAGTTTTTCTCGTGCGGCTTCAGTTGACGGCTAGCATAAGCAATTACTTGGCCTCTTTGCATTAACACTGCGCCAAGGCCTTCTCTAGAAGCATCAGTCCAGACTTTTAGATCCTGGTTGCCATCAATGATGGTTAACACTGGAGCTGTTGTTAATCTTAACTTTAGCTCTTCAAAAGCCTCCTCACTCTTTTCAGTCCATTTGAACTTAGAATGCTTCTTTGTAAGCTTCGTTAAGTGGCCAGATATCTTCGAAAAGTCTTTAACGAACTTCCGATAATAGCTAGCCAGTCCAAGAAAACTGCGAACTTCAGTGGGAGTACTGGGCTGTTTCCAATTTTGAATGGCTGTGATTTTGCTTGGATCCACAGCGATTCCATCTTTCGATACGACATGGCCCAGAAATTTCACTTCATCTTGCCAGAATATACATTTGGAAAACTTTGCTTTCAATACATTCCTTCTGAGGATTTCTAACACTTGTTCCAGATGCTTTTCATGTTCGGCCTTTGATTTAGAGAAGATTAGAATATCATCAATAAAAACCAGAACGAATTTATTCAAAACCCCTCTGAACACTCTATTCATCAGATCGACGAAATAAGCTGGAGCGTTACATAAGCCGAACGGCATTACTAACCACTCGTAGAATAAGTCGGGGCCTCTGAACGCTGTCATTGGAACACACTCTTCGGCAATTCGAAGTTGATGGAAACCTGTAGCTAGGTCCATTCGCGAAAATACTTGTGCTCCATTTAATCGATCCAACAAATCATCTATTCGCGGCAATGGATATTTGTTCTTTATGGTCTGCTTGTTCAAATCACGATAATCCACACATAGACGTAGAGTACCGTCAGATTTTGGGACAAACACCACTGCTGCACCCCAATCAGAGAAACTAGGCCTTATCAGACCTTTCCATACTAGTTGTCTTGTTTGATTGTCTAATTCCTCCTTCTCTTTCAAGGACATTCTTCGAATAGCGTGAACTACCGGCCTTGCATTCGGAATCAAAGCAATCTTGAAATCTATTTCTCTCTGCGGAGGTAAGCGAACAACTTCTTCGAACACATCCGCATAGTTCTTGACAACAGGAATGTCTTTGATGAGGTCAGGAATATTCTCTGTGACTTCAGGGATATTTTCTATTTGGGCTGGAGAAACATTCAAAGCTGCCCAGAAGTCCTTTCTATTAGCATTCTGACCTTCACAGGGAATGGTTATATAATCACCTGATTTAATCTTCGCCTTTACGACCCTCTCGGCGCATTTGACTTCAGCTTCATATTTGGTCAACCAGTCTAACCCCAAGATAAGATCAAACTCTTTGAAATTCATGACGACCGCGATGGTAGGAAACCGATAACGAGAGAAAGAAACCGGCACTCCACAAATCCAACTGAGATCAATGGAACCCCCAACTGGATTCTGGACAGTCATTGGTTCCTTGAGCTTCTTCAAATTCAAATCCAGTTTCTTAGCTGCATCTTTGGAAATGAAGCTTCGTGACGCGCCTGTGTCAAACAGTACTTTAACTGGGATGTCTTTGACAGTTAGCGTGCCTTCTAAAACATCTGGCCTTTCCTGAATAGCTGAGGGCTCAGAAGTTTCTGCCACTTCATTCACTTGAACTATCTCAGTCTTTTTCAACTGCCAGCAATCTTGCTTTACGTGACCAAACTGGTCGCATTGATTGCACCTTTGCTTTCCTTGAAAATCCTTCTTTGCTTTAGATCCACTCTTTCTTTGTTCGTTCCAAGATTTGCAACTTATCGCCAAATGTCCTTTTCTATTGCAGCTTGAGCACGTGGCGGTCATTATTCGTTCGTTCCCAGATTCAGCCCTTTTTCTCTTGGCACTGGGCCTCTTATTGACTTCAGACCTCGTACTGGTTTCAGGAATATCAGTTTCTGACCCTGTTTTGTCACTAGAACAGACTTCTTCTTCGTCGCGCAACATTCCTTTCTTATGGAGATCTTCGTACTGATAAGCCATATAAATCATTTCTGAGAAAGGAAGCTTCACATGCCCCAATACCTTATTCTGGTATTTCCTTTGAAGTCCGTGAATAAATCTCAGATTTTTCCTCTTCGGATTTTGAATTAGATGAGGAGCAAAGTGAGAAAGTTCATTAAATTTCTTATGATATTCGGGAATTGTCATGTCTCCTTGTATCAGATAAGAAAATTCGTCGCATAGTCGCTCTGTCGCTTCGGGAGGAGTAAATCTTTCTAAGAAAATCACTTTGAATCTGTCCCAGGTGATATCACCTTCTGGATTATCCTTAACAACAGAATCCCACCAGAACAAAGCTTCATCTTCCAGTGCCCAGGAGGCCAGTAATCTTTTCTGGTCATCCCTAAGCTTTAATGCTTCGAATATTTTCTCAACCGAACGAATCCAAGCTTGGGTTCTCATAATAGATTCTTCGCCCGAGAACGGCTTTCCACCCAGATTTCTATACTTCATGAATAGAGCTTCAATATCCGGGCTAGTATTACTTCTTCTGTTTCTGGCACTCATTTTCTAGTTCTTCTGCAGATAGCAGATCAAGTGTCAGGTCACAGAAAAGGTATTTTAAAATATAGAGACAAATACTTGAAGTGTAAATGTGTCTATCGAAGTGTATTCATTCTGCTTTACTCATACTAGGATATTGCTGATCCTATCTGTATTGAGTTACCCGTCCTAGAACACTACTGGTTCTATTTCTGACGAGTTCGTTCAAATGTTATATTCCAGAACTAAGCTTAACCAAAGCTCTGATACCACGTTGAGACGACCCGATTTCCCGTTTTCACGGAAACAAGGTTATCTTTTGGAATATAACACAGAAACAGATAATAGCAGAACAGAATTAAATAAATACACCAGAATGAACAACAAAATATACTGGATAAAAGTAATCATCAGAGTTACACAGTATACAGGATCTTACTTAGTACAAATACAGTTCAGCTATACATAAATGTCTACAGCGGAAATAAACAAAATATGTACAATAGGAGCTGAACAGCATAAAAAGAAATAAATGATAGAATCCATCTTCAGCTCCAGCTATCCAGAAGAGAACCAGCTAAACCTGAATACAAGGCTGCCCGTGTAGAAAAAGGGGCACCCGAGTTTGAGAGTGAAACAAACTACGAGTCAGTCATGGGACTGGTATGAGAAATCCACTCAACACATATATAATTGGCTAATCACAGGACCACGCCACTTTCGTGGAACGGGTTTACTCCATTGGATTGCCAGTGCTTTAAAACAAATCTTTCTTTTAAACATCGCTATGCTTTTTATAAAAATGAAGCCGTTATAAGACTCAGTTCCCATCACACAATGCAACGCAAACCGGAGGATAGAGTTTTTACCTTATAACGGCCAAAATATGCTTGATACGAATAAAACAAAGGCATTTGATATTATTGCTAGTGTATATATGTTTTGAAAACAATTTCAAATCATAACTATCAATCATAGACGGCATTAATGCCCCATACCACTATGTCGCCATATATAGGTATACAATCAAAACCGCACAATCACGTATTTGGAAATTGGATTTCCGTCATGAACCAAGGCAAAAGATAGTCCTTACCGAATTCGAGACGCTCTAGCCCGCCCCTCAGGAACAGCCGCAACTGCCCCCTGGATCGTCAGGGCCGGTCCACCGATGTGGATTATTATGCCTGAACAATACGTTTCCCCGCCCTTTGGGGCGTAAACGAGCCAACGAATGACTCCATCGGACCCGGATCGTCCGATCAAACCGAGGCGCCTCGCAACAGCAACAACCACATAGGTGAAAAGTATATAAATGTCAGGGCTGGTAGGTCACTGACACCACCCTAGCTAGAAAGAAACGCATGCCCTCCCTGAGGTCCTTCCTCCCGTTTTAGGTTCCTACCGGGGTGTGAGGCTCGCGAATTCACGTTACACACAAAGCTACGCCACACAGGCGGTGCTTTGATCATCACCACAAGACTTTGCTTTTCAACAGAAGCCCTGATCACTGCATCTTAGCATGCCACACAGAATAAATCCTATGTCAGACACACAGTCCATTTACAAGTCCGTTCTGGGTCTGAACGAAACCGGAGGCACTAAATACCTCGCAAACCCTTTGATCAACACGTACGTCTGAACGATCACCACTCATTATCCATATTTCGGGATGCCTCCCAATCAGGACCTCGGTTACCATCCAAACGAGGTGAAGATCTCCGGTCTTCGACCATCGTCTTCATCTTCGAATTTCAATCGTCGGTCGATTATTCGAAATGAGAATTAACTCGGCCTTTTCAAATAATTCACGTATATTCAGAATTTCAAATCGATTTATTTCAATGGTTAAATTATTCAACAACACCAATTGTGTTCTTTAATATAGTTTTCACACCAAACACATTCAACCATCAAACATCACATAAATCAAGCAAATTCAGTTTATTTCCATTCCATATCGCTTACGATATTTTATAACTATTTATCGCTATTTTTATTTATTTTAAAATAGCTAATATATTCAAAACGACGTTTCGGGCCATAACGTGGCCGTGGCGCTGTTTTTCTTCAGATTTGATTTACACATATCTGAAAATCTAACCGTTGGATCTTCACAAAATTTACATCATTAGAAATGTCTTTTCAAAACGAATCCAACGGTTCCAGTTTCGGGAAAATCCGACGGTCGGATCTCCCGGTACAATCGTTTGAAGTTTTGATTTCAAAATACGAACTGCAGCGTCGTTATTCGATTAAATATAATTTTATTTATATATATAAATAAATATAATCGTTTCTGGCGCTGTTTTTCTTCAGATTTGAATTAAACATTCCAGACAATCCAACCGTTGGATTTCTACAAGGTTGGTGCCGTTGGAAAGATTATTCCAAGGCGAACCCGACGGTTGAGGTTTCGGGAAAATCCAATGGTCGGATTTCCCGTACTAGTCGTTTGAAATTACGGTTTCGAAATACGAACTGCACGGCTTCGTTTCGTTTTAATTTTATTTATATTTATATAGTTATATAAATATAGTTCATTCAACGATTTCAATATCGTTTTAACTTCAAAAAATTTTCTAACTCCTTAAATTTTGGAAAAATTTCGCCATAACCTCCCCTGTACCGGGAGCGTCGGGAAATCGCAAATAGCGTCCCGGTCCTTCTAATCTCAAAAAGAAAAAAAAAAGAAAAAGCCAAGCGGCTAGCCAATAGGCTCAAAATCATCACCCAAACAAATCAGTAAATGTGTACCTATTTGTCGGGCACAAAATTTTATTCCTCTTCTCTAGCCCCTTTGCTATAACCTGTTCAAAGAATATTGCATGTACATATATATACAGTTCATATCATTTTTCATTTTCTATTCAACTTCATATTTGATTTCTATTAGGTTTTAAAAACACCATTCATTCTAATGTTACATAAATAGGTGCAAATCATTTCATTAGCTAATTAATGAATATTTCAACTCATATATGTTTATTTTGAACAAGTGGCTATTTTCAACATTTCACATTTCAACGATTTATGCATACAATAAAAATGTGATTTTTATTGTAAAACGATTCATTTCAAAACACTATTTTTCTATATAGTTCACATAGTCGATAAAAGGTGATATTTATTATCAAACAGTTTATTTCAAAATATGAATACCATTCAACACATGAATTTCTAAACAACGAATGAATATCAATTCAACACATGAATGTTTTCAATAGTTTTTATATATCGATAAAAATGTGATTTTTATTATCGAACGATTTATTTCAAAATATGAATACCATTCAACACATGAATTTCTAAACAACGAATGAATATCAATTCAACACATGAATGTTTTCAATAGTTTTTAGATATAGATAAAAATGTGATTTTTATTATCTAACAGTTTATTTCAAAATATGAATACCATTCAACACATGAATTTCTAAACAACGAATGAATATCAATTCAACACACGAATGTTTTCAATAGTTTTTAGATATAGATAAAAATGTGATTTTTATTATCTAACAGTTTATTTCAAAATATGAATACCATTCAACACATGAATTTCTAAACAACGAATGAATATCAATTCAACACACGAATGTTTTCAATATAAGGAATAAATATAGTTTAAGCATATGAAAATAATTCAAACACACAAATATTATTCAAAATTTCGGCAGCATAACGGCAGGGTAGTTACACCGGCACCGTCCCTAGTACGGCTCCTCGCTCTACCTTAAAACCTCGCGGTTTTTGACAATGGGAATCATGCATCTAATTCGCACGCAGGCGGCATGTTTATATTTTTTTTCCATTTCCACAAACTAATCCTATGTGGTTTCAACCAAATATTTTCCAATCACAATTGGGTATTTTTCAACCACAATCAACCAATATCAATCACAAACAATCCCAAACAATCAATCAATTCCAACCAATAAATATCGTCCATGGTTTGTGGACGAGGGGCGTATATATATATATATATATATAGATATTTATATATAGCAGTTCATTTTCAACTCATATATGTTTATTTATAAAAAGAATTTGAAGAGTGAGAAATCCTCACCAATAGCTATCCACTCACACGATTGTTCCTTAATAGAAACTTCGCCTACTTCGCCTTGTTGTTGCTTTCGTTTCCCGTATTCTCTACATAAGTAAAAATCGAATTTTTACCATGCTATTCAATATATATAAAAATATGATTTTTACTTTTGCTTTCACATATAAAAAATATGATTTTTGCTTTCACATATAAAAATATGATTTTTGCTTTCACATATAAAAACATGATTTTTACCTTCGCTTTCACATATAAAAACATGTTTTCTATTTTTGCTTTCACATATAAAAATATGTTTTCTATTTTATAAGTCATTTTTAAAATCAGTTTTTATATTCTTTAAAATTTCTTTAAAATCAAATCAGTTTTTATTTAAAAAAACAAAATCAGTTTTTATTCTTTAAAAAAATTCAGTTTTATTTCTTTATATTTTAAAACAGTTTCAGTTTTAAACTTTATTTAATTTATTCAGTTTTTACCTTTTTTTATTCCTTTTCAAAATCAGTTTTTCTCTTTTTTTTTTTTTTATAAATGCAGTTTTATTTTATTTATTTTTTATTTCAAAAACAGGTTTTTATACTTTTTATAAAATTCAGTTTAATACTTATTAAACAAATCACAGTATTTAAAATCAGAACTTAAAACAAAAATAAAATAAATAAATCAAATTAAAAAAAACTTACAGTGCTTCGAAGAAGGGGGGGGGATGCTGATGTCGGCGGCGGCACTTCTGGGGGGGGGAAATGAAGGCGTCGGAGGAGGTGGGCGTTCGCTGGTTCGAACGGTGGTGTCGCGACTGGATTCGACGGGGGGTGCTCGAGGTGGAGGCGGAGGCTGCGGGGAGGCGGTGAGTGGCTTCGAGATGGGGGGTGGCGGCGTGAGTTCGTCGGCGGCTCGAGGTTGGGGGGGGGGGGCGGCTCCGATTAGATTTAGGTTTTTGGTTTTTTTTTTCTTTTTTTTTTTTCTTCTGTTTCGAATTATAACTAACGGGGGGGGGGCCAATCAGAAGGGAAAAAGGGGGAGAAAGAGTACCCTTTTTTTTTTTTTTTTTATTTAATTTAAATTTGCAAAAGGGTTGACTTTCATCCACGACCTCGAAACGGGGCCCACCGCCTGTCGCCCATAGCGTTTCACCCCCATTCCGAACACAATGGGATATGTATCGCAAGCTGGTTTGATCATTACAATCGGTTTCCTTTTGAATTTACATTTAAATCACTATATTGAATTTTAAACGCACATTTCAAATTACCGGGGTCACATACTAACTAGAAAAATTCCAGAAAAATATTTTCTAGTTTCGTATTGACGATTCGGTCCTAACAAAACTAGTTTCGTCGAATTCTGAGACCGTTTGAAAAATGGCCAATTTCCAGTCGATTAAATTCAATAGAAACTGGTCAAACGCGTTTTCTTTTGCCACGCTCACATATTGATTCGAAAAATTATGAAATTTGAAACCTAGCAATAACTTGACACTGCGGACCCAACAAAAGTGGTTTCGTCGAAATCCGAGGTCGTTTGCAAAATGTCCATTTTTAAGGGCCTGAATTCCATAGCGACTATTCAGAATTTTTAACTGGACATATCTTTTGATTCCCGCTATCAAATTCCGATTGGTTAGATTCGTTAGAAAGATATTACCAATAAGATCCTAATGTTTTTGGTCTCACTAAAATCCGGATTGTTTTGCACCCGGTATATTCAATTGAAGTTTGAAATCGAATTATCGAACTACCGCGCCATTTTCAATTCTATATATAATTATAATTAATTATATTCGTTTTCAAATGTCGATTCAAACTCAGTTTTCATCGTCATTAACTAAAATATTTATTTTAAATATTTAAAATCCATTATTTTAGCCAATTTAAAATTTTTAAATTGGTTCAGATTTTCTGGGTCGTTACAAATCTATTCGATTCAAATCAAATTCGAGTTCAAGTTCAAGTTCATAATATTTATTAAAGCCATTTAATTCGAATTTAATTTCAAATTTTCAAATTCAATTCAAATTAAATTTCAAAGTTTAAATAAAGATTTAAACCTTTGAAATAATTTAAATTATGATAAATTTTAGTTCAAATTTCAAATAACAAATTCTAGATCATTTTAATTCGAATTTAATTTCAAAGTTTAAATAAAGATTTAAACCTTTGAAATAATTCAATTTCAATTCAAATTTCAAATAACAAATTTTAGATCAATTCAATTTGAATTTTATTTCAAATTTTAAATAAAGATTTAAACCTTTGAAATAATTCAATTTCAGTTCAAATTTCAAACAACAAATTTTAGATCATTTCAATTTGAATTTTATTTCAAAGTTTAAATAAATATTAAAACCTTTGGAATAATTCAATTTCAGTTCAAATTTCAAATAACAAATTTTAGATCATTTCAATTTGAATTTTATTTCAAAGTTTAAATAAAGATTTAAACCTTTGAAATAATTCAATTTCAGTTCAAATTTCAAATAACAAATTTTAGATCATTTCAATTTGAATTTTTATTTCAAAGTTTAAATAAAGATTTAAACCTTTGAAATAATTCAATTTCAATTTGAATATAATTCAATTTCAATTTTCAATATAATTCAATTTCAATTTCAATATAATTCAATTTCAACATTTCAATATATTTCACTTTCGACATTTCGATATATTTACTTTCGACATTTCAATATATTTTACTTTCGACATTTCAATATATTTCACTTTCGACATTTCAAAATAATTCACTTTCGACATTTCAATATAATTGGCTTTCGACATTTCAATATATTTTACTTTCGACATTTCAATATATTTCACTTTCGACATTTCAATATAATTCACTTTCGACATTTCAATATAATTGACTTTCGACATTTCAATATATTTTACTTTCGACATTTCAATATAATTATTTCAGGGAATGGATATATATCATTTCAATGCAAGGTGATAACAGTGATATAAAAATATAGACAATATCCCACAAATAAACACACATCACAACCATCATCCAAACAGTTCAATTTGCAATAATTTACTGATTATATGTGTCAGGGTTTAACTAGCAATTCAATTCAAAATAAACTAACTGGCAATTTAATTTCTAACAGTTTAAATTAGATGTCCATTTAAAATAGAAATCAATAAACAACAATCAGATAAATCACAGAAATTCAATTTCACAAAATGTGAATATTTTTGCAGTGTGAGAAAACTCACATTCGATTCCACTCCGTCAGTTCTGAAATTCTGAAGTTCTATTTTATTACGGTTCGGATTTGAATTTTTTCTGAAATTCTATTCTGCTCTGTTTCAACTCTAGTCCGTTCTGAAATGTAGTGCTCGACGATACGAGTGCAACGCAACTCGTTTCCCTGAATTCCGATATAATATGGAAAAGTTATACCATTTTAAACATCGATACATTAATTTCATAATTAATTAATTAAAAAAATTCCTTAATTACCCTCCAATCAAGTAAGACCGTTCCCTTTCTTCCTTTCAGCTCCAGGTTGCTCTAAACGACAAAACCCATTCGTCGACTTCTTAATCCACCGCGCGCACAGCAACCGAGGCCCCTGCGCCCGATCGAAGGCCACCTCGTCGTCGACCAAACCGCCTCCTCCCTGCGCCTGGCCATGGCGCCACGCTCGAACTCGCCCCTGCTCCGGAAATCCATTCGCAAGTCGGATGTTTTGAGCCCTGAATTTGCCTCGAACTCGAATCAAAACAAAATCTTAACCGTACGATTTCGTAGAGCTCGCCAACCTCTTAAATGTTTGCTTTAGAACCCTAGTTTAATTCGAAACAAATTGGATGTAATTTGGGGATGAAATCGCGAAAATCTAGGCCATTGATAAATCTGGTGGCGGCGGGTTCGGATTGGGAATTAGTGTTTCTGAAATTAGAGGGGGGGGGTATTTATAGTTATTTTATATTATTATTTTATTCTATTATTTCTTTAAATTGAAATTTCGCATACGAACTTGAAATCAAACCCAACGACTATCGCCCCTAGCCAAATACCCCCATATCGGACACAATGGGATAAGTTTCGCAAGCCAATTCGACTGTTTCGAACAGTTTTTCTCAAAATTAAAATATAAATCAGTATATATTAAAATTAAACGCATATTTTAATTTACCAGGGCCACATACTGACTCTAAAAATTCCCGAAAAATAAATCTAGCTATGTTTTGACGATACGGTCCTAACAAAACTAATTTCGTCGAATTTGAAGACCGTTTGAAAAATGGTCATTTTCTGGTTGATCCAATTTGACTGAAACTGAACAAACACGTTTTCTTTTAACACACTCACATATTAATTTCAAAAATTATGAAAATTGAAACCTAACAATAATTTGACATTTCGAATCCAACAAAAGTGGTTTCGTCGAAAACAGAGGTCATTTGCAAAATGGCTATTTTTAAGGGCTATATATTATATTAAAATATATATAAATTCTACAGTGACTTTTCTGAATTTTAAACTGGACATAACTTTCAGTTTATAAAGTGAAATCTTAGTTTCTTACATTCGTTAGAAAGATATGATTAAACAGATTCAAATATTTCTTGTTTCGCTGAAATCCGATTTATTTTGAATCCTGTACATTCATTTGAAATTTAAAATCGAATTTTCAAACTACCGCGCCATTTCAGGCTCGTTATTAAATTTAAATAAATTTATACGTTCTAACCTCGATTAAACTAAATTTTTAATCGTTATTATTTAAAATAATCATTTCAAATATTCGAAATTCATTAAAATAACTAAAATAAAAAATTTAAACGGGTTCTGAGAATCAAGGTCGTCACACGTTGGATTCACAACGAAAAACTCTACAACATGGAACTGACTAGGACCATTCCTGAGAAGATCAAATTTTGGCCAACTTTCGAATCTGATTTTTTCAGAATTGAACAAACGGTGAGAAATCTATTTATTTCTTTTTTTTTAAAAATAATTCTGAATTTATTATCATAAATCTACAGTCATTTTCTGTTTGCAATTATTCATGATTTGTTCTGTGCTGAATGAAATATTTGTATCTGCTTGTCTGGTGATGTTATTTGGTGATAAATGGTTAAACACACTGATCTGTAGTGAGATATTTTGTTAGAAACATTTAGATCATTTTGTAGTGATAAATGGAGAAAAACAAAAATATATAAATTGTGGTTAGATAAAACGATCGAAAATATGAAACACCAAATTTTCTTAAGTTGTTAAACTAGAATATTTCAACAAATATATGAACACCAAATGTGGTCATTTTGTTGTACTAGTATACTTCAACAAAAATGAAATAACACTTTAAAACCATTCTTGTTAGATTAGAATTATCACCAAAATGAAGTACCAACTTTCGTACCTTTTGTTTAGTTAAGAATAGAAATAAAAGATTCATGTTTTAGAATTAAAACATGATTTTAATTAAAAGTACACTTTTAAAGTAAGAATAGAGACATAAGAAGATTCATGTTTTAGAATTTAAAAACATAGAAAGATGTTAGCATTCTTTTATATGATATTTAAAAACATAGAAGAAAAAAATGTTTACATATAAAATATCATTTTATATGATAAAAAAAAAGAAAAGATTTAACATAAATTATTTCTTTTTATGTTAAAATAAAATGTTAGAAAAGATTTAACATATATTTTTGTGTAACATTTTTTTTAACAAAAAGAATAGATTTTTATGTAACATTATTTTTCAATAAAAAGAAATTATGTTTTTTTTATTTGTCACATTTATTACAATAAAAAGTATAGAATTGGAAATTATGTTTTTGGTATCATATTGATTTCAATAAGAAGTGTTGATTAGAAATTTGTTATGAAAAATAAAAAGAAACATTTTGTTTAGAAATGTTAAGTATGATCAAAAGAAACATTTTGTTTAGAAATGTTAATTATGATAAAATGGACATTTTTGTTTATTAAAAAGAGTGAACAAAAATATCACATTTTTGTTTATTAAAAAGAGTGAACAAAAATATCACATTTTTGTTTACTAAAAAGAGTAGGCAAAAATTCACATTTTTGTTTATTTAAGAAGATTAGACAAAATTCACATTCTGTTTACATTAAAAAGAATTATAACAAAATCATCACATTTTTTTTATTTAAAAAGAATTATAACAAAATCATCACATTTGTTTATTCGAAAGGAATTATAACAAAATCATCACATTTTGTTTATTTAAAAAGGATTATAGCAAAATCATCACATTTTGTTACATTAAAAGAATTAGCCAAATTTATCATTTTTGTTTACATTAAAAGAATTAAACAAAAATGCACATTTTACTCATTTAAAAAGGAGGAAATAAGAATACACATTTTTGTGTTAAAACATTTTTGTTAGCAAATGTAAATAATAATAAAAAGGACATTTTTGTTAGAAAGTATAAATTAGAGTAAAAAGAACATTTTTTTTAGGAAATGTAAATTAGAATAAAAATAACCTTTTGACTAGAAATTTGTTATGCTTAATAAAAATATCATTTTATGTAGACGATGCCTTGTTAAATAAAAATATCATTTCATTTAAATAATGTCATGTAGATAAAATATCCTTTTAGTTATAAATACCATTCATGTTGAGTTATAAATACCATTATGCTAGAATTCAAATTGTCATTTTTATAGAGTCATGTTTGTTCATATTTAGAATATTATTTTGTTGAACTGTATTTGTGCAACATAAATATATCATTTTTATGCTGAACTAGAATGGGCATATAAGAACATTTTTATGTTAAATTAGAATGATGAAAATTATACATGTTTGTCCAAACCAAAAGAATGATTAGTGAAAAATAAACTTTTTGTCAAAAGAATGATTAGAAATTAAAATAACATTTTTGGTTAAAATATGATTATTGAGAAATAGACATTCTTGTCACATTTAAAAGAATGAAGTAGAAATGGACATTTTTGTCATTTATAAGAAATGAAACAAAATCATTTACTTTTTGTCATGTAATTAGAATGATGAAGAATATTCATTTTTGCCGTTCAAAAATGAATGATACCAAAATATTCATTTTTGGTCACTAAAAGGATTGGTTAAAAATTTACATTTTTGTTTATTTAAAGGGACTGACAAGAATTTACATTTTTTTTATTTAATAGGATTAAACGAAAATGTCATTTTAATGTAAATGTATACATTAGGATTTTATTCAAAATGAACATATACCATTCTAGTGTTATTCAAAATGTTGTCTTAGGAAAGAAATAACATTTTTGATGTAAATGTTTCAGTAAAGGAATTAAAAGATTACATTTTTATGTCACGTTGTTTTCATTAGAAGAATTGAATTAAAAGACTAGGTTTTTATTGTCATTTGTTCACAATAAGAAGAATAGAAATATATGTCTGTGATGTTGAAATGTATGATCTGTTAAATATAATGTTGAGTATATTCAAGTTTGAATATTACACTCCCATTTACAAGTTGCCCGACTTGTTTATGTGATTGGGATGATAATTTTCACACATCGCCCAAGTGCACGAATAATCTATATTTGTTTGATGGATGAAACCCCACACGGGTATTGGGATGATACTGGATACACACTAATCCCAATATTTAGTTATATGTCAATTGATGGTTTGACAGTCTGTGATGAGCGTTAGTTATTTACTTTAATGCTCACACAGTTATAAATTCCACACTGGTCGTCATTTGGATGTTTAATAATTATTTATCATGATTGTTGATTACATACAATATATGGTTGTTGATTGAGTCACATTCCAATAAAGGATATTCTAGAAAAGAATATTTTAGAAAATGTCTTAGAAAAAGAATATTTTAGAAAAGGAATATATTTTAGAAAAATATATTTTTATTGAATGAACTAGTTATTAACAAGAATAAATCATTAAATTAAGATTTAATGAAGTTTTCCAATTGGTGAATATTTAATTGAAATTAAATTAAGTAAATTGGATTCTGGGTTGTCGTGAATGGTGTCTTCAATAACACCTTTCTTAAACCCAGTTGAAAAGAACAAATCTTTAAATTAAGATTACTAGAGTTTCAAATTATATTTTGTAATTGGAATAAAAATGATTTGTGAATTGAGTTTATCGTGAACAATGTTTTTAAACGACATCTGTTCTTTAACTCAATTAACAGTAAGAATATAATTTGGAGTTTATAAATATTTTATTAAGATTTAAATGGAAATTTTCCAAAAGTAAAGATTTCCAAGTTAATATATTAAATTGAATGGAATTCGAATTAATAATAACCGAGATAAGCTTCTGTAAAAGAAGATCGATACTACATATGGAGTTTAAGAGGCTTTGCCGTTATTCCATTTATATTATTGGTCGGATACGGAAATTTATAACGACCATGTATTGATTTGATTTCTGTGAAGATTCCATATTTAATGGAAGTCGATTTTGGGTTTATCGTGAACGGTGTTTTAAAAAAGACATTAGTTCTTTAACCTAGTTAAAGATAAGATTTATTTCTTAAATTTAAAAAATAATTGAATAATGATTTTTGTTATTTAAAGCCAAACTGGGATTTTTAATAATTCTTTAAAAGTGAGATTTAAGAATAAATTTAAAGAATTTATCTTTGACAGGATAATGTGAATATTTTATTTAAAGGAATATTCTGAATTGGAATGAGACATTGGATGTGTTTTATACAACACTTGATTTTTAATTATAAAAATACGCAAGTTATTTGGAAAGACTGGGTTTAACCCATTCCGAATAATTACTACGACGATGAAGAGTTGAAGATGAAGACGGTGGTTGAAGACCGACGATCTTCACATCGAATGGATGTGTTACTACAGAGACCCTTGTGGGAGTAGCTACCTTGAAGGGGCTTCAGTGGTGGCCGTCTGGAATATTGTTGATTGTTCGGATTTGGTTTTCGCTCAGACCCAGAGCATAAGCTAGTAAATGGATGTGTGTCTGACATTGGATTTCGTTTCATGTGAATTAAATTGATTTTTATTAATGTATATCTGATTGGTGGTGGAGAATTTATTCTCTGCTTAACACCCTGGTATATATTAATAGTGATTGATGCCTGGCGTGAATTGTCAATGTGGCACGCCAAGATGCAAATGATCAAGGCTTTTGTTGAAAAGCAGGGCCTTGTGGGATGATCAAAGTATAGCCTATTACAGCATAGCTTTGTGTATATCGTGACTTCGCGAGCCTCACACCCCGGTATGAGTCAAAAACGGGATATGGACCGTAGGGAATGCACATGTTTCTAGCTAGTGGTAGTGTCAGCGCTTAAATTGGCTGGCATTTTACTTATGTGGATGATGGATTTTGAGGCGCCTTGGATTTTTATAGGCCTTTAGTGGTCATACTATAGGTTCAAAATAACCGGGAAGCGTGTGTTCAGGCATAATTAATCCACTACCGTTAGGTGGGGACCGGCTCTACCGCATCCAAGGGTTGCCCATAGGTGTGATCTTGAGGCATTTGCTAGAATGTCTCGAATCGAAGAGGACGATCCCTAGCCTCGATTTCATGATGGAAAACCAACTTCCAATACGACACCATGCGGTTTTGATTGTAGAACTAGTATGGCGACATGATATATGGTACCCATGTCGTCTATGATTGATATATTATGATTGAAAATGTTTTTTTTCAAACATATATACACTAATGATAATATCAAATCCGTTTTTATCATATCAAGCATTTTTGACCATTATAAGGTAAAACTCTATCCTCCGGTTTGCGTTGCATTGTGTGGTGGGACTTGTGTCTTATAATGGTTTCATTTTTCTAAAAAGCATTGCGTTGTTTAACGATTTACTTTATTTTATGCACTGGCAATCCAATGGACTAAACCCGTTCCGCTTTAGCGGCGTGGTCCTGTGATTAGCCTTAATATCAGATAAGTTAAGTTAAGATTTCTCATACCAGTCCCATGACTGACCTGTAGTTTGTTTCACTGGCAAACTCGGGTGCCCATATTTTCCACACGGGCAGTCGAGTAGCTTTTTATAGATACATTTACAAGATCCTGGTTTACAGCTGAAGCGGTATTCGGAAAGCTCTATATCTGTGTATTCCTTTCAGTTGTATATTTGTATTATTTTTCCGCTGCTATTTAATTGTAATTTAAATTTCTAATATTATTGTATTTCAATTGTGTAATAAGTATCCATACTCTGTTATATTCTTGTACTCTGATGTAATTGTTGTAATCAGCAATAAAATGTTCTTCAGTTTGTGCTCTGATGTGTGTTGTTCTCAAAGCAATTCAGGCTTTCCTTTACGGGAAGTTTGGGTCGTCACAAAAATATTTCATCATATCATCACAATAGCATCAATCAATTAAAATCAAATCATGTACATGCTAGAATTTCTAAACATGATTATAATTAACTTATTTTTAATTATTAAAAAAGAAATCTCACATCTGGGTTTTGAATTCTTCAAAATTTTAGATCGCTCCATTGCAGCTCTATTCTGTTCCATGATGTAGATCTTGACTTCACGATTCTAGCGCTTTCAGAATTTCTGAATTCCGACATCGTATGGCCTAGATATTGTATTTTATACATTTGATCATTACATAATTAACTAAATTAAATTAATAACCTAATTAATTTTTATAACGTTTGAAAACCGTTACCCCTTGTCTTAAAATCCATCATCTTTCTTCACCGAATAAACCCAATTCGTCGTTCCGGAAGTCCACCCACCGTTGCCTCTTTGCTTCACCATAACCAGATCGGAGACCGCCCCCCTGAACGCCTCCAACTCGCCGACCCACGCACCCCAAAACGAGGCAACTCGGCAGCCCCCTCACATCGAAAAATGAACCCAAACTGCACCCATTTGCACGCAGAAATCGAGAACAATATTCCGTTAAATCAGATCTTAGCCGTACCAAATTGAAGAGGTTGGAAGTCTTAACTGCTTTTGCTTTAAATCCATGTTACAATTCGCAATGGATTAGAAGGATTTGAGGGAAGAAAACCGAATGATCTCGGCTGTTGAAAAGATGGTGGCGGCTGCGTTCAATTTGAAAATTAGGGTTTGGTTTATCTTAGGGGGTATATTTATAATATTTTAATAATTTAATTCCTTAATTTTCAGAAAAGCCCATTAACTTATACTAGCTCCAAATTCAGCCCAAGCAATGTTTCCCCTAGCCAAATATTCCCCTTCCGGACATAATGGACTAGGTCCTGTCAGTCCATTTGATTGTCTCAGCCCACTTTTCTTTAATTTAAAATATAAATCATTTAATTATTTATTTTGATCGTACATTTAAATTTATCGAGGCCACGTACTAACTCTAAAAATTACAGAAAAATTATATCTAGCTATGTTTTGACGATACGGTCCTAACAAAATTAATTTCGTCGAATTTGGAGACCGTTAGAAAAATGGCCATTTACTGGTAGATCCAATTTGACTGAAATTGACAAAACACGTTTATATTTGCTGTGCTCACATATTAATTCCAAAAATTATGAAAATTGGAATCTTGCAATAATTTGACATTCCGGATTCAACCAAAGAGGTCTCATTGAAAACGGAGGTCGTTTGCAAAATGGCTGTTTTTATATTGATATATATATATATATATATAAATTCCATAGCGACTATTTTAAATTTTAAACTGGACATAACTTTTTATTCCTGCTATGAAATTTCAATTTTTCAGATTCATTGGAAATATATTTTTAAACAGATTTAAATGTTTTTAGTTTAGCCAAAATCCGATTTATTTTGCATCCTGTACACTCAGTCAAAGTACAAATTCAAATTTCCAAACTACCGCACTATTTCCAACTCCTTTTAAAAATAAACATATTCATTCTAACTTCAATTTAAATAAATTTTCGTCGTTATTATTTAAAATAAATTATTTTAAATTTTAAAAATCCATTAAAATTGTTAAAATAAAATTTTTAAATTGGTTCCAAAATTCCGGGTTGTTACACAAGAAATTTATAATTAATAAGATCAAAAGTGTATTTTGGGGACTGATTTTGAAAGTAATTTGATTTGGAGCAAATGGATATATTTTCAAGCCCAAAGGAGCTTGAAAGAATTAAGTAAGTATTCATGGTATGGTCCAGTTTTGAGAAAGGACAGACCACAATTATCAAAAAGACAAAGGTGTGGAAAATTTAAAGGAATGGATTGACATCTTAAGGAATTTGAATCAAAGTTTTCAGACCTCGGAACCATTTAAACCGCGTAATTGTAGGATAGAACTTCCAAAAGAATATTTTTTAGGTCATGATCACTATTGTCCCCTGTATCGATTGGATAAAGGTATAAAGTGATATAAGCAATGAATCCATATTTATGCATGTGATGTCGGGATTTGAAACTTTTATTAATTTTTAAAATATATGAGTAAGAGCGAATTTCACGAGGATACTTAGCTTAGCGATCTACCATCTATGGGATATGAAAGTTAATTATGTAATTATATTTGTAGCTTACTAGGAGGAAGTGAGGGGACTTGTGATTTTAGGATGTTCAGTGAAGAAGAAGTTTGGTCTTAGAGAACGTCATCCTCAAAAATAAGAACTTAAAGCATGAGAGTAAGGGATATTCTTAAACACTGGATTTGTGTTAGATATTCTAGTTTGAATATGACCATGTTTTAGTTTGCTTAAGGGTATTTATCTGATTTTTTTTATATTAGTCTTTTTGTTGTTTTTCACGAAAAAGGGCTATATTTTAAACTACATGGAATCTACATAAAAGGTAAAGGTTGCGATGTATAGTTTTCATGTTTGCACGTAGATTATGCATCCATTCAAAATAAGATAGTTCCCATTCCTTGTAATTTTAAATATGTCAATATTACTGTTTGGACAAATTATGGAAATTATAGCAAAGGACCTTTTATCGGAAATTACGTTCCAATAAATTTTAGAATATGAAAAATATTCTAGTTATTAGTATAGACTATCACATTTATTAGTTAGATTTAGAAATTTTTGGCTTAAGAAAAAAATTAAATTATTGATCTAAATCTCGTTCGAAGACTAAAGGACAAGCAGAAGACAACCAGAGCTTTAGGAATAAGAGGTAGGGTTGCATTTTGGATCTCTTAGACAATAGGAATAATTTTTTTTAGGAGTAGCTTAATTATCATTTTCATAATTAATTGGCGCTCCAGAACAATTACAAGGAGACCATCTAATATACCAAAGTGTTGATTGGATAACCATTGAAAAATTTCTATTCGTATCAAATTTGTGGTTAGACTTTGGAAAAAGTCTAATTTGATTAGGCAGCTTGTGAAGGCTAGAGAGTCGGTATTGTATTTTTGTGCTTTCCCAAAGTTAGGGGAATAAAATATATTATTGATGATAGGAGCCTATAACTTTTTTTTAAGTTGATAAATTAACTTCACGATACAATGAATTTCGGTAAGACCTAATCAAGAAACGGGGAGAAAGACAGAACCTTGGGAGTCTTGTTCTACCATAGGCATTTTGAAGCACAGTAATTTTAGACTCTGCATTAATTAGTTAGATTGGTTTGAGTACATTAGTGGAGATTTTGAAAGAAGGCATTAAAATTTTAAATTTCATAACTTTTCTCAAAAATTTATGGTTGCATTATGGTTGCTAGATTGGATGGTAGGAGATGGTTGCAACACAAACGCACCTTGCACTCATATAGAAATTATATGCATGTTAGGAAATTTTGCATACATACAACATCACATGTTACACTTACATGTTAGTATTGAGCTCACTTTAGCAAGGCTCGGTGCATGATCACTATGAGTTATTGACGATTGTAAAATAACTTGGGTGAATAACATATTTGTTAGAGCGAGTTATGTTTTTACTCCGTCGAAAAGATTTCGGGACAAAATCTCTTTTGAGGGGGGAAGAATGTAATATTCCGTAAAATATACCATAAATTGACATAGATAATTGAATTACAAATAAACAATAATAAATTAATAAAACATTAATGGGCTAAAATTATGAATTTTGAATAAATTCTGATCCACTGAATGCTCTGATTGGTGAAATTTCCGCATCGGCTTGGTTCCTTCCTGGTGCTGCTGCTGCCAGTTTAGCCCGTTCATCTCCTATCACCACTGTAAGTTGCGGGATTAATAATTCTTTGATACGTTTTAGTTTGGGTGGTCCTCGTACCAATTTGGGTGATGCGTGTACTGTTGAAACTTTCGGTTTTGAGGAGATTTTGAGTTCGGTATTTGCTGTTGCCATTGGTTTGCATCAATTTAATGAACTCCCTAGTAATGTTTATTTTAACGTTGCACCGAAAGCCGCAAATCCTAATGCCAAAAAGTGGACTTCCCTGTTTGATACTTTACCCAATGTGGTTGGGGATTATACACCTGTGGTATTTGACATTCCTCCTTCGATTTAGGCTCAATCCCTCCTGTAGAAATTATCAATGAAGTGACTAATTTTTGGAACGATCATCTAGTTGGATTTTTTTTGGACTCAAAACCACCGACTATTAATATGTACATAGTGTGCCGCAACTCCTGGCATAAGCAAACCACTTTTGTTGACGGTTTATTTTACCTCAAATTTTCTTCTCCTAAAGAGAGAATGGATGTCCTGGAGGCTTTCTCCTTCCATTATTGTGGTAGGCCTTTTATTGTTACGACTTGGAATCCGTCGATTGATGAAGTCCATGGACAGATGCTTTCGATTCCCATTTGGACCTAGTTTACCCACATACCATATGTTTTTCAACCCCCTCTTGGGTTGAATTGGCTTGCTTGTCATATTGGTAGGCTCAGGTGCTTCGATGCCAATACCGTTGCCTGGAAAAGTCATGTGTTTGCACGTGCCCTGATTGAAATAACCCCTGATAAGCCTTTGCCTTCTAGAATTAAAGTTTACCTAGATAATCGGGACTACCTTATGGATGTTACATATATATGGAAGCCTGGTATTTGCACCATTTGCAAATCCTTTGGTCACAACACGGATGCATGTTAGTTAGAAGATAATTCCCCCTTTTGGTTAGATCCCCCTCCCTAGGCCCCCTGTTAGAATTTGGGTGTCGAAAGCTAGGAAGACAGTTCAGGATGTAAAAACCCCTTTAGTTAAAGATACGATGGATTCTCATTTAGCTGAGCCTGAGCCTGAGCCTGAGTGTGAGCCTGAGGATGCTTCTGATCCTAACATATCTTGGTTGGTTTGGGAGCGTGCTTGAGTGTATCGACCTTCGCGGATGCATTATGATTTTGAGCACTATTTCTACAAGTTCGTTGGTGAAGCTGGAGACACTCGTCGCCTTTTTTATAGGCATAATGGACTTGGTTTGAAGATGTGGGTAAAGGTGAAATTGGTGAGGACAACATGATACTACTTCGGGATCCTACATGGGATAGGAATTATATTTTCTCTCCGGAATCCTCGTTTTATGTGGACGACTTGGCTCGTCTCTTCGAAGATCATGCATGTTACTACATGCCATTTACTAAGTCATTTGTTACTGCAGTTTAGGATGTCTTGTTTCCTTAATCTTTTCATTGTATGTTGCTTTTTATGGTATTTTGTTGGTACTGATAGTGACTGGTCACTTCAAACCAGATAGTTGCTACGTGCATGTGCAGAGCACCTATTTTTCTCTTTTTTAATAAACAGTGGAATGACCACTACAATCCGGATTGCTTTGCAAAGTAATTTTTTTCAATAAATTGGAATTAGGCCATGAAAGTATTGTACTTACGTTCGTGGCGAGATTTTGATCCATCTTCATATTTTATTTACTAAAAACGGAGTTTATATGGAAAAATATTAATAAAATAAGTTGTGCATAAATATTAACACGCAATGTTTGAATTTCAAGTAAATATATATATATATATATATTTGGAATATATTAATTGAGGATTGGCATGAAAAGAATATTCCAATTTAATATGAATTTTTGTGTATATATTTATATACAATGGGGGACAAAGATAAGCAAACAAAGGAAAGAAATCAATGTAAAAAATAAAAGTTAAATAAATTAGGAAACAAACCAAGTAGATAAGTGTAATGACCCGCATTGGCATAGGTATTAGAATTAATTTATTTAATTATATAAATGGTGGGTTAGTGAATTTAATGGTCGTGGAATTAAATAATGGTGAATATTTAATTAAAATAATAAATTAAATAATATATTTAATTCTGAAATTAACAGAATTGGCCGAAATGACGATATGGTGTGAACTGGATCATCTGTGATATATAATTTAGTTTAGAATTGAATTTGAATAACGAATATATTTAATCGTCGACAGTTGAACGTATAAGTTATAATATAAATATAAACGAGCTCGAAATGGCGCTGTAGTTCGTAAATTGGCGATTCGAACTTCAACTGAATGTATAGGATTCGTTTTAGGCCGGATTTCTGTAAAACAAGAAACGTGTGGAGCTAGTGAAGTATATCTTTCTAGTGGAAGGGAAAAATCGGGATTTCGTCGTGTAGATTTTGAGATATGTCCAATTCAAATTTTATAATTGTCGCTATAAAATCGTTTATCGACCATAACGGCTATTTCAATATAACTAAAGATCGGGATTGAATTTAGACAAGGTTCTTTTGGGAAGTAGTGATAATTTAATTTTTAGAATTTTACTGTGATTTTTAATTAATTTAATAAGCGACTTTTTATTTGAAGTATTTCGCACCCTGAAATCAACATTTTTGAAGTTTCAAAAATATAAGGCCACCTACCGATATTATTATATTTTTGGAATCCTAACACCTCGCTGACTACAACGGTATATTTATTTCTGTCCGTAGCTGCCCGTACGCATGCGGAGTGGAGTAAATCGAAGTTCATAGCTTTACTAAATAAAAGAAAAATAAAATATCTTAACCTATATGTGAACCTAGCAAAGACCACATTTGCCTTCTATCAGCCACATAAAATTTCCTCCTTTCTATGATGAAAACAAGTTCACGTTCATCCGTTAATACTCGGTCACAAATAAGTGAATATAATATAGGAAGATATCCTAAAATATCTCACCCCTCAACCCTATAAATAACACTAACTCCTTAATTCCCGAAACCTAAAAATCATTTCTCGGATGGTCAATGGATTCAGCCGCCAACGATTTTCTTTGTCAAACCCAATATCGTGCTTCACAAATTCATAAGAAAAGAAATAAAAATCTCTAAATCATAAAACCGACATCATGATGCTAATTAGGGAAGCAGCTTCATTTCTGTACGAGAATCCCAGGGTGCGGTACCCCCTCATCGAAGACGGCAGTGGTACCTCATGCCTAGGGCACGATAAAGCATGAAATTGGAGTGACGCTCTTATTGGTTGTGGTGTGGTTGAACTCGGCACTCTCTGGTGGTCGATTTGTGGATGGGTTTCAGCATGTTGCGGTGACTGATAAGGTTATCGATGGGGGTTAGAACTGAGGGAGAAGATGGAGGTGGCGTTTAGTTGATAATAAGGTTTGGAGTTTGTTTACACAGTTTATAGTGGAAGTGGTGACGTGAAGTTGAAATGGCATTGGGATTGTTTGAATACAGTAGGTGACGAGCCTGTTGTGTTTGGCAGAAAGGGTCGAGTGAAATTTGAGGGGATGGTGAAATCTTGTGTTGCGATAAGGGTCGGTTTTGCTGTAAGCCGGGAAGTTGTAGGTGCTGAATTCACGATTTAAGGAAGGAGGAGCAGTTAAATGGTGCTAAGGGTGATGCATGCGTGAGTATTACCTAGGAATGTATTATGTGAGAAGTACTGGGTTTGTGTGAGAGAAAGGAAGGAGCAAGCATTTCACGGTTGAGGGTGTCTTTCACGTGAGAGTTAAGGAGGGAACGTGCAAGTTGAAGATGGCAGAAGCTAACCTGATGTCTCGACACTCCAGTGTTCATGCGAGTTGTAGTTTTAGGGTACGGGTGTGCTGAGTTCTCGGCAGTGGGTTAAAAATAAAAGGAAGATAAGGCTCAAAGGTCTAGAAATAAGAAGAAAAATAAAGAAATAGAGCACGACAGTTTTGATCGGGATTTCATCTCTGGAAGAAGGAACCACTTGATAAGTGATTTTTGGAATTAAGGGTAATTAACTAAATAAATCTAATCTAATTATTTAGTTAAGACTTTTTAATATATATATGTTATGTTAAGCTTGAAATTTACCATAAGTTATTCATATGCTAATAGAACTGTGCGAAACAAACGGTGTGGGGGATCATGGCATCGAATACAACGCGCTCGGGCTAACTCAGAATAGATCAGGACTCATTGGAATTTTATGCAGTTCAGTCGCTAGTTGAAAATGTATAAAACAGATGCAAAATCGTCAACTGCCAATGTGAGTAAATCTCACTAACTCTGAACAATTTATAATTTCATGTTGTATTTTTAGAACTATTAGAAATTGCCTGATTGACTGTGTGTTGATTGTTTGATTGAACTGCTAGTCAGTTAGTTTAATTTCTATATTTGATTCTGTTTAACATAATATATCATATGGAACTGAAAAGTGATGTTATCTATATTGTTTAACATCTGTGATGCAGGGAAAAACAGGTTGGAGGAATCCAACTGGATTCCTCAACATTTATTTTACTGTGATTCATATATTGTGATATATGATGTGATATATAATCTGTTGTTGATTATGTGTGTTTGAACGATATTTATCGTTGTTATATGGTATGATAAATACCATAAGAAATACTGGATATGGGGAAGGGGATTTTCAAAGTGTATTTTGAAAATGAATTATTTATATAAAATCAATGGATTTTATATAGAAAAGGGAAAGAATTTTTATAAAAGAAATATTTATAAAATCAAAGGATAAGTTAGAATAAAAGGAAATCATTTGTAAAGTGAAGAACCATTACTAAAAGTAAATCTTTATAAATGAATAGTTTATTTGAAAAGGAGTTAATCGATGATAGTTAATCGATTAGAGTTAAAGTTAAAAAGAGTTAATCGATGATAGTTAATCGATGATAGTTAATCGATTAGACTTAAAGTTAAAAAGAGTTAATCGATGATAGTTAATCGATTAGAGTTAAAGTTAAAAAGAGTTAATCGATGTTTGTTAATCGATTAGAGTTAAAGCAAATGAGTTAATCGAATATAGTTTATTCGAATAGAAGCAAAGGAGTTAATCGAATATAGTTTATTCGAATAGAAAGCAAAGGAGTTAATCGAATATAGTTTATTCGAATAGAAAGCAAAGGAGTTAATCGAATATAGTTTATTCGAATAGAAAGCAAAGGAGTTAATCGAATATAGTTTATTCGAATAGAAAGCAAATGAGTTAATCGAATATAGTTTATTCGAATAGAAAGTAAAATGAGTTAATCGAATATAGTTAATCGATTAGAGTTAAAGCAAATGAGTTAATCGAATATAGTTACTCGAATAGAAAGAAAAATGAGTTAATCGAATATAGTTATTCGAATAGAAGCAAATGAGTTGGCATTCGAAAGGAGTTAAATCGAATAAGTTATTCGAAAGGAGTTAAATCGAATAAGTGAAATGAGTAAATCAATAGCGTTAGTCCAATAGAGTTAATTGATAAGGGTTAATCGAATAGAGTTAAGTGAAAAGAGTCAATCGAATATAGCTATTCGAAGGAGGGTTAAGTAAGGAAGTTAGTAAAAGGAATATAAAGTGAACTTTGCCTATTTCAAAGTTAGAAATGTTGTTCAGTTAAGGTCTGAGAGGTAGTTCTACCCCAACTTGATTGGCTTCGTCTTTAACTAAGGAATAGTTAAGGTTCGGCAGTAAAGGAAATGGTTTGAGTTGGCATCGCGATGGTTTGTTTAAACATCTGTCTAAGTCCAATGAAGGAGCTTTGGAAATGTTTTCCAAATAAGAAACCAGAAATGTTTTCTAAAGAAAACAAGAAATGGAAATGTTTTCCATTGTTAATGACGTATATTTTCCAAATTTAGAAAATAAGAAATATTGAATATAGGGAAACAGGAGATGAAAAATGAACAAAGGATATAAATGTTAAATGATGTTTGATAGATATAATTTCCATTTGGGAATAATATCGTTGTTTGCACACCTGTTTTTATTCGATAGTTAAATCACAGACTATCGAAGTTTTGACCATTTTAACGTTGTTAATATGGAGAGACCGGTTGGATTATTATCCAAAGAACCACTCTGTATTGGCATAAGCGTTGCGAATCATATATGCCAAAGGAAATTGAAGACGGAGTTATGCAAGGGCTATCCTGTTTACAGAATAGTGCTTTCGGTTCATCCTGTTCCTGGATGACTTGTATGGACGGATGTCCGACAGAGTATTTCCTGACGATCACATATATCGATTTCTCCAACTGTACCAAGAGTGGAAGCGGAGAAGGAAACTTCTTTTGGCTAACGCGTAATGTATGGTTGAGGACGTCGATCGGTGATTTGATGGATTTGACGATGTGGCATTCAAAGTGAATCTGATGTGATGATAAAGCGTAGCTTCTAGCCTCATCATCCGGTAAATGACAGAAATCGGGCAGGCAGCATGGCTAAGTCGGTCGCACCGAAGTAGGGTGTATAATCACCTGATCTAGAGTTTCATTTACTTCTAAAAATCTGTTGTTGATGTTGTCCCATTCGGGAAACGGTTGCTGATCCCAACCGTTGGTGATATACATTTGATACACTCAAGCGAAATGAGTGGTCGGTCATGTGTGGCCGGGTTGCAAGATGTTCTTGTTGAACCCAGTGTATTCCTCTCTAGAGGTACACGAGCGATAGGTGGTTCCATACCTTGTCATAGTTGGAAATCCATTACCCAATACGTGCTTGCGGTTTTGATTGTATACCATATATGTAGAACGTGAGATGAAAGCGTTTCTGCTAGATGATTATTATATTGTGTTGATAGACATTATTATAATATCAAAAGGTTTTTGATATAAAGATATTTGGATTCTCATAAGGGAAAAACCCGTTTCGTTATACGACGTGGTCTTATGAGATATCGATTAACTGCTTGAACTGTTTTAAACTGTTTTACTCACACCAGTCCCATGACTGACCCGGAGTTTATTTTGTTGTTTTCCCTAAACTCTTGGGTGCCTAAATTTGTATGGGCAGTCAAGTAGTCAGGATTTTACAGATATAGTTGAAGAGCTGGAGCAGGAGGCTTCATGATCATATAGCTATAGTTATTTCCGCTTTGTTGTGAGTGATGTACTCTGATAATGTTATTGTATACATATAAATCTTTTATTTCAAAGATATGTTATCTGTTATATGTTATTCGTTCCGCTGTGAGATTCGTGTTACTTTGATGTTGTGTTCTTCTTCTTCTTCTATTCTAAGTTTCTATCTTATCTTTCCTCACCCTCTAATTTCTTTCACTAATTACCAGGATTTTTCGACGTTTTGGTTATCGACATCGTGCTTATGTCGATAACCAAAGTCGCTCGAAATCCGGGTCGTTACAGTTGGTATCAGAGTTTAAGTTAAGAATTACTTGGCTCTGTGGCGTGACTCGGTAGAGATAGGGTTAGTAATACCCTAGACTGAGATTGAGTGTATATATACGAGTGAACGTATTTGTTATTGATATAAAAATTTGTTTTATATTGTGGAGATTCATTGGTTGAGTCGTTTATGAGTTCTGGTCGATCAGTTTGATCCACTGTATCGGTAGGAGTTACTAAACACTTGAATACGATGAACCATCATGGTATGTTTTGAAAGAGGGTAAACGAACTAGTTTACCCAACGTATATTTTGAATATATTGGATATATTGGTTGTTATTATAATCAAGTAAGATTATAAATTACATGGTTATGTAAATAACCAATCAGAATTCATATAAGTGAAATACGTGAAATCAGATGATTTAAATCTGAAATTTAAACCAGAAATTGAGGTTAAAACTCTGGAGAATTGGATAAATGTTTGTAAATGGATTTGGATTAAGAATAAGGAAAATTTAAGATCCTGGGAGAAAATTGTTTTACAAGCAGTGTGAATTATATTTTGAAATGAATTTCAAAGTGGAAATGTTTAGAAATGGTTTTATAGTATTGAACTCACTTCGATCGCTGGAAAATAGATTCTGATGATGACAGCTGCATCATCAGTATTCATTTTCGAGTTGTAAGTGACGAATTACTACCAAAGATACTGTTTTGAATTTTTTTTGGGAAAGACAAGTTGTGTTGAATTTCAAAATGGGATTTATAATAAAGAATTTGAATAAAGGAAGTTCAAACATAGAATGTAAATAAGAAAATTCAAAGGGGATTTGAATATAGAAATTCAAATGAGATTTGAATAAAGAAGATTTAAATAATGGAAAATTGAATATAGAAATTAAAAGGGAGTTTGAATATTTGAAACTCAATGGAAGTGATATAGAATTTGAATATAGAAATTCAAATGGCGTTTGGATATAGAAAATATAAGAGATTTCAAATATAGGATTTGAATATCGAAAGTGAAATAAAATTTGAATGTAGAGGATTCAAATAGAAATGAAAATGAAATTTGAATGTAGAGGATTCAAATAGAATTGAAAAGGAAATTTGAATAAAGAAGATTCAAATAGAATTGAATTTGAAATTAGAATATAGAAGATTCAAAGGGAATTAAAATGAAATAAAGAGAATTCAAATAAATTCGAATATAAAAATTCAAATATGGAATTTGAATAAGAGATTTGAAACGAAATTCAAATATAAAATTTGAATAAGAGAATTGAAATGGAATTTGAATATAGGAAATTCAAATAGAATTGAGATGGAATTCAATTAGTTGATAAACAAGTTAAACTTATATTTGAACATGTATATTCAAATAAAAAGGTGAAATAGGCAAACCAGTTAATTAGCCATTAGTAAATGGATCTTGAATTGAAGTTGAACTTTGGATAAGGAAAGGGGACTAGTAAATTTATACTTGAAATCGAATATGAAACCTGAGTTTGAAAAAGTAGAATTTGATTAGTTTATAAGTAAGTTAAATTATATTTGAACATGTCATGTTCAAATATAAAAGTGAAATAGACTACAGAGTAAATTAACAAATTAATTAACGAATTGAGTTAAAACGATCAGGTATAGTTAAAATAGATTGGGCAGGTATAAATATACATGAGATATATATAGATAAAGTATAGAAGGTACATAAATAGAATGCCCGACAAAAAGGTATGTATTTAATTCATATATGAGATTTTATGCGCCATATCGGCTGGCCGCTTGGCTTTTTCTTTTTCTTTTGGATTGGTAAGGGCCATGGGAGGCTATTTGAAATATCCCGATGCTCCCGGTACAAAGGAGGTTATGGCAAAATTTTCGGGGAATTTAAGGAGATAGAATATTTTTAAGATAATTTGATAGTTAGATATCAACGTATCGATATATATATATATAGAAGTCGATAAGGAAACGAACTTAGAAATAGAATAGTAAAATCAAAGAGGAAGTCTAGGAATAAAATCTAGTAAGAATAGAAAGCGAAAGAGTATACGTGTTTAAAAGTGAATAAGTAGTTGTATGGTATTGATTATTCAAGTAAGTAGTCTTATCTGTTTTGACGTTATAAATGTTATTCAGTCAAGGTCTGAGAGGTAGTTATACCCCAACTCGATTGATTTCATTATTAACAAATAAATAGTAAGATTTCAGGCTCGAAGATCAATGTTGAATAAGAGTTAGTTGAATATAGTATTTGGGTTGTCGTAACGATGTTTTACACAACATCCGTTTTAACCCAAATAAGTGTAAACTTGGAAATAGAATAATAAATATTTCCTAAGTATAGAAATAAACGAGATTGGAAAAGAGATAAGTAATTGGAATATTTTCCAATTATAAATAGCATATATTTTCTAAAGTTTAGAAAATAAAGGAAGGCGATGTTCGGAAATGTTTTCCAAATAACATAAAAGGCCAATATGGTTATTGAAAATATTTGGTTAACAAATATTGATAAATAAATAGAGAAGTGATTTAACTAATGGAATATAAATTGAGGGCTCAGTGACATGTTCAAAAGGAAAATTTTGATTTTTGAAAAAGTAAACTGTTTAAAATTCCCAGGAAGAGACTGTTTGAATTAAGAACAAATTTAAATAGAAGTTTGCGAAAGTAAGCTGAAATTGAATTGAAACAATTAAGTGAAAACTGAATGGAAATAGAACGATATCAGGAAAAATTTGTTCTTGAATAAAATTGGATTGTCGAGATAAGAATTTGAAATGAAAATTAGATTGGGAAGTTAAGAGTTTGAAATCGAGAATGGAACTCGAATTTGAAATAAAATTCGACTTAGGATATAAGCGAATGGTTATGTCGTGGATAAAAGCAGATGGGGATTTGATTGGGATGACCCTTGTATCCGCTGAATTGATAATAGGTGGAAAGGATAAAATGATATGCCAACAAAAGGTACAAGTTTATATTTCTATTGGATATAAGAGTTATGAACCGAATTGGCAAGCCGCTTGGCTGTTTGATTTTCTTTTGGGTTGGAGATGGCCCAGAGAGACGAGTTGGAGTTTGACCGATTGAGCCGCACAAAGGAGGTGCTGGCGAAATTTTTCGAAGAGTTAAGGCGTTAGAATATTTTCAAGATTTTTGAAAATTTTTGTTGGTAAGAATTAATTAATATTTTAATTGAAATTAAACTGGTTCAGTTGAAACTGAAGTTAAGAAGTGAACAAATGTGTTCTAACCAGTCGATAGGGTCGTCCTCTACCTTTTAGAAATTTCGAGGACGAAATTATTTTAAGTGGGGAAGATTGTAATGACCCGCATTGGCAGAGGTATTAGAATTAATTTATTTAATTATATAAATGGTGGGTTAGTGAATTTAATGGTCGTGGAATTAAATAATGGTGAATATTTAATTAAAATAATAAATTAAATAGTATATTTAATTCTGAAATTAACAGAATTGGCCGAAATGACGATATGGTGTGAACTGGATCATCTGTGATATATAATTTAGTTTAGAATTGAATTTGAATAACGAATATATTTAATCGTCGACAGTTGAACGTATAGTTTATAATATAAATATAAACGAGCTCGAAATGGCGCTGTAGTTCGTAAATTGGCGATTCGAACTTCAACTGAATGTATAGGATTCGTTTTAGGCCGGATTTCTGTAAAACAAGAAACGTGTGGAGCTAGTGAAGTATATCTTTCTAGTGGAAGGGAAAAATCGGGATTTCGTCGTGTAGATTTTGAGATATGTCCAATTCAAATTTTATAATTGTCGCTATAAAATCGTTTATCGACCATAACGGCTATTTCAATATAACTAAAGATCGGGATTGAATTTAGACAAGGTTCTTTTGGGAAGTAGTGATAATTTAATTTTTAGAATTTTACTGTGATTTTTAATTAATTTAATAAGCGACTTTTTATTTGAAGTATTTCGCACCCTGAAATCAACATTTTTGAAGTTTCAAAAATATAAGGCCACCTACCGATATTATTATATTTTTGGAATCCTAACACCTCGCTGACTACAACGGTATATTTATTTCTGTCCGTAGCTGCCCGTACGCATGCGGAGTGGAGTAAATCGAAGTTCATAGCTTTACTAAATAAAAGAAAAATAAAATATCTTAACCTATATGTGAACCTAGCAAAGACCACATTTGCCTTCTATCAGCCACATAAAATTTCCTCCTTTCTATGATGAAAACAAGTTCACGTTCATCCGTTAATACTCGGTCACAAATAAGTGAATATAATATAGGAAGATATCCTAAAATATCTCACCCCTCAACCCTATAAATAACACTAACTCCTTAATTCCCGAAACCTAAAAATCATTTCTCGGATGGTCAATGGATTCAGCCGCCAACGATTTTCTTTGTCAAACCCAATATCGTGCTTCACAAATTCATAAGAAAAGAAATAAAAATCTCTAAATCATAAAACCGACATCATGATGCTAATTAGGGAAGCAGCTTCATTTCTATACGAGAATCCCAGGGTGCGGTACCCCCTCATCGAAGACGGCAGTGGTACCTCATGCCTAGGGCACGATAAAGCATGAAATTGGAGTGACGCTCTTATTGGTTGTGGTGTGGTTGAACTCGGCACTCTCTGGTGGTCGATTTGTGGATGGGTTTCAGCATGTTGCGGTGACTGATAAGGTTATCGATGGGGGTTAGAACTGAGGGAGAAGATGGAGGTGGCGTTTAGTTGATAATAAGGTTTGGAGTTTGTTTACACAGTTTATAGTGGAAGTGGTGACGTGAAGTTGAAATGGCATTGGGATTGTTTGAATACAGTAGGTGACGAGCCTGTTGTGTTTGGCAGAAAGGGTCGAGTGAAATTTGAGGGGATGGTGAAATCTTGTGTTGCGATAAGGGTCGGTTTTGCTGTAAGCCGGGAAGTTGTAGGTGCTGAATTCACGATTTAAGGAAGGAGGAGCAGTTAAATGGTGCTAAGGGTGATGCATGCGTGAGTATTACCTAGGAATGTATTATGTGAGAAGTACTGGGTTTGTGTGAGAGAAAGGAAGGAGCAAGCATTTCACGGTTGAGGGTGTCTTTCACGTGAGAGTTAAGGAGGGAACGTGCAAGTTGAAGATGGCAGAAGCTAACCTGATGTCTCGACACTCCAGTGTTCATGCGAGTTGTAGTTTTAGGGTACGGGTGTGCTGAGTTCTCGGCAGTGGGTTAAAAATAAAAGGAAGATAAGGCTCAAAGGTCTAGAAATAAGAAGAAAAATAAAGAAATAGAGCACGACAGTTTTGATCGGGATTTCATCTCTGGAAGAAGGAACCACTTGATAAGTGATTTTTGGAATTAAGGGTAATTAACTAAATAAATCTAATCTAATTATTTAGTTAAGACTTTTTAATATATATATGTTATGTTAAGCTTGAAATTTACCATAAGTTATTCATATGCTAATAGAACTGTGCGAAACAAACGGTGTGGGGGATCATGGCATCGAATACAACGCGCTCGGGCTAACTCAGAATAGATCAGGACTCATTGGAATTTTATGCAGTTCAGTCGCTAGTTGAAACTGTATAAAACAGATGCAAAATCGTCAACTGCCAATGTGAGTAAATCTCACTAACTCTGAACAATTTATAATTTCATGTTGTATTTTTAGAACTATTAGAAATTGCCTGATTGACTGTGTGTTGATTGTTTGATTGAACTGCTAGTCAGTTAGTTTAATTTCTATATTTGATTCTGTTTAACATAATATATCATATGGAACTGAAAAGTGATGTTATCTATATTGTTTAACATCTGTGATGCAGGGAAAAACAGGTTGGAGGAATCCAACTGGATTCCTCAACATTTATTTTACTGTGATTCATATATTGTGATATATGATGTGATATATAATCTGTTGTTGATTATGTGTGTTTGAACGATATTTATCGTTGTTATATGGTATGATAAATACCATAAGAAATACTGGATATGGGGAAGGGGATTTTCAAAGTGTATTTTGAAAATGAATTATTTATATAAAATCAATGGATTTTATATAGAAAAGGGAAAGAATTTTTATAAAAGAAATATTTATAAAATCAAAGGATAAGTTAGAATAAAAGGAAATCATTTGTAAAGTGAAGAACCATTACTAAAAGTAAATCTTTATAAATGAATAGTTTATTTGAAAAGGAGTTAATCGATGTAGTTAATCGATTAGAGTTAAAGTTAAAAAGAGTTAATCGATGATAGTTAATCGATTAGAGTTAAAGTTAAAAAGAGTTAATCGATGATAGTTAATCGATTAGAGTTAAAGTTAAAAAGAGTTAATCGATGTTAGTTAATCGATTAGAGTTAAAGCAAATGAGTTAATCGAATATAGTTTATTCGAATAGAAGCAAAGGAGTTAATCGAATATAGTTTATTCGAATAGAAAGCAAAGGAGTTAATCGAATATAGTTTATTCGAATAGAAAGCAAAGGAGTTAATCGAATATAGTTTATTCGAAT